>BLSH010207308.1:1212742-1224851 GCA_018402905.1 Glandirana rugosa | reverse complement strand
GATATATACGTGGTCGACCAGAGTTGGAGGTGAGTCTGCCCAGAGGTGTGTATCCTATTTTATATTCTTTTTATTTTATCCTATGTGTGGAGACCCGTCTGAGTGGAGGTTGAGACCAGCTGGTGCATATATAGAAGCACAACACGTGAGTTCTGCTAGTGCATGAGAGTGCCTAGCACACATCTTTTGGTAAGGATCTGTCCTGAGGGACGCTCTTTGATGGTCACGTGGTGTTCGGTGATGGACTTTGAAATATAGACCTCCATATATATATATCTCTTGGGACTCTGCAGACTGGGACACCCTGTTTTCATGACCTTTGTATATAGAAACGGACTTGTTAACATCTTCATATTCTCTACTTTAGCGCTACTGGTTGGCTTGCTGACTATGTGATTTTGCTGTTATATTTTTGTTTAAAGTAGCTGCTTAGGACTTATTCATTTAGATACACCTGGCGCGGATTGGGACTACTAAGGTGACTAGGTATCTGGGTTCGCTATTTAGTACCTTGCTGTGGCCTAGAAATTTTTGGTATACAGAAGTCCAGCAATTTATCTTATTGCTTTGAGATAAGTTCACTCATAAACAGCCATTCATCTATACATTTACCTGTAATTGGTTTGGATAAACTTTGCTCTTTGTATCCCTGGGTTTATTCAAAATTTTAAGAATGTTTAAAATAATGAGTGATACATTTTGTGAAGTCTGTTTAATGAACAAGCAGACTTGCTCTTTAAAACCTGTGTGTGGCTCAACAGTCACTAATCTGCCACATCTGTCATTAATAGCAAGATGCTGAAGTCAGAGCGACTATCACAAGATCAACACACTAATGAAACAGATGGGAAAGTTTGTTTGAAAAGACATTTGGGCTTTTTTGATAGTGTGAGCTTTCTGGTGGGCAGCATTATAGGTGCTGGAATATTCGTCTCTCCTAAAGGTGTTCTGGAATATTCACAGCTGAACATTGGTGTGGCACTATGCATTTGGGCAGCTTGTGGGGTGTTCTGTATATTGTGCGCTCTTTGTTATGCAGAGCTGGGTACATCTTTACCATTCACTGGTGGAGAATATTACCATGTCAGGCGAGGATTAGGACCTTTACCAGCTTTTTTAACCATCTGGACATTAACATTGTTTATAAGGCCATCATCCAATGCTGCCAGAGCCCTGACCTTTGCCGAGTATGTGAGCCGTCCATTTTATGGAGGATGTCCCCCACCAGATCTTCTCAAGAAATCCTTAGCTATTGGAATTCTACTGGCTTTGGGAGTCATACATTCTAAGAGTATCAAGCTGGCAACATGGGTTCAGAATATATTCACAAGCCTCAAAATGATGGCCTTGGCACTTATCGTTGTCTATGGCTTCATTGAGTTTGTGAATAATCCGGAAGCTTCAAGGCCCTTTCAAGATGCTTTTAATGGACAAATTCCAAATGCAGCACAAACTGCAGAGGCCTTTTATCAAGGGCTGTTTGCCTATGGGGGATGGAACTACGTAAACTACATGGCAGGTATGTACTGTGTCTGTGATTTATTTTATAAGTATTTTTAAGTGATTTGTTTCGTAAGAATGATAGAGGTGGGTTGAGACTAGCTGGATCCAACAATCCATGTTTGGGGTTGTTGAATCATTAGACATTACTTTTTTTTCTTTTCAATTCTGCTGGGAAAGTTTCTTAGGGATCCAGGTGCTCTCAGTGCAGCACAGGATATGAATATACATAGCTAGGAGTTAAGATAAAGATAATTTTAAGATTGATTTAGTGTTAGGGTAAGAGTTAAGACCTAGCAGGCGTTTGATTTTAGCGTGACATCAGAGTATGGAATCATTCTTTATGCCAGTGGTGGAATTCTTGTGCCAAAATTATCCAAGCCAGTGTTTATTAATCACCTATCCCAAAATCTAGGATCATATACAAGTAGATACAGTCGTTCTTTAATGTGGTTCTAAAGGCTGAAAGTTTTTTTTTACCTTAAAGCATTCCCTGCATTTAGGTAAAAAACCTTCTGCATGCAGCCCCCCCTCCCCAGCCACCCCTTTTACTTACCTGAGCCCAATCTCAAACTAGTGCTATGTTCTCTCTCTCTCCTAATTGGCTAAGTTTCAGCAGCAGGAGTCATTGTCTCCCACTGCTGTAAATAACAGCCAGCGAGGAGGGAGCAGGGGGTGGGGTTGATGAGCCTAGCTCAGTCACACACACACTATAGACACACAGAGCCAGCTCAGGAAGGAGTCCGCATGAGTGCCCCTATAGCAAGCATCCTGCTATGATGGACACTTGGTGGGGGGGGGGGGGCAGAATTGCTGGCAGGGGACCTGAGCAAAAGGAAGATTGGGAATGCTCTGTGCAAAACCATTGCATAGAGCAGGTACAGTAAGTATAACATGTTTGTTATTTTTAAATATTTTATTTGATCCTGTACAATCACTTTAACTGATATTTCTAACTCATCTAATTGACATCTTAGTTTTATTATTCCCATATACTAGCTGATTTCAGAAAACTTAATCTAAAAGAAAGGAGGCATAACAGAAAAATTCTGCCTTCAAACTCTTAATTTTATATATGTAGCGCTGTCCCCTTGGGGGTCGCTTGAAAATTATATTCCCCCCTGGCCTCCCCGACTCTGACAGTCATCCGCCACCCCTGACACGCTGCTGCAACCTTCTATTAAGTTTGATACCTTTCAGTAAAACAGACCAAACCAAGATTTGAGTTTTAAAACATTTACTTAACTCTTTCTTTGTATTGAAGTGAGACTCCTAAATAATCAAAGTTGTGTCTCAAAAGTTAAGAATCAACAGTTCACGTTAAATCACACACTTATAAGGGTCTAACACATTAATTGGCTGAGGAAACCTTAAAGCGGTAGTAAACCCATCCATTTAACAGTTTAAAAAACAGTCCCATTCCCGACACATGCCAAAAATGTAACACTCCCCTTGGTTGTGGTCTAAACCAAACTGTCAAACCATCCAATGGCTGGTGTCATAGCTGATCACATGTGCAGCATCATGGCAGTTGTAGGTTAAACAGAGGCCAAGATGGCAGCTTCCTTGGCTGAAAATGATAGGAGGGTTTACTACCACTTTAATGAATAAGAAGGAGGCGGCAAAGTCAAAGTGTAGTCACCGCTCCCTGCTATTCACCAACAACTATAATAATTGTAACAATGAAATTCCTCCAAATGAGTTTAGTCAAAATACCAACTGGTTCACTTGTAGTTACTGTAGCGATATACTACCTAAAGTGAATCAATATCAGGTAATGATTGAACTATAGAGATTGGTGAACCAAAGGTAAATTGATGCCACTCAATCTGTATTCTTATGTATGGGCCTGAGCCCGCTCCCCTAACCGGACAGATGACGGCAGACAGACTGTCCTGCTGCTCAGATGATGATGATGATGATGGCGCTGGAACTGATGAAACACTCCCACTCTTTGCTCCTAGAAAACGGCCTCCACTGCACTCCCTGCAGCTCTCCCCGATCGATCGCTGCTGCTGGATCTGGAACAGACTCAGATGGTAGTGAAGCTGGATCTGCAAATCATCTGCTAGAACACTATAGCCCGACACTGTGAAATACAGCCTGCTGGATCGCTGAGTATAGGCCGCAGGCCACGTCAAGCTGCAAAAACACACAGGGCCTTTGCTGACCGATCAGGCCGTCCAAAGAGGCCGCAACAAAGCCTTCCCTTGACTTAAATAAGTTCTCCCAGAAGGCACTGTTTCTCCCAGGAGCCTTCTAGCACAGCATAGCCCGATGGGAAATGGAGTCCTTCCACAGCAGAGTCTGATGACATTTACCTCTGTCACACTACAAGTCCCACAACTCATCACTCCACATAGTTCCATTTGCTTCTTAACAGACTCAACACTAGGGGGAAAACTCTCCACAGTATTTAAAAGACACAAATGTCCCCATGCCAGAGGAGAAATGCCACTCTCCCCCCACTTAAAGTATTTGGTCCCAAAATGCTCAGAGTTTGTTAACCTAAAAAAACATAAGGTTAGTGTAACCTAACTTTCATTTAATTCAATAAGTATTGACAAACATCTGGGTTTTGTTGGAACCATCTATACACATTTTCAGTGAGCTCATAATCAGTTTTCTGACAGGCCAGGGCAATAGCCATGTTCCACCCTGTAGTGTCTGAGGTTGCATAGAGGACGTCCGCAGCTTGGTTTTATGTAACACGGGCTGGGGTAGAACCCGCCCTTTGAATCGTAGGAATCAGTCTATCAGAACTTTCTCCTAGAACATCATAGGTCAGTCTCCGTGGTGGGTGAATGTTCCTTCAAAGACAAAATAGAAGAACTAGAGTCCAGCTGAGAAGCAATGCTCTCTCTAATATTACCAAATGAAGGGGAAGTTTTATCAACACCTAACTCAGGGTGGTAAATAGCTTCTGTACCAGGGGTAGAGGTACTTTTCTTCTCCAGTCCACATGAAGGAGTAACATGACAATCATAGTCCTCCACTTGAGTGTTCAAGGTAGAACCTTCTGTGAGAATAGCCATGGAGGGCACATTATCTTCAAGAGTACAGTTCATCTTATTCAACACATTGAAAGTAGCATTTTCACCCCGCTTCTCAGTACCTGCAAGCACAGGAATGCAGTCTTCAGTAAAACTGATTAAGTCTCCCTGCTCCAAACTAGTAGAGGGTAGAACATCGGAACTATCTTCAGCCCCCATTCCTTGGCTAAATGACCTGATCGGTGAAACTGGAGGTCTTTCTCAGACAATTGAATGTTACATTTCATAAAAGGTGGAGAGACTTTAGAGAATGGTTTGACCCGCTGGCCCAAAAGGACATTCTTTTCCTGTGACAACAGGGGAATATTTCTCTGCGACCTGAAATAATTGGATGACCTGCTGGCTTCAGTGGAGGACTTGGACCTTTGGTACCAAGCATAGTTGTGCACAGCCTATTGCATTAGAGTGTGCACCCCAAAGCTCAAGCACATTTGCATGTGTGTGCATGTGTATACAGTATAAACTGATGGTGTCAGCAGAGCAAGGGACGGTGTCAGTAGGGTAAAGATTGGTGTCAGTAGGGCAGTGGAGGGTGTCAGTAGTTTTTGTTTTTATTATTTTATGTTTTTATTACTTTTTTAGATGCCCCATTAGGGGGATTCGGTGAAATATCAGGGGTTTAAATTGGGGGAATCTGCGTTACACTGAGTGATTATGGTGTGCCCTATGGTACCAAGGTTGAAACTTTTTCAGGAATGACTACTGAGTCCCACATCCAGGATGGTATCACTTCATCATCCTCACTCTCTTCAGAAATTGGTCTAATGGACTTAACAGGAGGTTTCCTTTGGGATCTCGTCTTAGGAGGGCTTGGATCCTCCAAAGGAACTTCTAAAACAGGAGGCATCCTAACTGCATCAGAAAGGGGAAGCAGATAATCTTTATGCCACATCTATAAAAGAACCATCTTGACCCTCAGGCCTGATCTGATATACAGGCAATCCGGGAAGCTGCTTACAGATAACATAAGGATGAGGCCTCCAAAGATCAGCTATCTTATGCTTCCCAGGCGCAAGTTCCTGGACTCTCACACGAAGATCAAAATTCTTTTTGTTTCTTGCTTCTCGGGTAGTAGCATATTGCCACTTCATATGCCTGCTTTAAATTCTTCCTCAATCGGTCCATGTAACCTTTATGAGATGTCAAAGAAGTGTCGTCAGCAGACGTCCCAAAGACTAGGTCAATTGGCAACCTAGCTCTCGCTCAAACATGAGACAGTAGGGGGAATACCCAGTTGCATCACTCACAGTGCTATTGTAAGCATGTACTAAGGTGGCAAGATGATTTCCCCAATTTTGTTTCTTCTCAGAGTGTAGAGTGCCTAGCTTCTATTAATTTGTTCAGGCTGAGGATCTCCTTGAGGATGATAGGGAGTAGTGCGTGACTTCTTGATGCCCAAAGACTTGCACAGCTACTGTATAAGTTTACTTTCAAAGTCCCTCCCTTGATCAGAGTGAACTCGAACAGGCAGTCCATAGTGAATGAGGAACTTCTCCACTAACACCTTGGCTACTGTAGTGGCTTGCTGATCCTTAGTGGGATAAGCTTGAGCATATCTGGTGAAGTTGCCGGTTACCACCAGTATATTGCCACTTCCACCTATATCGGTTTCCAGGCACAAGAAGTCAATAAACACTAGGTCTAGAGGGCCCTGACTTTGCAATACTCCAAAGGGGCAGCACGGGTTGGAAGAGTCTTTCTCTGAACACAAGATAGACAGGAGCAGCAGTAGTTGTCTACCTCCCTTCTCATATCTGGCCAATAGAACCTAGCCTTAATTAACTGAAAAGTCCTTTCTATGCCTAAATGTCCATACTCATCATGTAAAGACACCAGAACAGAATTGTTCACAGGTAGATACAGCTGCCACGTTTCTTCTGTCCCCTTACCAGGGCCTCGCCTATGGAGTAAACCATCTTTTAGTTGCAACCAGCTCCATTCATGATGCAGTGTTCTAGCCTGCTTAATTGCACTTTTCAATAGTAATTGAGGGTCTTGTTGCGCCAAGGCTTTCAAGGCCACTTGACAGAGAGGATCCTGTTCCTGGTCAATCTTGATCTCCTTTTTAGTCAATCGAGGGAGCCTGTCACTCCTCATTTGAGTCAATCCACAATTGGATAATTGTATCCCTGCTCCACTCAGGCGATAAACCAATCCTTTGCAAAGGGCCTGAACCTCATCAGCTGGCGCGAAAGTCCCCTCTCGAGGCTTCTGATCTTGACAATATTCCCGGAGGGATAAGGCATCTGCATCTCTATGTCAGGTGCCTGGACGATTATTTAAGACTGAATTGAAATCCAGCCAAGGCAGCCAAATATCTATGCCCGGTGGCATCCAACTTTGCTGTTGTCAACAAATAGGTCAATGGATTGTTGTCAGTCTTGATGACAAACTGCGCCCTATACAAATAATCCTTCAACTTGTCCACAACTGCCCACTTCAGGGCCATAAACTCCAACTTGTGGGTGGGATAACTTCTTTCAGAGGGAATAAGATTTTGGCTCACATATGCCACGGGTCGAAGATGACCACCTTGCTCTTGGTAAAGTATTCCTCCCAATCCATCCCGGCTGTCATCCACATGAAGCTCATATGGTTTAGAGGGGTCGGCATAAGTTAGGACTGGAGCCTCAGTTAAGCTCACTTTTAATCGTTGGTAAGCTTCCTCGCACAAGGGAGTCCACTGATCACGAATGGACTCTTTCTTCCCTCTTTGGCCCATCTTCTTCTCCTGTCTTCTTCTCCAGAGGCCACCTGCAACAATTCATTAAGGGGCTTGGCAATCTTGGCAAAACTAGCCACAAATCTCTGCTAGTTCCAGCTGAACCCGAGGAAGGATCTCAATTCCTTCACAGTTTCCGGTCGTTTCCAGGCGTGGCCATGCAGTGACCACTTCCAACTTCTTTGGCTCTGTCGCAAACCCATTAGCAGAAAACAAAAGGCCCCAGGTAAGTGACCGAAGTACGATAGAACTGGCATTTCTCCAGGGATAACTTCAATCCTTCTTCATGAACCCTCTCGAATACTTTTTACAGCCGCACCTCATGCTCTTCCAGGGTTCTTCCAAACACTATAATATCATCTAGATACACCAGGACTTCTACCAAGTTCATGTCTCCCAATGTTCTCTCCATCAGTCTCTGAAAAGTAGCTGGAGCCCCTGTTAGTCCTTGTGGCATTCTGTTGAACTTGAAGAACCCAAGAGGGCAAATTAAGGCTGTCTTCTGCTTATCGTCAGCACACATGGGTATCTGGTAGTACCCACTTTTCATATCCAGCACACTGAACCACTTAGCTCCAGCCAGACACTGCAAAGCATCTTGAATTCTTGGAGTAGTGTACTGGTTGGGCATCATTCTCCAATTGAGAGTCCTGTAATCTATGCACATTCTTAGGGTCCATTCTTCTTCCAACCCCTACAATTGGGGAGGCATACAGACTTCTGGACTCTTGAATCACCCCAGACCTTTTTAGTTCTGCCAACTGCTTCCATAAGTCTTCTAGATCACTGAGAGGGATCCTCCGATCTCTTTCCCTGAACGTTTTTTCTTCCAGTAATTGTATTCGGTGATGAGCACTTTTGGCACATTCCACATTGAAATGGTCACTAGCAAAGATCTTTTCCCATTGATGTAACTGAGACTTCAGTTCTCTCTCTCCAGACAGGAGGCAAACCAGTAGCACACTCTTCCATATCTTTTCTCAAACTTTGTGCCCCCCCCACTTCCGGCTTTCCTCAGCTGTCACCGGAGTTGCTGCACTCACTTGGCCCACAAACATCCGTGCCTTCAGGATCACAGGGCGGTCAGAAACATTCTGCAAGCTAATAGGCACTTTCTTCTTATTCCTCAGCAAAGCCTTTGTGGGTACTATTTCAGGAACCATGGCCAAGCCTGCCGCTTCAGTTTGAGCATCCGCTTCCAACACCACAAAAGCTCCAGGTTGGTCCCCTGCTGTACATGGATTTTAATTATTTTTTGATTCAATAAAGAAGTTTTTCATTGGAGTGCGGCCGACCAATTTTCCTCTTTTGCTCACATGTTCAGCTGAGCTTGCATCCTCATGCTAACAAGGAAGGTGACTCTCTAGAATTATCCCTCAGAGTGGCATATCTCTAACTCTTGTCCTGCTTCTACCTTGCTTCTTGGAGCTCAGTTTCTTCAGGTTCTCAGTTGGCTCCTTCACTAAGACCCCCTGAAGTCTCCCGCCTTCTGGGTAGCCAATATCTTCTGTAATGCTTTCAATAACTCCGCCATGAAGTTGAATTTCTCTTTTCTCTTTGAACAGTGTCTCCTGAAAGGACCAGACTCCCCACACTTAAAGCACTTCCTAGGATCAATCTTGTCAGCCTAAGTAGTAACTTGAGGTTCCATGACTCTCAATAAAGTTTGCTGTAAATGATCTTGAGCCACCTGTGCTAGCAGCTTAACGGGAGATTCTTCGGGTATTGGTGAGGATACAGGGATCCCAGTGCTCTCCCCCCACTCCAAACTCTCCTCGTTGTCTACCTTGAGTGACCCTGACTCAACTTGAACTTGTTGAGCTGACACCTTTCCAGCTTTTTTGGTAGTATTCTTCTCATCCAACAGGGCTTCCTCTTCTCTGACCATCTTCATCAACTCAGGATATGTGGGTGCAACTTGTATTCCCTTCAGCAATAATCGTAATACAATAGGGTGATTAGGCCTTCCTCCTTGTAAAATCCTCTCCCATCTCATTCTATCAGCTTCCTTTGGGTCAATGCCTTTCTTTAGAATGATTTGATGCAAGGCTCGATCCACTCTAAAAACATATGCGGACAACTTCTCCCCTCGAGACTGGTGGGTATTTTCATATTTGTACATCGAGTCAGGAATCTTCTCCACTCTTCCATACACTGCACACAAAGCTTCAATATAGTCCATAGCCACACACTCTTAACAGGAGAGATACACCGCTCTGACAGACGTAGCTTGACTCCAAGTAATAATGGACACACCTCACCAGGGGCTCTGGCTCAGGGAAGCCTCCCACCTTTCCAATTGAAAATACACAATTAACAAGAAGAGAGAGCCGGCACACTAGAACTGCAGTTACAAAAGTTCCTGTATTGCATAACGTTCATGCACTAGGAATAGGCAAACATGTTTCGGCAAAGACTCCTTGTTCACAGCACAACATTCCATATGAACTCCCACATTTATAAATACTCATATACAATTAAACAATTAAGGCATACAACAAATCACATGATTCTCTCTTCCCATTTGCATTGTGTTGTCAATTAAATCTAGGCGGGAGACACTGGCACTGAGATGTGTCCCCCTATAGGGAAAGAGAGAAAACAAAAATAAAATGATAAGTATTAAAATCACGTACCGACAATAGGGTGCATATAGGGATTACTACAGCAATAGTATACATATTCCCCAAACTTTAATTTTCTATTGTTATCATTATCCTATAAGCAATGGCATGATGTAATATTTATAAAAGCTAAGGTGCTATAGACTATCCCCATTGTTGTAACCACTCATTCTCGTGTATTTTTATTGATATATTTTGTTACATATATTTGTGTTTACAATTGTTGATGTGGACTTATATAGTGGGGAAAATCATTTAAGAAACAAGTCCACATCGTATCTTTAGTTCATTCCATTAGGGATCCTAGTGGCAAGAATGAATATCCACCAGACCTCCCTTTCTAAAAGCCTACGATGTGTGTCCCTCCCTCGAGGCAATCTTTTAATTTTTTCAAGGCCATAAAAAAACAAACAATGACATGTTCGCTGAGTGTTCATTTCTAAAGTGCCTGGAGACATTGGATAAGCCCTTATCTGAAACCTGGGATGCACCGTGATAGTGTTCACTCACTCTAGTTCTTAAAGGCCTCACGGTGCATCCCACGTATTGCAGATTGCATTTGGTACATTCAACAGCATATACCACATTCCGTGTGCCACAATTAATGTGGTCTTTGAGAACAGACCATGCCTGACTTTTTACAGTGCTTGGAACAGAATCGTCAGATATTTACCTCACATGCAAAAGAACCCCTGGCACATATGTCCTTCTCGGTTCCCTACTCTGGAATAAACTGGGAGACAGAACATCCCCCAGTGTCGTGGCCCGTCGACTAGAAAATCTGCATCCAGTCTGGACTATTGTTGATAAATCCCTATCAGTGGACAGAATGGGCAGATGTTTTAGTATTATATTCTTCACTTTAGTGAATTCACAAGAATATGATGTCACAAAAGTTTTTTCTTTTTTGGTTTCGATTGTTCAAAAAGGGACGTTCCATTTCTGTTACCTACAATGGTTCTAGCTCTGTTGATGTCTCTAACTTTGTATTGACACACACATAATCTTGAAGATATGACATCACATTCCCTAACAAAGCTAGACTCCGTGGAGCAGTTGCGCTTGGCCCTGATGTATTCCCCCATGGGGATGGACCGCACTGTATGGCCGGATGTCAACGTGTGGCCAATAGCAGAGAGTTACCCTTACGGAATGTGTGAGTATGGACTTCTCCTGAGGAAATATCTCCCCATAGGGTGATGTCTAAAAAATTGATGCTCTCTTGATGTGTTTCTGAGCTAAACTCCAAGTTTAGTACATTGTTGTTGAAATAATCCACAAGTAGCTCAATGTCTCCAAGACTACCTTTCCATATAAGGAGTAGGTCGTCTATGTAGTGCCCATACCAACTTATATTGGTTAAAAGAGGCTTAGAAGTGGAGAAGAGATATTTTTCTTCCCACCACCCGATATATAAGTTGGCCAACGAGGGGGAGAATTTGGCTCCCATTGAGGCACCTCTACATTGTAAATAAAATTGATCATTAAACATAAAGTAGTTGTGTCTCAAAAGGAAGTCCACAACCTGAATTATAAACTCCTTTAGTTTGTTTGAATAGGAGCTATAATGTTCTAAGTGGTATCCAACGGCTTCCGCCACCAGATTGTGTGGGATGCTGGAATATAATGACTTAACGTCCATCAATATCCAGCTATATCCCTGTAACCACTTCACCTGTTTTATGCCATTCAATACTGCTGGAGAGTCTTTTAAGTAACTGGGAAGTCTTGTAATCAGGGGTTATAAATATTGGTCAACCCAGTGGCCCAGTCTTTCCAGTTTCAAAGTGTTTATTGGTTTTTCCAAATACAATACAAGTATAAACAGGTTATATAGTTTTTTTTTTTTTTTTCTTGACTACAAATTTGCCATAATCCTGCTTTTTGTCATTCAAATGTTATTTTATATCTGTATTAACTAGATATAGCTTAGATTTAGCTCTAAATAACTAGAGAAAAAATAGAAAGAGAAAGGGACTAATGTTCTGAAGGGTCAATGAATTTTCTGAGAGGTCGTCATAACTTACCGTATTTTGTCCACTTCACCAATGTCCCTATATCGACCTATAACTACCTGCAATTCAGTAATATAAGGTCGTAGGGTGTGTTAGACCACCGCCTTCGGCAACCTATGGTGAATCTTGTAATATCGAGGATAAGTTTGTTTGATTTCCTCAAATATTAAGTCCAACACCTGAAGGAAAACTCTG
>BLSH010207308.1:1149501-1166620 GCA_018402905.1 Glandirana rugosa | reverse complement strand
TAGATGAAGTCGGAAAACAAATCCACAGCACCCCCAAGAACACCACAAAAAGACGAATAGTGGCGAAGAAAAGTCAGAAAGATTGTAAAAGTTCGGGTCCCCATTGATTTCAATGGGGTTCGTTGTCTGTGCGATCGTTCGGGTTCCGTCCGGACCCGGACTTTGTCCCGAAGTTCGGACGGACCAGCAGAACCCAAACTTCCAGAGGTTCGCTCAACTCTACTAGTCACCACATTTTACGAAGCACTTCTACTGCTTCAGGACAACGATGTCTCTGCAAAAATGAAAATCATATCCACACTCTTCTACATCAGAATGAGGCTAGTTTGCATGATTGAAGTTTTAAATACATTTAAACAGTCATACAATTAACAAAACATAAACTATATAAATAATTATCTAATAAAGAAATATCAACATTACATGCACAGACCATATTACCATGACTCTCCATGTTACATATTTGCCTAATGTCGCAAGCGACCGGACTGTGCACTTACGTTAGAAAGACTGAAAAGAAGCGGTGATAAGCAGAAAAACACCACAAGAACCCCCACGACACCTAAACAAAAGGCTGAAGTAGATCCAAAAATGGTGTGCTACTTAACTGTCCATGCGGAAGGAGATTAGTATTATCCTCCACTCTGCACCACCCCACTTCAGCCCCTGTCTGCTCCTAGAATGATATCACTTCCAAGACCAGGCAGCATCCCACCAAATGCAGCATAAACTTCAAATTGGAGTGCACGTCATGACTTCACAATGTCAATTCCAGATTTTCCTACAGCCAAGCCCCTGGCAGCAGCATTATGAACAACATGTGCTCCAAACTGGAGCACACCAGGAACTAGTGCCACAAAGTCATATCCCTGCCAGACATGCCCAACTGGTTGTTCTGGCTGCATGGCAGAGGCCCTCCAGCAGTCAATCCAAAGCACCGGCACCTCCCTATAACGGGGACAAGATGTACAAATTGAAAAATTACACACATCTACATATAACAACAGTATACAATCAATATAAGTCCAGTGAGAAATATCTAAATATGTATACAGCTATTTTTATCATCGTGAAAAAAACAAAGTTGTCAGGGCGCAAGATTAATAAACAGTAGCAATACTTATTAACACAATAATCCACACTTACATCAGGACCAGAGGTGTGCAGCTGCACAGAGGGAGATGGTTATGTACGGTGAATGGAACACAAAGCCACAGGATCAGCATTCAGTACACCAGGGGACAGAGAGCCGGACTCGCCTAAAGCAAATAAACGGCGGCATCTCACGAACACCCTCTATGCTCACAACAGCACCAATGTCGGGATCTCCCATCCCGTTGATCATTCAGGTTATAATTAGGATGTTGATTAATTTTCCGCCCTTGATACATTAGATCTTTGATCAGGTGAATGGGAAGACAAAGGTTCTCCCTCTTCCTTTTCCATCTGTGAACCCCAAATAGTACACTCTGGCTTGAAACCTAAATCTGTCTTTTATCCCATTCATGCCAAGAGTTATTTTATTGATACATTTTATCAACTTTCCTATGACAAAATTCTTAAACTATGCTCTTCCAATACCTCTTCTTATAGTAGACATCACAAGCTTAGTCCACCTGAAAGAAAAGCTTTAGAGGCCCTGACTGACAATGTTGAGCTAGTGGTTAGCAAGCTGATGAGGGAGGGAAGGAGGGATAGTAGTCTTCAACAGATCTGATTATGTTTCCAAGGCCCATAGACTCCTTAGAGTCTATCACCTATCACAGACTATCCTCTAGACAATTATAATTTGGAACTATTATCATTATTATTATTATACAGGATTTATATAGCGCTAACAGTTTACGCAGCGCTTCACAATATATAAGGGAGACAATACAGTTACAATACAATAAAGAAGAAAGTTCCAGAGGATGGGAGAGGCTCTGGAGAAATCCTGTAGATGAGCATAGGAGGAGGAGACGAGAGAACTTGAGAGTAGAAGGTCTTGGGAGGAGCGGAGAGGACGGTTTGGGTGATATTTGGAGACAAGATTGGTGATGTAGCTCGGGGCAGAGTTGTGAATGGCTTTGTATGTTGTAGTTAGTATTTTGAATTGAATTTGCTATGTGGAAGCCAGTGTAGGGATTGGAGGAGAGGGTTGGCAGACACTGAACGGTTGGTAAGGTGGATAAGCCTGGCAGCAGCATTCATGATAGACTGAAGAGGGGATAGCCTATGGAGAGGCAGGCCAATGAGAAAGGAGTTGCAATAGTCAAGGCGAGAGATAACAAGGGAGTGAATGAGTAGCTTGGTGGTTTCATATTGTTTAAAAGGGGCGTATTTTAGAGATGTTACGAAGGTGAATTCTACAAACCTTTGACAACGATTGGATTTGAGGCTGAAAGGACAGGTCAGAGTCTAGGATTACAGTTATTATCCTGGCATGAGGGGAGGGACTGATGGTTGCATCATTGATTTTGGTGGAAAATTCATGGAGGTGGGCATGGGTGGGGGGAATATTATTAGCTCAGTTTTAGAAAGATTTAGTTTAAGGAAGTGGTGGCCAATGAGAAAGGAGTTGCAATAGTCAAGGCGAGAGATAAAAAGGGAGTGAATGAGTAGCTTGGTGGTTTCATATTGTTAAAAAGGGGCATATTTTAGAGATGTTATGAAGGTGAATTCTACAACCTTTTGACAACAATTGGATTTGAGGCTGAAAGGACAGGTCAGGGTCTAGGATTACACCTAGTACCCTGGCATGAGGGGAGGGACTGATGGTTGCATCATTGATTTTGGTGGAAAATTCCTGGAGGCGGGCATGGGTGGTGGGGAATATCATTAGCTCAGTTTTAGAGAGATTTTGTTTAAGCAAGTGGTGTGCCAACCATGCTGATATGTCAGTTAGTAAGTTCGTAATGCGAGAGCAGACTGAAGGAGTGAGATGAGAAGTAGATAGATTGGGGTGTCATTGGCGTATAAATGGTATTGGCAGCAGTGGGCGGTTATCAAGTGACCAAAGGAGAAGGTGTAGGTAGAGAAGAGAAGGGGTCCAAGAATAGAACCTTGGGTGACCCCCACAGAATGGGGCAATGGAGAGGCGGAGACAGAGTTGTAGGTAACACCGCAGAAGCGCTGTGATAGGTAGGAGGAAAACCAGAATAGAGTAGAATCTTGGAGGCCAAGGGAACGGTGTTTATTGAGAAGGAGCGAGTGGTCAACAGCATAAAGGTCAAGTAGTAGGAGTATGGAATAGTGGCCATTGGTTTTAGCAGTTAGTAAATCGTTAGTGAGTTTTAGTAAGGCAGTTTCCTTGGAGTGCTGCAAGTGAAAGCCAGACTGTAAGGGGTCAAGGTTATTTTCACTGAGGTAGAAGCTAAGACGGTTGTAGACCAAGCCTTCTAGAAGTTTAGAGGTGAATGGGAGCAATGAGATGGGTCTTACGTTGTTCAGGTTGGTGGGGTCCAATGAAGGCTTTTTAACCACTTCAATACAGGACACTTATACACCCTTCCTGCCCAGACCAATTTTCAGCTTTCAGCGCTCTCACACTTTGAATCTCAATTACTCTCTCATGCTACACTGTACCCAAACACAATTTGTATAATTTTTTCTCACAAATAGAGCTTTCTTTTGGTGGTATTTAATCCCCGCTGGGTTTTTATTTTTTTGCAATATAAGCGAAAAAAGAGAGAAAAGTTTGAAAGAAAAAACTCTTTTTTAGTTTCTATTGTGCAATTTTGCAAAAAAGTAATTTTTCTTCATAAATTTGGGCCAAAAGTTATACTGCTACATATCGTTGGTAAAAATAACCCAAATTAGTGTATATTATTTAGTCTCTGTGAAAGTTATAGAGTCTACAAGCTGTGGTGCAAATCATTGAAAATTGATCACACCTGATGTACTGACGGCCTATCTCATTTCGTGAAACACTAACAAGCCAGGAAAGTACAAATACCCCCCAGATTACCCCTTTTTGGAAAGTAGACATTCCAATGTATTTAGTAAGAGGCATAGTGAAGTTTTTGAAGTTGTAATTTTTTTCCCTACAATTCTTTGCAAAATGAAGACACCCCAAAACACATTCTGCTACTCCTACTGAATTGGGTGATACCACATATGTGAGACATTTACACAACCTGGCCACATACAGAGGCCCAACATCCAAGTAGCACCTCCAGGTGTTCTACGAGCATAAATTACACAACTAATTTGATGACAACCTATTACACTTTTGAAGGCCCTGGAGCACCAGGACAATGGAATTGCCCACAAAATGACCCCATTTTGGAAAGCAAGCACCCTAATGTATAAGCTATGAAGCATAATGCGTGTTTTGAATGGTTCATTTTTTTCCAGAAGTTTTTGAAAAACGTGGAAGAAAAATGAAAATGCATTTTTTTACACAAAGTTGTCAATTTATAAGATATTTCCAACACATAGCATTTACATAGCAAAAATGACACCCCAAAATACATACTGCTACTCCTCCTGAGTATAGCGATACCACATGTGTTAGACTTTTACACTCCCTGGCCACATACAGAGGCCCAACATTGAAGTAGCACCTTCAGGCGTTTTACGAGCATAAATTACATATCTCTTTTCTCAACCACCTATTACGCTTTTGAAGGCCCTGGAGCACCAGGACAATGGAATTGCCCACAAAATGACCCCATTCTGGAAAGCAAACACCCTAATGTATAATCTATGAAGCATAATGAGTCTTTTGAACATGTCATTTTTTTTCCAGAAGTTTTTGGAAAATGTGGGAAAAAAATTAAAATGCAATTTTTTTACACAAAGTTGTCCATTTATAAGATATTTCCAACACATAGTATGTACATAGAAAAAATGACACCCCAAAATACATTCTGCTACTCCTCCTGAGTATGAAAATACCACATGTGTGAGACTTTTACACAGCCTGGCCACATACAGAGGCCCACCATTGACGTAGCACCTTCAGGTGTTTTAGAAGCATAAATTACACATATAATTTCCTGACAACCTATCACAATTTTGAAGGCCCTGGAGCACCAGGACAATAGAAATGCCTACAAAATTACCCCATTTTGGAAAGCAAAGACCCCAAGGTATAATGTATGGGGCATAATGAGTCTTTTGAATGGTTCATTTTTTTCCAAATGTTTTTGGAATATGTGGGAAAACATATAGCATGTACATAGCAAAAAATGACACCCCAAAATACATTCTGCCACTCCTCCTGAGTATGGTGATACCACATGTGTGAGACTTTTACACAGCCTGGCCACATACAGAGGCCAAACATCCATCTCCAGGTGTTCTAGGGACATAAATCACACACATAAATTCCTGCCAACCTATGACATTGGTGAAGGCCCTTCATATTTCTAACACATAGCATGTGCTGTACATACCAATTACAAACCAAAATACATTCTACTGAGCAAAGGGTAAAGAAAAGATTACCAGTGGTTTTAGTAGTGCAGTGGTCAACAGAGGAGAGCATCGGTCAAGGCAGCTGGCAGGAACGTGGACAGTGATAGCAAAACAGGCAGTGGGCAGGAATACTGTCCATAGTCAGTACAGGTAGAGATATTGGCAGCACCGTCAAAGCATTGGTCCAGGTAGCAGGCAGGGATGTGGTCAGCAGCAACAAAAGGACCGTCCATGCAGCAGGCAGGAATACTGTCCATAGTACAGGCAGCAGGCAGAGATATGGTCAGTGCAGCCAAAGTATTTGTCCAGGCAGCAGGCAGAACCATCAAGCTTAAGGCCTCGGTCAGGAAAGAATGGGGACAGGAGTAGAGGCTTCTCCCACCCAAATCACTTTTGAAGCCTCCTGACACCAGATCCTGTTCTGGGAATTACAAATTAAAAGACAAAAACAATAACTGGTTTTCTCAAATCAGAACACCATTCTGATATGTGAGGTCCCTGTGTAGCAGGGTGAAAGATCAGTTCAAGGGGCAGGCAAAAACATGGTCAACAGGCCGAGGTCAGTGCAGGTAAAAGGCAGAAATAGGCGGTAGGCAGAGGCATAGTTGATACAGTCCAGGGTCAGTTCACGTGAAAGGCAGAAACATGGCGGATAAACAATGCAGACAGCAGGCAGAGGCATAGTTGATACAGTCCAGGGTCAGTTCATGTGAAAGGCAGAAACATGGTGGATAAACAATGCAGACGACAGGCAGAGGCATAGTCAATAAACAGGCCAGGTTCAGTTCCCATGGAAGGCAGTGGTATGGTTGGTTGAGGCTCTAGGGAAATAATCAGCACAGGAATTGAAAATGGGGAAATGGCAGTCTATTTGAAATATGGCCCATTAACTTACATGAGTATGAAAGCGTTTGAAGCATTCTCCAATGCAAAGGCCAGGTTGGGAGGGACATTGGGGACAATGGAAATTGGTGTCTTTCCTAACTCCTCTTTTGCCGCACACCTGACATTTTTTTGGCATCTTCTTCCAATTTCTTATGGGGGAATATGGTCAGGAAAATGACGCTCATGCAGTCTGCTGACACAATCGGAGTGAATGCCTTCTGGGAGGGATCCTTGTTGATACATCAGGGCAGTAACAATGTCTTCAATTAATTTTAGGAAGATGTTGGGTGTTTCTGTTGATTTCCGGAAGGTGACGTATGCATTGTACATGGCCATATAAAAAAAAGTAAATTGCAACTTTTTTGTACCAGAAGAGGGGTTTTCGGGTTGATAGATAGGGCTGCAACATTTGGTCATTTAAATCTACTCCCCCCCCATGAATTTATTGTAGTCGTGGATACAGTGAGGCTTTTGAACGGGACTGCGTCTTCTGAGAAGTTTCATCGAGGTGTCATTGTGGATTGTGGACATGATGTACGTCTTTCCTATCCCTCTACTTCACGACCAACACTTCCTCATTCCTGAGGCTTGCTGATTTTCAATCCGTACCTGGCCCTCTTACTGGGGATATACTGCTTCATTCCCAGATGGCCTGTGAAATGGAACAGGGATTCGTCCACGGAGATATTCTGCTCAGGGATATAAAGTTCAGCAAGCCTTTTCGAAAAAATAATTAATTAGGGGGCGAATTTTATGCAATCTATCAAAGTCAGGATTATTTCGGAGGGGGCACTGCGAGTTATCTCTGAAATGCAGAAACCACATTATCATGTCATAACGGGACCTGGTCAAGACAGCTGAAAAAATTGGCATATGATGGATGGGTTTGGTAGACCAAAATGCATGTAGTTTGTTTTTTTGTTTTTTTGTAAGCCCCATGTTGAGCGTAAGGCCTAAAAAACAATTTAAGCTCCTCCATGGCTAGGGGTCTCCATTCAAAAGGACGGGTATAGAATGAGTTGGGGTTATTCCAAATGTGTTGTTGGGCATAAAGGTTTGTCTGGTCCACGATGCTTTGCACTAGCTCATTAGGGAAAGATAAATTTAAAAAATCAATTTCGGAAAAACCTTCCATGTTGACCTGCACACCTAGCTGTGTCTTGAAAGGGGGGATTGTGGCTGACCCTGTGCTAGAAGGCAGCCACAATGGGTTTGCCAAGGAATCTGGAAGCTGGGTTTGGGCCCTAATTCTTTGCTGTGAAATTCCAGTGCTTGTACTGGGCTTCCCCTCCTGGGGTCTAGCGCCGTTGGCATTTGCCGATTGGCCATTTGGGTCTCTGGTAGCTGCCTCATCTTCAAACCGTCTTCTTTTTGGATGGACTACTTCCTCCTCAAATTCAGACGATGATATACTGTATTCGATGGGCTCGTATTCCAAACCAGAACCAGAATCGGAACTGTAACTGGACGGTGAGAGCTCCCCGCTGCTTTCATCGGTCAGGCTTAGAATTTAATATGCCTCTTCTGGAGTCTATATCCTTCTGGACATGGTGGCTGTATGACAGGTGACACTGATAAACTGCTCGTCAGGGACTAATAGGCTGCTCGTCAGGGACTAATGGGCTGCTTGTCAGGGACTAATGGGCTGCTTGTCAGGGACTAATGGGCTGAAAGTCAGGGATTAATGGGCTGCACGTCAGGGATTAATGGGCTGCATGTCAAGTATTTTTTTGGCTCTACGTCAGGTAATGCTGGGCTGTACGACAGGCACTGATGGGCTCATGGGACAGGTACTCAGATGGGATGAGAGGTACTCAGATGGTGTAACAGGTACCCAGGCAGGGTGCCAGGTACTCAGGCAGAGTGACAAGTACTCTGATGGTATGGCAGTTACTCTGATGGTATGACAGGTACTCAGATGGGATAATAGGGTACTCTGATGGACTGACAGTTGCTCTGATGGACTGACAGGTACTCTGATGGTATGGCAGGTACTCTGATGGACTGATGGGCACTCTGATGGACTGACAGGTACTCTGATGGACTGTTGGGTACTCTGATGGATTGACGGGTACTCCGATGGTATGGCAGGTACTCTGATGGACTGAAAGGTGCTCTGATGGACTGACAAGCACTCTGATGGTATGGCAGGTACTCTGATGAACTGACAGGTACTCTGATGGACTGACAGGTACTCTGATAGACTGACAGGCACTCCAATGGTATGGCAGGGGGCTCTGATGGACTGACAGGTACTCTGATGGTATGGTGGCATCTACGGATCTCCACCTCAGTAGGGGGACCGGACAGTGTCCGTGTGGCCAGGCTGACGCATTTCCAGGGTGAACCCTCTTCTTCTTGTTTGTCTTTACTGCTCCATTTGTGAGTATAATTTTTAACCTTATTGCTTTTAATAAACCTTTTGAACGGTATTGCAAGAGGCCGGTGCACCCCTCTCTTGTTTTTTCTTCTTTAGTGTTGTCAGTTTGCCAGGGTTGTAACAGTTGGGGCCTGATTCTGCCTGTAAATAGAGGAGCAAGTGCATCCAGTGATGATGTCATATAGGTGGTCAGTAGCAGAATAGAGAAGAGAAGGGTTAAAGTGGCAAATGTTCCTACAAGTAATCGTTTGCTGCTTGAAGGGATGGATAGTTGGAGGCAAGGATACAATGAAACTGATGAGGTTGTGATCAGAGAGAGGAAAGGGGGTGTTGTTGAGGTTGCCAGGATTGCAGAGATGGGAGAATACAAGGTCGAGGGTATTACCATTGGAGTGAGTGGAAGTATGCGTCCATTGGGTTAGGTCAAAAGATGAGGTTAAGTTGAGAATTTGAGCTGTAGCTGGGCTGTTAACATTGATAGGAATGTTGAAGTCACCAAGAATGATAGTGGGTATTTCAGGAGAGAAAATAGAGCAGCCAGGCAGCAAAGTCATCAAAAAAGCGTGATACTGGTCCAGGAGGTTGATAAATTGCTGCAATCCTCAGAGAAATGGGAGAAAACAGACGAATACAGTGCATCTCGAAATAAGAGAGGGATAGAGAGGGAGGGATAGGAAGGACTTGGAAGGTGCTTTGTGGGGATAGAAGTAATCCAACTCCACCTCCTTTCTGTAAGTTGGGTTTGGGGGAGTGAGTCCAGTGGAGGCCGCCATGTGAGGGCAGCAGGGAAAGCTGAGTCAAAATTTTGAAGCCAGGTGTCAGTTATGGTGAGTATGTTAAAGCCATGAGAGATGAAAAGGTCATGCACAGATGTGAGCTTGTTACAGATGGAGCAGGTGTTCCAAAGGGCGCATGAGATTGGGGGCTGGTTTGAGGAAGCAGGGGGATAGAAATTAAACTGAGCAGGTTGAGGTTGTTGCCAGAGGAGGAGGGGTGTTGGATATGTGGTTTGCAGTTAGAAAATGGAGGACCAGGATTAGGAGAAATGCCACCTGAGACTAGGAGAAGAAGGAGGGTGAAGAAGGTAAGATGGGAGTAGGATGTGTACAAGCGCACATGTTTAACTGCCCTGGTGTTTAGGTCAGCATGTGGGTTCAGCAATTGCAGGAGATGATGGGTGCATTAGTAGGGAGAGGGTAGGAGTGAGGGTGATATGTGCATGCTGTAGGGTAGAGAGGAGGGGTAAAGTAAGGATAATTTGAGGATAGAAGACACTGATGTGAGAAGGAAGAGAAGAAGGAGCATGTTAATGTCACATACCTGGTGGTAGAGTTTGGCTTATGCAGTGGGCAACCTCTCTTACTACCCTAATTACCCCTGGTAGTGAGGACAGGTGTTTCAAGAGTGCAGGATGGCACAAGGCCTGGACTTGGTCACAGATGGTAGTTGAAGGTCCACAGAAGACTCGTGCAGGCAGAAGAGTAGTGATGCAGGCCGGGTCAGTAACAGGCTGGCGGCACGGTACAGATGGGTCAGGCAAGCAGATGGTCGGGCACAAGTAGGGTTGGCAACAGGCGTGCAGTAGAAGTACACAGGGATCAGGCAGGAGCGGAGTTGTAGGCAAGCTGGGGTCGGTGCAGGCAGATAACAAGCAGGGTCAGAAGGAAGCCAGGGTCACAGGTAACAGGTAGTTCACTAAAGCAGATCACAGGGGTCACAGGTACAGGGAACGCTGTAGAGCTGACGGCACCTGCCACCTGGTGCTGGCCTTGCATATAGGCTGTTTGGTGCCATTGGCGGTGCGTACCCACGCGCACCTGATGGAATGTCAGCTGGAGTTCCAGGTTGCGATTCCTGACAGTTAGTGGATAGAGAGTGGGAATATGACTTCATATAAATTAAATGTCAAATGCTGGTTTGCTTGCCATCTTTCCGGAGTGGAGCAGAGTTCTTGTTGTATCTTCATATAGCTTTAGTTATCCTACTTTCGTTAAACTGCGGCAGTGAAACTGCACACCACTTGTGACAGAGCCACTCAGGAAAGAGGCATGGTGTCTCTGCCTTGCCCCTGTCTGCGCCTAACCATAGGCCACTTTAAATTTATAGGGAGACTGAGTAGGCATGAATTTCTCAATTGATCATTATAGGGAATGATTTTAGACACATGAATATGGGAGAGGAGATGGCCAATAGGGACGGCTGAATGGCCTGAGCATATGTTCGCCCAATCCCCGAATTTATAACAATACGGGGTGTTTGGCGTGACTTCAGTGCCGCTGAACACCCCATAATGGAATCTCAGTAGACGGAGTTTTCAGCTCCTGCTCCATGGGAGGGCTGCCGCCATCTGTGCTCGCTTTGTTTTGACCCCACCCCTTATGAAGTCATGTGACATCACAGGGGTGGGTCACTTAATAATGTCACCGGGTGGCCCCACCCTTCAGTATAAATAAACTGTCAAAAGAAACAGAGCTCAGACGGCAGGAGCCCTCCCATGGAGGATGAGCTGTTGCGGCTTTTTTTTTTGGGTCCGTCGTGCGCCGTGATTGACGATGGATTACAACAGGGGACACCTATTTTTTTTTTCTCTTTTTTAATAAAGGACTTGTCCCTAATTGTCTCCTGTGGTTTTTTCTTTTTTGACACTTTTTGGTGAATTAGTAGCGTTACAATGTACCCGATACTAATTCACATGGGGAGGGGTCGGGATCTGGGGCCCCCTTATTAAAGGGGGCTTCCAGATTCCAATAAGCCTCCCATCCGCAGACCCTCACAACCACATCCCAGGGTTGTGGGGAAGAGGCTCTTGTCCCCATCAACATGGGGACAAGTTGCTTTGGGGTGGGGGGCCCCCTGTCCCAAAGCACCCATACTCCCCATGTTGAGGGCATGTAGCCTGGTACGGTTCAGCGGGGGGTTGCTCGCTTGTCCCCCCCCTATCCTGGCCAGCCAGGTTGCATGCTTGGATAAGGGTCTGGTTTGGATTTTATGGGGGACCCCACGTCAATTTGTTTTTTCATTTTGGCGTGGAGTTCCCCTTAAAATCCACACCAGACCCAATGGGCCTGGTATGGACTGGGGGCAGGGGGGCCCTGCGCACATTTTTTCTGTGATTTTTTTGTATATTGCTGGGAGCCGAGTGGTTTTAAGTTACAATTTTTCCTTTACAAATGTCATTTTGCTCTTGCACTGTTCTAAACATTACAGAGATGTGCCCTTTTACAGGCAACCTAAGGAGACCCCCCCAGGCACAATATTTAAAGGAATATTTCATTTTTATTGTTTCACTTTAAGCATTATTAAAATCACTGCTCCTGAAAAATTATCGATTTTTAAAAACTTTTTTTTGCATTGATACATGCCCTGAGGGCAGGTCCCCATACACTTTTCATGACAATAACTTGCATATATGCCTTTAAAATGGGCACTTTTGATTTTTCATGTTCGGGTCCCATAGACTTTAACGGTGTTCAAATGTTTTGTCTGTTCGCATGTTCTGGACCAGCAACAGACACAGGCTAGGGTTGTAAAAGCTCATTAACTCTCTTGATCACTCAAGACAAATGGGGTTGAAAATCAATCAACAGTTATGTTGCTATTGCAGGGTGTTTGTTATAGAACAAGAATTAAATATAGAAGCTTAAAGATATGGCAGCAGAGGAGATTACCAAAAATGAAACAGCAATGTCAGATAGATAGACCAGCAGAGCAGAGTGTGCATATGGATAGAAGACATTTACCAAAAAATGAACAGCAGTGTCAGCTAGACCAGCAGAACAGAGTGTGCATATGGATAGAAAACATTTGCCAAAAAATTAACAGCAGTGTCAGCTAGACCAGCAGAACAGAGTGTGCATATGGATAGAAAATATTTGCCAAAAAATTAACAGCAGTGTCAGCTAGACCAGCAGAACAGAGTGTGCATATGGATAGAAAATATTTGCCAAAAAATTAACAGCAGTGTCAGATAGACCAGCAGAGCAGAGTGTGCATATGAATAGAAGACATTCACCTGTAAAAAAGCAGAGAAGATATGATCAGAATTGATAGTTGTGGTGGTGAAACTATGCACCACTCGTGACAGAACCACTCAGGAAAAAGTGGGCCTTGCCCCTGTCTAAATCTATTATTGGACAAGGCTAGGGTCAACAAGGTCATTGACCAAAAAGAATGGGAATTTTTTTTTTTTAGAGGACTGTACAAAACTCCCTATTTCTATATATTGCCCAAAATCCATAAAGATCCCATTAACTCTCCATTATAGCCTCGATGGAGAGCTTTACCAACGTGCTGTCTGCATATGTGGACTTCTTTCAACCTTTAGTGCAGTCCTGCCCTCCTATTTCACAGATGTGTGGACCAACCTGAGAAATTACACATGGGAACATTCTCATGTGTGGTTATTCCTGGATGTACAGTCCCTATATACTTCCATACCAAATGGTGTTTGTTTAGCTGCTTTAACTCACTTTTTGTTACAATCTCCCAACTACATCATACTCAATTTCAATTCATTCTAGGCAGCACGCAGTTCTGTCTGGAACATAACCATTTCATCTTTTTTTGGGTGATTATTACCTCTAAACACTGCCATGTGAACGTCTTTTGTGCCCAATTATGCAAACCTCACCAATAGTTGGTGGTAGTGTCCTGTATTTGGAGCCCACATTATTTTCTATGGGAGATATATTGATGATTTTTTTGTCCAACATTGTAATAGCAACAACATGGGCCTTTTCTTTACTTACATTTGGAGTTTCACATCCCTTGTGTTTTCGGACTTTGAGCTTAGTCATAGTGAAGGCAGAATAGTCTCCAAAACACATTGAAAGCCCTCCTCGAGGGAATTCTTATTTACATTTCAATAGCTTCTACCATACCAGGTGAATTAGCAACAACTGTGCCTAAAGGACAGTACAGCAGCACACTTCAGAAGGGGCATAATTCAGAACTTGTTGACAAGGCTCAACAAGAGTGTCTTTCAGTTTCTATGAGAACCAAAAATAAGGATTTTTCATCTCAGTTTATTGATAATTTTCACTGCAGGTTCAAAAAAAATTGGAAAAAATCATCCTTGGAGCATATTGCTCCACAATCCTCAACTAAAGTCTGTTATTCCATTGGGACCATGGTTAGTTTACAAGAGAGACCCCAATATTAAGCATATCATTGCTCCAAGTAATTTGCAGAAAGTCACAAAACCCTCCTCTCATCTCCTGGCCACCTTTTGTAATTTAGAGGGCATGTATCAGTGTATGCAATGTGTATGCGAAATGCGTCCATTTGTTGACCTTCACCAGAAAATATTCAACATCTCAAATGGCAAGGAGTATGCAAATAAAACATTTTTTACATGCTCTACCATCTTCATAGTCTATCGCCTATCTTGCCCATGTGGCCCCCTTTATGTGGGCTGCACTATTTGTACAGAGCAAGATTTGGTGAGCATAGAAGGCTACTTGAGAAAGGAAATGTTGACCATAGCATTTCAAGGCATTTTATCCTTAAACATAACAAATCTACCAAAGGGCTTAGGGTTTGGGTAATTGAATCCATCCCCAATACCTCTTCTTTTGCTGAGAGATTCAAGAAATTCTGTAGGCATAAAAACCTTCTGGATTTTCACACGGAATACTCCAGCTTCAAAGGGGCTCAATGAGGAACTAGAGGTTAACACCATTACATGAAATTGAAGAAATGGCTGCACACCGGCGTCGCTGTAAATCCCTTTATTGAACAATTGAAAGATTAGACATGACACCACCAAACAAGAGCAAAGAGCCAAAGGCAAGGTGGACGCGTTTCGCACACCTGTTGTGTGCTTACTCATCACCCAGCGGTCTTGGTTGTTGTCCTTAACACCATTATATAACCAAATGCATGAATTATCCATTTGTACATTCGTTAATTCTGCAGTTTATATGTTTTCTATCATTAATTGTACAGTATTCTTTTTAGATTTTTTTAGGCCATTCATATTTATATTAGTTGTATCACATACATTAATAATTTATTTTTATTTATAGTTCTTTTCATGTATGCATTATAAATATATACCCATAAATGTATACCCATGAGATTATGATGCCTTTTACTTTTTGACCTATTGTATTGTTAATCAATTTGATATTGCTATTTAGAGTTCAATTTTACCTTATTTTTATTGTATCAAGTACTTTTGTAATTTTTCATTCTCATACTCGCGCTGTCCACTTGCCTGCTGGCTGGCTTAAAATCCGGTTCTTGTTTACTATCAGGCAACTTCACAGAGTTCAGCTTTAAGTGGATTTGGAAAGTATGAGGGAGGAGTTGATTTTGTAAAATAGGGTGAAATTTTTATTTTGTTTCTTTCTGTGTTTAAAGCTGTCCACAACTCTGTGTGTTATGCTAAGCCGTGATTTATAACAATGACAAGACACTTTGTAATAGCAATTAAAATCATATTCTGCTCTGTCTACAACATAAGGCCAGAAACAAACAGATACACGTAAATAAAAAGTACAAAAAAACTGTCTTGAACATAAATGGTTACAGGAGCTGTTTATGATGTGACTCTTATTATATAAAGGCTTTGTTGTCTTTAAATAGGGGGTATACATATACAGTACAATAATCAATATTTTTGTGTTGTTTTCAGGTCTTCCTTCCTCTTGCCTTTATTGTTGTTGGAGTGTCGGTATTTCTGGTCCTGGCTCCCATTGTACAGAATCCAAAAGTGCAGTATTTTTATGTTTTGCTGTTTATGTTCAGCAGCATCATTATCTACATTCCCTTTGTCCATTTCAAACTGAAAATCCCATACTTCGATAAAGTCACTTGTTATCTACAGTTATTGCTTGAGGTTTCCCCAACTGATATGTTTGAAGATTCCAAAATGAAATAATAATGTTGCTGTTTTTTACAAGAAAAATGTGTGAAAACTGCTGCAAATAAATAAAGACTTTTCAAGTTTCTAGAGTACTAAAGAGCCGGGTCATCATGAAAAAATCAATATTCAGAGGATGGATGCACATGTTTTATACTGCTTGATGCAGGTCAGAAGGAATATTGCCCCAATAGGAAAACATCAATTTGGGACAAATACCACAAATAGAACCCTAGAGATAAACTTTCTGTGCCGTTTTCTCTTATATACTTCCACAGGCTTCATCAAAGAAGCATTAATCCTTCTCACCCCTTGCATGGCCAGAGAATGAATGGAGAGGGCACGCAATAGCATTGCGGGAGGATTCCCAGTGTTGATGGGGGAATAAAGCTACTTTCTTTCCTTCCTCCCCATGGTGGAAACAGAAATTATTGATTTGGAGGATTGGATAAATGTATTTTACAACACATCCCACTGCTCCACAAATGCTTTAGCAATATAATCTAATTTTAAGTTTCTCATGCTTTGGTGCAGACAGAGATTAGTGAAATGTCCCCCTTTGGTGTCAGAACTTTGCCAAAGGAAGACCTCCTAAACTTGAAGCTGAAACAGTGTACAACTTCCTGGTTTCATCTTCTCACATTTCTCTTCATGGCTACAAAACAGGTCTTAGTCAAAGCATGGTGGTCTTCCACCCTCCTCATCATCCGGGTGGAAAACAAGTCTTAATAACAATGGAAAATGGTTGGACTTATGAGGCACTTCATACACACAGATTAAAATATTTTTAGTTTTAAAAATGTTAAAAACAGTTCATTTATAAAAAAGGAGAAACTGTAATGACCCCTTAACAGGTTGTTGCTTGTTGTTGCCCATTAAGATCATTTAAATTAATTTAACCAGAGCCATAGCCAGATATTATAAATGTCCAGTTACTTTAAACAGTATTTGATAGGCAACCTTTGACTCAACGCGTTTCCTGGACATGATCTATCCGCTTCATCGTGTCAGTACAGGTAGATGGAAGCTGCTGACCTCATTCCGTGGCCAGCATGGTAAAAATCTAAAACTGTACACTAAGGGGAATCAGAATAAATAGCCAGTAGACCTCAGCCCGGAGTTACTGCATCACTATGGGGTACCCAAATAATTGTAGTGTAGCTGGTTGCTTGTATACTCCAAGAAATTTCCAAGTCTGCCCAACTATACTGCCAAAGATAGTTGGTTTATCTTTTGAATGCAATTCTCAATGACAAAAAAAGAAAATTTGAATGAGTCTGGAATCTGTGGATTCAACATTACTTCTTTTCTTCAGACACAGTGAGAAGACAGAGCATCCCCACTGGCCGAATGGAGTACGCGGCGGCCGCTCGGGCTGCTCTGTCTTCTGAGTGACAAGCAATGTGTGATGGCATCATCAACTGATACAAATGTAGCACTACCCCCGTAGGAGCTGCATTAGTATTTTCAGTCAGTTGCTCTGCCTCTCAACCCCTCTGGCACACCTGGCTATACCGGGTTGAAGTGTTACCTCTCCTTCAAATGAGACCTGTAAATATTATAGACCGATACCGAGACCAATTTAA
>BLSH010207308.1:1080425-1106113 GCA_018402905.1 Glandirana rugosa | reverse complement strand
GTGCCCTGAAAATCCCAACCTATTTGAGGGAAACTTCTTCTGTTAAATGCCAAGGAGATATAGTGTAGGGAGTCCAAAGCTCACTTAATCGCCAGGCACTCTTGCTCCACTACAGCGTAATTTCTCCTGGTGGCTGTCATCAGGACTAAGAAAGACTATAGGGTGTTCCTCCCCATTGACCTGTTAAGACAGAAAGGCTCCTAAGTCTTCACTGGAGGCATCTGTTTAGACAATAAACCCTTTAGAGAAGTCTACAGCAACCAGCACTGGATACAGGCGTAAAGTTGCTTTAAGCTCCTGAAAAGCCTCTTCAGCCTTGTCATACCATTTGGCCATAACTGATTTCTTACTCTTGGTTAAGTCAGTCAGTGATGCAGCAATAGTTGCAAAGTTGGGGACAAACCGACAGTAGCACCCAGTGATGCCCAGACATGCTCAGAGCTGTTTCTTTGAGCTGAGTGGGGTCAAGCTTGAATAGCCTCTACCTTGTTCATCTGAGGTTTCACCAAACCCCAACCCACAATGTATCCCAAGTGCCTAGTCTCTTTTATCATAGTGGCACACTTTTCTGGATTAACAGTAAATCCCTATTTCTTTAGATGGTTCAACACCGCCTGAACTCAGGGAAGATGGGACTCACACTCTGTACTTTAGATAACAATGTCATCCAAATACAATGAGGAGTATCTCCAATGAGAGTTTAGTGTTTTATCCATCTCCCGTACCTGGGGCAGGATGCAACCCAAGTGGCATTCTTTTATATTGGAAGTGACCCTCTGGAATGGAAAATGCTGTCTTTTCTCTGGTTCCCTTAGTTAACAGTATCTGCCAGTAACCTTTGGTTAGGTCTAAGGTGGCAAGATACCAGGCTGGTTCTAAACTCTATATTAGCTTGTCTACTCAGGGCATTGGATATGCATCAAATTTTGATACCTCATTGAGCTTTCTGAAATTCATACAAAACCACAGGGCTCCGCTGGGCTTCAGTACCAACACAATCAGGTTTCACCACTCACTATGCTCAATGGAGCTTTATTTGTCCGGGACATCTTTGGTTTGGTCACTATATTAGTATTTTATTATTATATACTGATAGTGTAACATGTTATATTTGTATATTATCATGGATGTATTTTGATTTTTAGATTTATCTAATTGCAGCCTCCTCTCTACTTCTCCCGAAGAAGTGGCTATAATCTGCAATACAAGTTTTCTCTCTCTTCCTCTTGGTCACCCTATATACTTCTGTAAATTGTAATATCATTCATTATGTTTTGTTTAGCTACAATTAACCACTTCCCGACCGCGTGCCATGTTTTCACGGCGGCAGTCGGGTCGCTGTACGCGAATCGCCGTAAAAAGACGGCGATCTGCGAACGGCCGCTAGGGGGCACGCGCCCGCCGCACAAATGAGGAGTGTGCCAGCGGCTCGGGCGGACCCACTGTCCGCCGGCAAAACCGCGATGAGCGGCCACAGGCAAAGAATGGGGAACCGCCGATGTAAACACGGTGGTTCCCCATTCTGACAGTGCAGACATGGGTGATCTATTGATCCCTGTCACTGGAATCAGTTAGAGCTCTCATGCCCATGGTAGCCCAACCCCCCACAGTAAGAACACACCCAGGGAACACACTTAACCCCTAGCTCCCCCCCCCCAGGTTAACCCCTTCACTGCCAATGACATTTATACAGTAATCAGTGGACATTTAAATTTCTGATCGCTGAATAAATGTCATGGGTCCCAAAAAAGCGTCAAAAATGTCCGACATGTTCGCTGCAATATCGCAGAACCGCTAAAAATCACAGATCGCCGCCATTACTAATAAAAAATAAAAAAAATAAAAACCACAGAAATGAATTCTCATCATCCGTAAACGCGGCCAATTTTGCGCAAACCAATCAATAAACACCAATTGTGATTTTTTTTTATCGCAAATATGAGGAAGAATATAAATTGGCCAAAACCGGTGAAAAAATATGTTTTTTTATATTTTTTTTTTTTGGATTTGAATTTTAGCAAAAAGTAAGAAATTTTTTTTTTTTTTGCAAAATGGTCGCTCTTCTTTTGTTTATAGTGGCGATCAGAAATGATGCAGAGGCGATCAAATACCACCAAAAGAAAGCTCTATTTGTGGGAAAAAAAGGACGCAAATTTTGTTTGGGTGCAACGTCGCATGACTGCGCAATTGTCAGTTAAAGCGACGCAGTGCCAAATCACAAAAAGTGCTCTGGTCCTAAAGATGGAAAACCTTCCGGTTGGTACGTGGTTAAGGGTCCATGGACATGTGCAGGCCCATAAAGGGTATAAACATTATGTATGAGGATGGACAATAGTTTTTATTGGAATACGTGTTTTTATTATGATTCTAATAAAGATATTGGGTGGATTTACAAAACTTGGAGCATGCACAATCTGGTACATTGCGCTTCATAGAAACCAATCAGCTTCCAGGTTTTTTTTTGTCAAAGCTTAATTGAACACATTGAAGTGGCTACCATGCATAGCTGCATCAGATTTTGCACTCTCCAGATTTAGTAAATCAACCCATTGTGTTATATATATGTACATATATATATATATATGATAGTACATCCTTGAGGTCTACAAAAAGTGTTTTACTTTTACATTAGGTTCTGTGACAACGTTATGTTCTATTACGCTGGTGAGCCCTGACAGCCCTTAAAAAAAAAAAAAACTGTATTCCTCTAAAATAACTCTTTTGCCTGCTGAGTTTGTGACTTGGACAGGGTGGTGGCAACTGGGACTAAGTCCACCCCCACAGGGGGCTTTGATTTTACTTCTGCCAGGGCAACTACTTGCCCTGTCTTTCCAGAGTTTTAACAGGTTCACACGGTAGATTTGGTAAGGCTTTAGCTTCCCATGTTGGTGTGCTGATTTATTTCACTGACCTTTTCTACCACCTTGAATGGCCTCTGCCACCTGGCCAGGAACTTACTCTCCACTGTGGGTATAAAGCTCAGCCACCTGGTCCCAAACCTGGAACTGTCTAAGCTTGGCAGACAGGTTGTACAGTCTACTCTGTTTTTCTTGTGCCTTCTGTAAATGTTATTTTAACATAGGAATCAGCAAAGCAACTCTCTCTCATTTCTGTGATATGATCTACTACTATTGTATGTGGAGAGGATTTCTCGTGTCTCTCTTAGGATCACTTTGCCTTGTCCCACAAGGGACTGTGGCTCCTTTTAACTCACCTATTTATTCCTGTGGCCAATTCCATTGAACTGGTCAGCTTACTTTCACAGATTCTTGGATTACGGCATCTGCTGTGAACTATGCAGAATGGCCAAATGAATAAATAGGCAAATTTAAAGGAGCCACAATCTCTTCCTGTGAGACAAGGCAAAGTGATCCTGTGGACAGGAGGATAAAGTGGTCCTAGCCTGATGAATGGGGATACTATGGTATCCAAATAGTATATGTTCAACTTACATTTACTGGAAGTAAGAGTTCTGAGAGATTAAAAGAAGCTTTCAGTGTTTTTATTAAGGTTGTTATATCTTTTATATAATGGTGAAAGGTACACCTAACCACTGAAATTTGAAGCACTTTAAGAAGCTTTGATGTGGAATGGACTATATCTTTATTTAATGGACTACATTCACCTTACAAAACACTTTATTTAGTTAAATTTTGTTAGCACTCTTTAAGTGGTGCACTTTATTTTATATTGAACAACATTGCAATAGTATGTGGAGTTATGTATGCACATTCATGTATTGTTCCATATAGCATGTTATTAGCAGCACAGAATTTCTATTAGTATTGAACATTTTTAGAACATTATCACACAATGATAACATTACATTATTTACATCACAATGATTGTAATTGTTTATCTGAAAAAAACAAAAATATTTCATGTTAAGATACTAAAAATGAACATGAAAATGGAGGCCAGGTCAAGGTTAGTTTTTTTTTTGCAAAAAAAAAATCTTTCACAAGTTGTTTTAAGCTGTTTGCATGCTGGAAATGGGCGACTGACAGTAACGTAGACCTTTTATTTTTATGGAAGGCCAGCTTTAATAAGTACTGTATGTTTCATAAGACTATGATATTTTATAAGCAAGGTTTCCAATCCAGGGGAAAAAAACATTAGCCTTTGTTAGATTTCTACCAACCTGGTTCTATGTTGTACAAGGTTATCTCTGTGGCATTGCACTGTATTTTTTACAGAATAGAATTCTCTAGATTGGATTGTAAGCATGTGAAAAGCAATGTTTCATTCATAGTAAAGAAAACAAACAGTAAGCGCTCATTGGGAAAATATTCAACCATTAGATTATATTTTGACCAGTGTCATATTTGCAGTACTGCATTATAATCTCTACTGTTGAGAATATCAACTCCTTTGAATGGTATTTATCTTGTGATATAACTTTAAGGAATAATAAGCACAGTTCTGAGCTTTTATTTGGGAACATTGGTAGGTTACAATTTACTATATACAGCAATAACGGTACACAAAATGAAGTGTACTGTTTGCATAATATCTTTACATATGTTGTATGTTCTGTGTTTAAGATTTACAATTTGCTAATGCACATTCTCGTACCTGCAACATTTTTAACAGGAGGGCATCAGAAAAGAAGGGTGGGGGGGTGGGGACAAAGGACAGGTTGAGTGCAAGTGTGGGTAGGTAGGATGTTGTAGGGATGGTTCCCAGGGGTACAATGTAGTGATTGGATACTGATGAGGCTGGTATTAGTTAATCATTTGTGATGTTGTCAGGGCTCTATAGGAGAGAAGTCAAAGCCTGGTGGGATATATACATCTAGGGATGCCATACTTTTATATATTTAATAATCCTTTCTCATAGAGTGAGCATTTTTCTTTTTAAATTAGACTATATTCACTAAATAAGGGTGTCCGAAATACTTGGAGCTGTACTTTTTTGTTATATATGGTAAACTCGCATGGACAGAATTCTTTTCTCCATGTAAAGAAGAAAATGTTCTCCTGAGTAGTAACATACGGTACCTCTGGTATTGTTTTGTACACCCTTAGCAGGGTGAATAGTTTGCAAACCTTTATAGTTAGCCTGTGGATGAAATCTAAACCCTAATGCCATTACTTGTATGGATCTGACAGACTAGCCAGGTTTTATTAATATGTTTCATTGTTGCTTATTAATGTGGGTTTGCCATCAGTGATGTTGGAATAGGGGTCACGAAGACTACTATTGCAACCAGGTCTTAGCTCCTGGGACCAATAGGATACTACTGCAACTGGGTGGATAAACTGCATCTTTTTTGGAAAAGTATAAAAAGGTGGAAGGGGTTATAGAAGTTTTGATGGTTAAGTGTGGAAGAAGGGTTTATGAGGGTTATATATTTTAGGTACAGAAGAAAATGAGCATGTTTACTGCACTGAGAGATAAAGAATTGGAGTTGATAAGTCTTCAGTAGTGGTTATGAAATTCAAGCGGGAACCCAGCTTTATCTGGCACTGAAACCCAGGTATTTCAATCTAAGGCACAAAGTACAAAAATTCTGTATCCCTTCCTTCAGCATATGACAAGAAGTTCAAATTCAAAGCTGATGCTGAAATGTCACATCAATGCCAGAGATGGAAGAAATTCTGCATTCAGTTTCTAGATCAGCGATTCTCAAACTTTGTGCTGTGGCACACTAGTGTGCCATGCGAGGTGTGCCCTGGGAGTTTTGAAACATTGAACATATCGAAAAATTAAATGGTAAATCAACGTCACAAAAGTTAAAAAGTAACATATATAAAAAAACAATCTCTGTCAGTCTGTCGTTCATTGGTTCCTTTCGTAACGCGAGACTTGTGCGAGATCTCGGGAGAACTCAATGGCTCTAATTATATTATAATAATAGAGACCGTTCCATTCCAACTTTGATGCTTATAAAGTTTGTTCATTGTTTAGCGATGGAGAAATACTTAATCATGTCTGGAACTCTGAAAGAGAAACTGTAAAATGAAAAGCAAGGTAGCAAGCGAAAGTACAAAGAAGATTACAATCGCTTCAATCTGATTTGCTCTCGAAAGCAGGCACATCCTTTACATTAAATTTAAAATCAGATATATATGTAGAAATAGAAAGAATTAAGTTCTTCACCACAAAAAATGTTAAATCTATTTAGGTGTGCTGTGAACATTTTTAGATCTTTTTGGTGCACCGCAAGATAAAAAAGTTTGAGAAACTCTGTTCTAGATAGATACAAGTGGTGAACCAAATCTGGAAAAATCTATATCATATATAAATATTAAATCAGCCTTTTTCAAGCTTTTTAATATTGACGAACTCTTGAAATAACTCTTAGGGAATCCCTGCTAATAATTGATATATCTACAGTTTACGGTACACTAGCATGATGGTCACTAGCAAGAATGCTCCTTACATTGGTGGTCAGTGGGAAAAATGCGCCCCACCTACATATAGCTAAAAAGATAATTGGTGTCAATTGTTAATTTTCTAAGAAGCAGTCATTGCGAATGGTCCGAGAAATCCCTAGCAAATGTTGGAGAAACTTGGGGCTTCCACAGAACCCTGGTTGAGAAATGTGGTATTAGATTGTAATCTCAAATGTAAGAGGAGGAAAAAGTTATGTTAAATTATGCTATGTTATATAATATTTTAAAAGTTATGGGGTTTTTTTAGGCAATCTGGAAATAGTTTCCTATAATATACTGCATAATATATTGCATTATCTAGCAGTTAAAAGTTTTGAAAAGCCAAAAAGAAACAAACTGTTACAAAATCAAAGGCAGGATGAAAGAAAGTAAACCAAAGTTTAAGAGAATATGAAGCAAAAAAACATACTGGACCACGGAGTTATCATAAAAATATATTCTCTGCATTAAGGTAAAAAAAAATTCTAATAACAGCACCCAAGCCCCACCTCAAACACTTATCAGAGTCCTGTATTGATCCAGCGCTGTGCCCTGCTTCAGTTCTTCTCTCCTCTCTCCGTGTTCTCACAAGCTTGGCTTTAGGCTCTTGCTGCTGTCAGTTAAATCTTGTGAGGAGGGAATGAGGGGTGGGGTCAAGCCAAGCTGTGTGTGTGTCTGTGGAAACACACAGCCCCGGTTCAGGATCGAGCCCACATGTCTGTCCCCATAGCAAGCAGATTGAGGAGGAGAAGCCAAGATTGCTGGCGGAGGACCCCAGAAGAGGAGGTTCGGGGCCACTTACCTGCCCTGTGCAAAAGCATTGCACAGGGCAGGTAAGTACAACATGATTTAAACAAAAAACACTTTACAACCCCATTGAAACACAATACAAACACATGGAAGAGTGACCAATAGCTATCATTTATTCACTTGTATACACAAGTACACAATAACATTATGAATTAATGAATATGAAAGATTGGAAAAGTAGGAAAAAGATTTTAAAAATCAACAAACCCTGAAAACATCATCCAATGCTACCAGAATGGCTTTTTTTTTTTACAATAGAACCTGCTTCCAACCATCAGCTATTTTATGTTAAATGATAATGTTTTCAGACAAATGCTTCATTTGATTATGGAGTAAGACCAGTGGTGTATCATCCATGGGTGCAGGGTGTTCACTGCACATGGGCCTCCAAAGGAGGCGCCCACTAAGACCTGACCCACCCTACACACATGGATGATATGTCCAGGGTTGTCGGGGATGATCGGTGTAGCGGTGGGGGTCCATCATTTCACCCAGAGGGCCCTGGGGGCCACATTGAAGGAAAGGGGGCACCACTGCTGACAGGAGAAGTGACAGCGGTATCACTTTTCCTGTTGCTGGGCCGGAACTACTGGAGGGATGCTGGGGATGACCGTGCAGTGACTTCATAGACCAGTAAACAAAAAGGACAACAAATAAAGGTTTCCAGCACTGGATCCCTCTGCGGGCTCTGCTATAGATGAGTCATCAGTCAGAGCCCAGCAGATAAGTGAGCTATCACTGCACTGGCACCCCTAGCATCCCTTCAGATGAGGGAAATCAGCCTAGAAGAAAAGTGAGTAAGGGGAGGATCCTTTTATACAGGATTCCATATGGATCAAGCAGCCAGTAAGAAGCACCAGTGCCCCCTCCCCCACTGACTGGCAGTGCCCCCCAATCTGCCCCCACTAAGCACCAGGACCCCATCTCTCCACACTAAGCACCAAGACCCCCCCCCCCACTAAGCACCAGAACCCCCATCTCTCCCCACTAAGCACCAGGACCCCATCGCACTAAGCACCAAGACCTCCCCATCTCTCCACTAAGCACCAAGACCCCATCTCTCCCCACTCAGCATCGGGACCCCCATCTCCCATAACGGAGCACCGGTGCTTCCTTTTGCCCCCTTAAAGACAAAGCTGCATTCTTTTAGGCAGGTATGTGGGGTCAGGGGTGAGGCCTGTAGGCTGTAGGGGACCCCATCATTTCTAACAGCAGTCCTACTGTAACTGCCCTCCACCCACTACACCAATCACCCCAATGGTCCCCCTATGTCCTCCTCCGGCCCAGCCCCCTGTGTCCTTCTCTTATGGCACTGTGCATTGCTCTATGGACACAGTCGACTGCCCTACTGACACCATTCTCTGGCCCCCAAAAAAGCATTTTGAAAAAATGAAAAAAAATGCTAAAAAATAAAATTGTAAAAAAAATAAAATAATAATGAAGAATTACTGACACCATCATGCACATACTACCCACTGCCATACACTCCACACCCCTCTCCTGCACATACTACTCACTGCCATACACTCAACACCCCTCTCCCTGCACATACTGCCCACCGCCATACACTCTGCACTCCTCTCCTGCACATACTGCCCACCACCATACACTCCGTACTCCTCTCCTGAACATATTGCCCACCGCCATACACTCCACACTCCTCTCCTGCATATACTGCCCCTCCGCCATACACTCCACAACCCCCTCCCTGCACATACTACCCACTGCCATACATTCCACACTCCTCTCCTGCACATACTGCCCACTGCCATACACTCCACACTCCTCTCCCTGCACATACAGTATTGCCCACCGCCATACACTCCGCATTCCTCTCCGTGCACATACTACCCACCGCCATACATTTCGCACTCCTCTCCTGCACATGCTACCCACTGCCATAGAATCCACACTCCTCTCCTGCACATGCTGCCCACCCCCATACACTCCGTACTCCTATCCTGCACATACTGCCCACCCCTATACACTCCACACTCCTCTCCTGCACATACTGCCCACCGCCATACACTCCACACTCCCCTCCCTGAACATACTGCCCACCACCATACACTCTGCACTCCTCTACTGCACATACCATCCACCGCCATACACTCCACACCCCTATCCCTGCACATACTGCCCACCGCCATACACTCCACACACCTCCCCTGCACATACTGCCCACCGCCATACATGCCACACTCCTCTCCTGCACATACTGCCCACCACCATACACTCCACACTCCTCTCCCTGCACATACTACCCACTGCCATACACTCCACACCCCTCTCCCTGCACATACTGCCCACCGCCATACACTCCGCACTCCTCTCCTGGCACATACTACCCACCGCCATACATTTCACACTCCTCTCCTGCACATACTGCCCACCTCCATATATTCTGCATTCCTCTCCTGCACATAATGCCCACCGCCATACACTCCACACTCCTCCCTGCACATACTACCCACCTCCTTACACTGTACACCCCTCTCCATGCATATACTACCCATCGCTGTACACTCTGCACTCCTCTTCTGCACAGACTACCCACCACCTTACACTACATACTCCTCTCAATGCCCATACTACCCACCTCCTTACACCCCATACTCCTCTCCCTACCCACTGCTGTATACTCTGCACTCTGTACAGTCCCTATTTAACATTACCACAATCTGCACTATGCAAGTCATCTCAGGCTCTATTTAACCACACCCCCTTTAAGCCACGCCCAATGTTTAGCGCAATTTAAACCACACCCCCTGTTTGCTGCGGTGCGCTGTGCGCACTGCATTTCTTTATTTATCTATGCCTGGGGCCCACTCTTGATCATGCACACTGGCCTACTGATTTCATGATGCGCCTCTGCGTGGGACTCTAATTGTTATACTTAACATTAATATTACTAAGTGCTGCCAAGTCGATGTCGACTCTTGGTGACCACATAAATAGTGGTTCTCCAATCTCTTCTATTTGTATCTTAAAGCAGAGTTCCACCCAAGAGTGGAACTTCCGCTTTAAGGGAAGGTGACCCCCCCGACATGCCACAATTGGCTTTTAATGTTTATGGGGGGGAGCGGGGACCCTGTTTTTACAGGGTCCCAGGTCCACTTCCTCTCCTGGCGCCACAGAGCCGGAAGGAAGTTCACCTTCCTCCCCCTCCCACCCGGCGATTTTCTGGGGCACGTCACAGGTCCCAGAAGATACGCCGGCCATTGCCAACGCATTGCGACTCGCGCATGCGCAGTGCACGCCCAGCTTTGAAGCCAAAGCTGGGCGCTCACACCTGTGATGTCGGCGCTGTAGAGGAGGAAGGGGAGAAGAGCGATGCTGTGGGCAGCTGCATCTCTGGAGCCTGGGACAGGTGAGTGTCCCATTATTAAAAGTCAGCAGCTACACTTTTTGCTGACTTTTAATACAGTGGAACTCCACTTTAAAGTGTTCGTTCACCTTTGCTAAAATGCTACCTATGCAGGTAAGGGGCACCTGTAGATAAAAACCAACCGTGCAGCTTTGACTAAAGTTAAATAATGCCCCTGATATCTGTGTAGGTCATTTTCATACCTCCTGAAGACTGATGGAAGCCTAGCTGAAAAATTCCCAGAGATGGCATCATCCCATCCTGCTTTGTTGTTAGGACATTGCTGAGACATTCCTAGGCGATTCAATACCCCTTGCATGCATTCTCTCTCCCCTGTCACAGTAGCTCTGAGATCAGCCATGCTGCGATGGAGGTAGTGGACCACACATGTGCAGGAATTTGAAAGCTTGCTCCTGTGATAATGGGTGTGAGCAGTAAAGGCTGGGAGTCTCTTAGCATTGTTCCAGCAACAAGACATGATGGGATGATGCCATCTCTGGGAATGTTTTACCCAGGCTTCGGAAAATACATAAGTGGCTTACACCTATAATAAGGGCATTATCCAGCTTCAGTTAACCTTCCCGACCAGCGCCGTAAATAGGCGGCGGTCGGGTTTGAGCGGCTGTACCGGGACATAGCCTGCACCTGCAGGCTATATCCCGGTATCATTTTTTAGAGCGGACGGTCGGCTATCCAGGGGTAACGACCGATCCAGCTCGGGAGCCGCTCGGTCGTTACCCCAGGAGGCGGGAGGGGACGCCCCCCCCTCCCGCCGCCTTCCGCCGCTCTTCTCCAGCCTCCCATCCCACCGGGAGACCGGAGCGACGATCCGGCGCGTCCGCCGGCTGGAAGGAGACCTGATCAAAGCCGTAATCGGCTCCGATCGGGTCTCCTTCGGCAAATTCCGGAAGCGACGTCACAACGTCACTTCCGGTTTACACGGCGGCTAACGGCGCCAAATTTAAAAAAACGACAGTATTTAGAATCGCCGTTTTTGGCGATCTGAATACTGTGAAGTGTAAAGGAGGGATGGGGGGTCTTTTAGACCCCCCGGCCCTCCAAAAAGAGTACCTGTCACCACCTATTACTATCACAAGGGATGTTTACATTCCTTGTGATAGCAATAAAAGTGATCAGATTTTTTTTTTTTTAAAGGAACAGTGCTAAAAATAAATAAATAAATGAAATTAAAAAAAAAAAAAGATTTAAATCGCCACCGTCCCCGCGAGCTCGCGCAGCAAAGAAAACGCATACGTAAGTCGCGCCCACATATGAAAACGGTGTTCAAACCACACATGTGAGGTATCGCCGCGATCGCCAGAGTGTGAGCAATAATTCTAGCAAAAGACCTCCTCTGTAACTCTAACCTGGTAACCGTTCAAAAATTTTAAAGCGTCGCCTATGGAACTTTTTAAATACCGGACTTTGTCGCCATTCCGTGAGTGCGCGCAATTTTCAACCAGGTCATGTATGGTATCTATTTACTCGGCGTAACATCCTCTTTCACAATATGGAAAAAAATTGGGCTAACTTTACTGTTGTCTAATTTTTTAACTCAAAAAAGTAAAATTGTTCCAAAAAAATCGCGCTTGAAAGACCGCTGCGCAAATACCGTGTGACAAAAAGTATTGAAACAATCGCCACTTTATTCTCTAGGGTGTTTGAAAAAAAATATATATAATGTTTGGGGGTTCTAAGTAATTCTCTAGCAAAAAAAAAGGTTTTTAGCTTGTGACCACCAAATGTAAAAAAGTGGCCCGGTAGGTAAGTGGTTAAAGCCACACATTTTGTTTTTGTCTACAGCCACCCCTTACATTGCATAGGCGGTTTTTCTGTAAAGGTGAACTTTAAACCCTTTAAAGTGTTTGTAAACCTCAAACATGAAATATGAATAAAGCATATCCCTCCACAGTGTGTACTTTTCTCACTTAATAGGACTAAGTGTCATTTTTGTCAGCTGCTTCGTTCCTCTATCAGCAATAAAAATATGGTGACGGGGGGGGGAGCTCCAACAGATTGACAGCCTCAGCTCTGTTCCTGTGTGCTGTGTGAAAGGGGGTGTGTCACTTCCCTCCAATCACCTCTCAGAGCTCTCCTCACTGAGCTCTGCAGAGTGTAACTTCAGCCTCCTCTTATTCTGAACTCTCAGACAAGCTTATAAATTCAGCACTTTGAACAGATGCACGGAAAAGAAGACTGCTGATAGATGGAAACAACTTATGCAGGAGGATTTGTTTTATCTCTGTGTATCACCTAAGAATATTTCCTTCCAGTGGTGGCCCGGCCATAAGGGGCGCAGGGGTGCCACCCCCTAATCCATGTGCCCGACCCCTAATCTAGGGTGCCGGACGCATGGATTTCAATGGGGTTGTTCTTTTTTTTTGGAGGCTTTAATTAGCTTCAAAAAAGGGTGGGCTCGGGGATCAGAGCACTGCGCCCTGAGCCCACCCAGTTGTGTGACAATAGCGAATTAATATTAGCTAATGTTTTCCTGATTCTCCTCCCGGCCAATCAGGAATCGGGACTTAAGACCCGATTGGCCGAAAGGAAAAGCGACCGCATTGGCCACCAAGGAGGAAGCTGCTGAGGAGGAGATGCAGGGGAAGCCGCCGAGGAGGAGGACTGACCGACCGAACGGTGGGGAGTATGGTGGCGGGTGGTTTGTTTGCCGCCCCCTCAAAAAATGGCGCATCAGCCGCCACTGGTCTACTGGGTACATATAAGGATTTATGACCACTTTAAGTTTTCATAAGGGCATGTATTATTGCTGGTCATCCTCTTGTTCTTTTCCCTTCTCCTCCTCTTCCTTTTATGCTCTGTTCGATATTAATAATAATAATAATAAGATCATTGAGCATTGGTTTATAATCATCCAATAAGTTTAGCTATACTCTGATTCAGTTGTATGCAATTTTCAGCAAGATTATCTCATAGAAAATGAGCAGTTGTGTGCTTCAAGAGGTTAGTAATTTTCTCCACTTAGTTCAACCCACATCTTTTTGAGCCATAGTAATAATCATCATAATGTTTATGGAGTTCCTTCACTAGGAACAGCTGTGGGAGATACTGATCCAATTCTAAAATATGATTTGTTGGCATTATTCAATGGTTAGAGATAAAAAAAATGCTGATGTAGTCCACCCAGACACCTAAGATACAAAGCTAGGCAGGGTCTACTGCACCTGTACAACCTGCCCTCTAGGTGGAGGAGTGAGAATTCTCCTATACTTATGGGATGGGAGGGGTTTAGAGAGAGAGAGGCCTGTAGAGTACTAAGGATGTAGAAAAGGAACTGTGCGCTCCCCCTAGTCAGGGCCAGATTAAGAGCATCATGGGCCTGGTGCTGAGGATTTTGGTGGGCCTTCCATGATCCCAACATTGTGGGAACAGTTTGGGGATGGCCCCTTCCTGTTCCAACATGACTGCGCACCAGTGCACAAAGCAAGGTCCATAAAGACATGGATGAACGAGTTTGGGGTGGAGGGACTTAACTGGCCTGCACTGCGTCCTGACCTCAACCCAATAGCACACCTTTTGGCTGAATTAGAGTGGAGACTGTAAGCCAGGCCTTCTCATCCACATCAGTGCCTGACCTCACAAATGTGCTTCTGAAAGAATGATCAAAGATTCCCATAGACATACTCATAAACCTTGTGGACAGCCTTCACAGAAGAGTTGAAGCTGTTATAGCTGCAAAGGTTGGGGCAACTCAATATTGAACCCTACGGACTAAGACTGGAATGCCATTAAAGTTCATGTGCGTGTAAAGGCAGGCGTCCCAATACTTTTGCCTAGCTAGTGTATCTGCCAAGAATCGCAATGGTGGTGGAACCCTCCTGCACATAAATACTACATTTAGACATAATTTAGGTAAGGCCCTGAGTCAGAAGTTATGTTTAACAACATGGAGAGAACAAGCAACATCTCTACATGAAGTGACATGTTTGGGATTCCAACTCAGGACTTGAGCAATGGTAGGCAGAATTTCTACCTTGTGAGCCACAGGGCTGCTGCATGTGGAGTCCTCCTACACATAAATACACAGATATTGCATTTCTTGGAATATATAGGAATTACATTAGTCAGGAGTTTCTCTTCTTGATTTATTATGTGATAATCGGTGTTTCTTGCTGTGTGAGTGTAGAATAGTAATGTTATCCTCGGATTTTTGGGAATGGCATTTTTATTTCTGATGTTGGTACAAATATCACATTTTTTGGGCTCAAATTAAAGTGGTTGTCAACTCTGGACACCACTTTAACCTACAGGTAAGGCTTACCTGTAGGTTCCCTGCATATCTCCTAAACCTGCACGGTTTAGGCTTCATGCACACGGGATGCTTTTTCAACCTCCCCTGAACGATTCTTTTGACAGCTATAAGCCGGCGTCTAAAACGTCTGTTTTTTTTGTGTTTTGCATGTCGCGTTTAGCCGCATTGGCGTCTAGGAGGGCTTTTGAATTTTTTTTTTTATTTTAAATAGAAACGCCTGTAAACGAAACGGTCCTAGACGCGAGTTACCGCACTTAGGCGCATTTAGCAATGTTTACACGCTGTTTGGCATTTCAAATGCTTCTGAACTGGCATCTGAACCCATTTTTGACGTCATCGGCACATGCGCAGTGAAGAAACAGCCTCCGTGCCGTTTCTTGACTGAGATCGTGCCGCGACTGGAGGCTCCCGTGCGCATGCGTGGGAATAACGTCACGCGACTTCGGACTGTCACAGAGCCAGAGATCGCGGCCCCGGAAGGAAGAGGGGTGAAGATGGAAGCTTCCTGGAGTGGGGACATTGTGAGCTTCCAATGCAGGTAAGTGACACATAATAGACTAATATGTGATGCATACTAACCTATTATGCTTTTAAATTGCAGGGTAACAAAGAGGAAGTAAAACCCATCAGGGTTTACTTCCTCTTTAAGATCATTTGGAAAGAATAAAAAATAAAACAAATGGGACTAATTTTAAATTTCCATAAGCAATGGTATTGTTTTTGGTTTGTAAAGACACCTGTGTGTTTGGAGAAATATTTTTGTGAGATAGATATCAAGTGAAAGTGACAGATAGAAAAATATTTTACCAAAACATGAAAAGATTATGCATTCTACCATTCTTAAAAACAAAATAGATGATCAAAATTGCAACATTGTTGCAAGGACAATTTCTTTGAGAGAAAGATACATTTTATCTCAACATGAAAAGGATTTATTTGGGGAAGTTACAATTGTATTAGAACGAATGACTGAAAAATGCATTGGGCTGCATTGCTCCAACTTTTACTTCCAAAAAACTCTCACAGCTCTCATTTTGGTATTTACTATAGTGCCCTGTAATTACTCCATGGAAGCAAAATTTAGAGCAGTTTCAGGTCTGAGCATGCTCAGTTGTGCTCAGCTGTGCTCTGCGCCTAGGAGTAAAGAGACGGGGAATTTATCTCTTCTCAGACTTTTTAAGATATTTCAGTGTAGAAATCACTTTTTCACACTATTTAAAAGCAGATTATCTTTAAACAATATCCAGCAAATTTTAGTACAATTCAGGTGATTATATCATGCTCTAAACATTATTTCCATGTGCACATCTCCAGGTCTTAACTGGAGTAAGGATTTGGGCACTATCTGTTGCCTGGGCACTACAGTGAATACTGTTTTAGCGCTATTTAGTGGCATTTGCCATTTTTGGTGCTAAATAGCGCTCAGGCGCACATTTGCAGTACTCAGCGGAATAGTAAATAAACCCCACAGAGTAATTGTTGTCTCTCTGTACTTATGGTGTGTCTGCATCCTTCTTCCTAAAAGTAAAAATATATATATATGTACAAAGCTTGCTTACAAAGCAGGAGTTAGGAGGAAATGGGTATTTTGTGAAAGCTGTGGGGAAGGAACAAGAGTTAGCCTCTATGTTGTGCTACACTACACTGTGTGGAACTTAGCTGCCGCCTGTGATTTACATAACAATAGTGCCTGCCGGCCGCCCGCGTTTTACATAACAATAGCGCCTACCGTCCACGATTTACATAACAATAGTGTCTGCCGCCCGTGATTTACATAACAATAGCACCCGCTGATCGCCCTTAATTTACATAGCACTAGCGCCCGCCGCCCGCAATTTACATAACAATGGTGTACGCACACAGAGCTAAACAACATTAATGACTCACTGGCATGGGCCTATCTTGAGGTAGGGGCCTGCAGCTGCAGCTCCAATAGCCCCTATGTTAATCTGGCCCTGCCCCTAGTTGGGAACTGTGGGCGGTGACTCTTGATGGGACTTGAGGATAAAGTAAAGACATGTTTCAGGATTGTCAGTGCCACGATTCTCCATCCTTCCATCTTGATGGACTTTATTGAAGCACTGCTTCCTTTCGGGACTTTTATCATCTATATGGACTGTTAAGGTACTAATACCATATTTCTGGGACTGTATTGATCCCACTGTTGCAAGCTGTTTACATTTATTTACTGTAAGAAGATTAAAATGCAATAAGTAGCTTCCATGTGGTGTGATAAGGGAGATTATTACCATAGATCACAGCCAGTATCTGGGCAACAGAGTACCTGTGAATACTAATGCACACCTGATTGGCCTAGGAGGTTATGGTGATTAGGGAACAAAGTCACCTTCCTGGCGGTGAGAGAAAGAATCCCCCTGTCACGGTCTAGTATCAGGTTCAGTGACCAATGGTTGTAGCAGTAGAAAGGTTTATGAGTAGTAAGCAGAAAATATACCAACTTATCCCCCTAGCGGATGACACGGACTCACCCAAGGTGCGAGAACTAAGCACTAACCAGTTTTCACCAGAGCTCCTGATGGTGGAGATGGGTTTTTCTGCATGCTTTTACGAGGTTGCTGTTCTCAGGATAGCACCACGAGGAGGTGAGCAAGCTGGGGTCCAGTAGCAGATGTAGCAGGTAGGCATCAAACAGAAGCATAGTTAGTAAACAAGCCAAAGGCAAGTAACAAGTAGTAGCTGGATGTGAAGCGCAGTTGATGAACCCGCCAATGGTCAATAATGAGTGGTAGTGAAAAAAAGGACAGCAGCAGGTATCCAAGGAGAAAGATATCTGCTGGAGAGAGCACAATAATCTGGTAAACAGGAAATGCAGAGGCATCGTTTAAATCAGGAACTTCATGGGAGCAGCAAGGGGTGCAAGGTTCACTAGAAACAAGACACAAAACAAGCATCCCTGGCGACACAGCAAGAAGAGCCACAGCCAGACACCACGGAGGGCTCAGTTTCAGACCTGGATTCTAACACCCCCTCTTGGAACATGCATCGTGTTTTATGGGTTCCAGCTGGGCCACTGGAGCCCTAATCTAAACCAAGGCAAATCAGGCATATAGGGGTTGTTATGGACTTAGATCCAGGGATGGGGTGATCAAGTCTCAAACCAGCATTCAAGCATGCGTTAGCAGACAAGCAGGTTGTACAGAATATGCCCTATAGGCTTGTTTACTCTAGGATCCCAGCTGAAGAGTATGGCCACATGAAGCAGTATTTGAGTCTCCGCCTATCCCTTATTACCAATATTCTGAAAACAGCATGTTGAGCCATATATGAAAAGTAGAGCAGTCTCACCTTTTTCTCACTGCAGTCTACTGGTCTCTAATGAATGGATAATCAAATGTAATATTATTACTTATTGATTGAAGATTCTCAACTCCTTTAGTAAATCAGCTTCCTCTTTTGAATGGTATTATTAACTCACCGTTATATTTCAGCATCTGGACTTCAGCCAAGCAGTGTAAGCATGCCAAAATTTCTGCTCATGCTTATAAGAAGGAAGTGTGGAGGAAGGACAAAAATTCAAAAATTTTGAACTGAAAAATGTAAATAATTTGAATTCAAATAAGCAGCTAATTTGTATCTAAAAATACACAGAAAATAATAATGATGCACTCAGAAGTACTAGTTATGTATGATTGCAAGAATAACCACGAACAGGGTACAGTACTTATGTCCAGTGATTAATGTGAGTTTGGAGTATCAATATTTACACATATTTTGATAAATTAACCACAAAACACATGTATCACTTAATGTGAAAATGTGCAGATGAAAGTGCCTCTCCACCGGGGAATCTCATTTGTTTAAACAGTACCAAATAAATAATTGCCATTCATAAATTAGAGATGAAAAGTGCTCTACAGCTGAATCAAAAATTGAAGTAATTATAGCTTCTGGCTCTCATACATTAAACAAAGAGCTATCAGGGTAAACGATTTACATTTTCTATTCACCATGATACTGCCATGAATATGTGCTGTATTTTTTCCCAGCATGACCTGCCCTGTAATTTAAAGCATGGAAATACCTTGCTTTGAATTTGTTGATGCTATTGTATAGCTTCACTGTCTTTGGTTGTCACAAATTCGTTTTTATAATGGCTGAAGTTACATGCTGGGTATGTGAATTAAAGGATAATTAAGAAGTTTAAAACTCTGAAAGGCTAAGTTTGATAAATTAATTTATGTAATAGCTCTCATTGCTAATGCTGATTGTGACTTTTTTGTAAATGCAGGCATACACACACCAAGTTAGTAAACCAAGGGACAGAAAACAGAAAATGGTAATATTAAAAAGGACCAGGAAGCCTCTTCTCGTACTGTCATCAGATGGAAAATGAGATTCATTCACAGATCCATGGATAGGATCAACAAGAGGTAATAGGGTTGATATCCCTGGAGGTGTCTGTAACATGAAACATGATTTGATATTGCTGGAAGACTGGTCAAAGCAGTGGAAACTGCATTCAATGATTATAAATGTAAAATAATGCACCTAAAAGTTACATAGTTACATAGTTAGTCAGGTTTAAAAAAGACACAAGTCCATCTAGTTCAACCAAAAAAAAAAAAATATATATATATATATATATATATAAAACCAAATAATCCCATATACAATCCTTCACCCACAGTTGATCCAGAGGAAGGCAAAAAACCCCAGCAAAGCGTGATCCAATTTGCTATAACGGGGGGAAAAAATTCCTTCCTGATTCCCTGAGAGGCAATCGCATTCACCCTGGATCAACTTTACCTAAAAATGTTAGTGCCCAGTTATATTATTTACATAAAGGAAAGAATCCAGGCCTTTTTTAAAGCAATCAACCGTGCTGGCCAAAACCACCTCTGGAGGGAGTCTATTCCACATTTTCACAGCTCTTACTGTGAAGAAACCTTTCCGTATTTGTAGATGAAATCTTTTTTCCATTCGACGTAAAGAGTGCCCCCTTGTCCTTTGTGATGACCTTAAAGTAAATAACTCAACACCATGTTCACTATATGGACCACTTATATATTTGTACATGTTGATCATATCCCCCCTTAATCTCCTCTTCTCAAGAGAGAATAAATTCAGATCCTCTAATCTTTCCTCATAGCTGAGCTCCTCCATGCCTCTTATTAGTTTGGTTGCCCTTCTCTGCACTTTCTCTAGTTCCCCAATATCCTTTTTGAGAACTGGTGCCCAAAACTGAACTGCAAATTCCAGATGAGGTCTTACTAATGATTTGTACAGGGGCAAAATAATGTCTCTATCTCTGGAGTCCATACCTCTCTTAATACAAGAAAGGATTTTGCTTGCTTTGGAAACCGCAGTTTGGCATTGCATGCCATTATTAAGCTTATGATCTACCAAAACCCCCAGATCCTTCTCCACTATGGATTCCCCCGGTTGTACTCCCCCTAGTATGTACGATGCATGCATATTCTTAGCCCCCAAGTGCATAACTTTACATTTATCAACATTAAACCTCATTTGCCACACAGTCCCCCAATTAGACAGTGCATTGAGGTCTGCTTGTAAGTTGGAGACATCCTGCAAGGACGTTATTCCACTGCAGGCAGTGAGGAAAGTGAATAGAATTCTAGGATGCATCACTACAGGGATCACCAGCAGGAGGAAGGAGGTTCTGATTCCTCTATATAGATCTTTAGTGAGGCCTTATTTAGAATACTGTGTCCAGCTCTGGAGACTTTACATACAAAAACATATTGATAAGATAGAATGAGTCCAGAGACGGGAAACAAAAATAGTGAAAGGTCTGGAGGATAAAACATATCAAGAACAACTTCAGGAACTTAATATGTACAGTCTGGAGGAAAGAAAGGAAAGGGAAGACATCACTGAAACCTTTAAATACATCAAAGGGGTGAATAAGGTTCAAGAGGGCAGTATTTTCACTATGTAACCAAGATCAAGAACACAGGGTATGACTTGAAACTAACTGAAGGAAAGTTTAAAACTAATCTTAGTAAGTATAATTTTACTGAAAGGGTATTTGATGGTTGGAGTAGACTTCCAGCAGAGGTAGCGAGTCAGTCAAAAGTAAATGGTTTAAGGCTGGGTTCACACCATTGCGAACTGGATACGGGTCTATGGAGCCGGTCCACATATCTTTGCAGTAGGTCCGGTGCGTTTTGCACAAAAATGCTGTGCGACTTTTGGTCCATTTCAGGTCCGAATTCAGCCCAAAATTCGGGCTGAAATCAGACATGAAACTGTTAACTAGGATGCACCGGACCCCTGCTGTGAGCCACTGCGTGTTCTAGAGTGAACCCAGCCTCAAACATGATTAGGACAAACATAGATCTACACTTAGACAAAAAAAGTTAATGAAAAACAAAAAAAAAGCAACAAAAAAGGGCACACTTAATGGACCACTTGGTATTTTTTCTGTTGTCACTTTTCTATGTTTCTAGGTACCTCCTCCTCTTGGGCATGGACAAGACACCAGTCCATCCAGTTCAACCTGTGGTGTGTGTGTGTTTATGTCAATATTAAAATCCTATATCCCTGTATATTGCGATAGTTAAGATGCCCATCTAAAAGTTTTTTTTAAACTATCGACACTCCCTGCTGATACCACTGCTTGTGGAAGGGAGTTCCACATCCTCACCATTCTGAGAGTAAAGAACCCTCTATGCTGTTGAAGGTTAAACCACTTCTCTTCCAGTTTCATTGAATGGCTGCATGTCTTTTTAAACTCACATGCATCACATGCCTGATGAAGGGGCCCTGCATGGCTCAGAAATGTTGCAATCTGCTTTAACGATGTGATCACCAATTAAAGCTCTGTACCCGCTCTGGAGATCCTTGGTGTGCTGGTGACATTTGTTCTCTTTGACTTGACATGATTCCAGGCGTTGGTCGCTATAGCACCCGTTTATATGCACAGCCATTTCTACAGGAACGGGTGCGTTGGGATTAGTGCATTGGTCTTTTTAAACTCCTTCCCACTGAAAAGCTTTTTCCCTATCCTAGGTTCGCCAGTAATGTATTTGTATATCGCTATCATATCCCTTTTCAAGCATCTCTTCTCCAGAGAGAATACGTTTAATGCTTGTAGCCTTTCCCCATAACTGATGTTCTCCAGCCCCTTTATTAGCTTTGTTGCCCTTATCTGGACCCTCTCCAGTTCCAGCACATCCTTCCTGAGGATTGATGACCAGAACTAGATGGCATACTCAAGATGCGGCCAAACCAAAGTCTTGTAGAGTGGCAGAATTATCAATTTATCCCTTGAGTATATCCCCTTTTTAATGCATGCTAATATTCTGCAAGCTTTGCTTACAGCAGCTTGGCATTGCATGATCTACTATGACCCACAGATCTTTTTCCTGGATTCCCCCAGTAGTTCTCCCCCTAGCGAGTAACTTGCATTTGTATTTTTAACACCCAAATGTTTTACTTTACATTTTTCAACATTAAACCTTATTTGCAATGTAGTTGCCCACCCCATTATTTTGTTGAGGTCCTCCTGTAAGGTTTCACATCTTGTTGTGAAGTTATTGCCCTGCTTAGCTTTGTATCATCAGCAAACACTGAGATTGAGCTGTTTATAGCCACCTCTAAATCATTTATGAATACATTAAACAGAATTGGTCCAAGGACAGATCCTTGGGGGACCCCACTTACCACCCCAGGACATGCCCCTGTAACCAGTTTTCTATCCAGGTATATACCCTTTGGTCCTTGCCGACAGACCTTAGTTTGTAAAGTAAACGTTTTTGGGGAACTGTATCAAATGCCTTTGCAAAATCCAGATATACCATGACCACAGGCCTACCTTTATCTAGATGGTAGCTCACTTCCTCAGAGAATGTTGATTGGTCAGCAAGAACAATCCTTCATTAATCCATGCTGATTACTACGGATTATACAATTTTCATCAGCAAATTCTTGGATATATTCCTTTAATATCCCTCCAATAATTTACAAACTATTGATGTTAGACTGGCCTGTAGTTTCCAGGTATATGTATCTGCCCTTTTTATAATATTGGTACCATGTTGGCTTTTCTCCAATCAGCTGGTGCCATTCCAGTCATTAAATTGTCCATAAAAATTAGGAGCAACGGTCTAGCAATCACCTGACTGAGTTCCTTAAGGACCCTTGGATGTAAGCCATCTGGTCCTGGTGATTTGTTTATGTTAAGTTTTTCAAGTCTGTTTCTGACACTGGCTTCTCTTAGCCACCTGGGTAGATTCTGTGGTGCGTTATTAACATTACAGTCTTGGTTACTGTACCCCCTCTTTTCCTTTGTGAAAACTGAGGAGAAGAAGGGATTTATAACTAGGGATGAGCCGAACACACCCCGGTTTGGTTCGCACCAGAACATGCGAACAGGCAAAAAGTTTGCCGGAACATTCGCACACCGTTAAAGTCTATGGGACCTGAACATGAAAAATCAAAAGTGCTCATTTTAAAAGCTTATATGCAATGTTATTGTCCTAAAAAGTATATGGGGACCCGGGTCCTGCCCTAGGGGACATATATCAATGAAAAAAAATGTTTTTATATCAATAGTTTTTTCAGGAGCAGTGATTTTAATAATGCTTAAAGTAAAAAAAAAGAAAAATTCCTTTAAATATTGTGCCTGGGGAATCCCCTTAGTCTGCCTGTAAAAGGGCACACCTCTGTGATATTTAGAACATAGCCAGAGCAAAATGACATTTCCAAAGGAAAGATTGTCATTTATTATCGCGGCTGTAATGTATTGCCGGCTCCCGGCAATATACAGGGTGGGCCATTTATATGGATACACCTTAATAAAACGGGAATGGTTGGTGATATTAACTTCCTGTTTGTGGCACATTAGTATATGTGAGGGGGGAAACTTTTCAAGATGGGTGGTGACCATGGTGGCCATTTTGAAGTTGGCCATTTTGAATCCAACTTTTGTCATGTGACACATCAAACTTATTGGGAATTTCACAAGAAAAACAATGGTGTGCTTGGTTTTAACGCAACTTTATTCTTTCATTAGTTATTTACACGTTTCTGACCACTTATAAAATGTGTTCAATGTGCTGCCCATTGTGTTGGATTGTCAATGCAACCCTCTTCTCCCACTCTTCACACACTGATAGCAACACCGCAGGAGAAATGCTAGCACAGGCTTCCAGTATCCGTAGTTTCAGCTGCTGCACATCTAGTATCTTCACAGCATATGGTTTTTTATGGTTTTTATGGTCAGTAAAAACCAATACCAGATGATCTGCTCCTTCCAGGAGGTACCGCCATTCCTCCAAAGCCGACTTCATGGCCAGCAATTCCCTATCACTGACATCATAGTTCCAGCAAGATGCTGCACCACCACATTATGGGTGTCAGGTCCGAGCATTCCTAGATGAACAGTTTCCTGGAAAGTGGATTGGTCGTCGTGGGCCAGTTGAATGGCCCCCAAGGTCTCCCGATCTGACCCCCTTAGACTTTTATCTTTGGGGTCATCTGAAGGCAATTTTCTATGCTGTGAAGATACGAGATGTGTCACATGACCCTCTTCCTATTGAAAAAACAAACGTTGGATTCAAAATGGCCGACTTCAAAATGGCCGCCATGGTCACCACCCATCTTGAAAAGTTTCCCCCCTCACATATACTAATGTGCCACAAACAGGAAGTTAATATCACCAACCATTCCCATTTTGTTAAGGTGTATCCATATAAATGGCCCACCCTGTAGATAAAATCCCACCCAGTCCATACCAGGCCCCTCAGGTCAGGTATGGATTTTAAGGGGAACCCTGCTCCGAAATTTTTAAAAAATGTGTGTAGGGTTCCCCCACAAAGACCGTAACAGACCCTTCAGGTCAGATATGTATTTTAAGGGGAACCTTAAACCTAAAAACCTAAAAAAAAAAATTGCGTAGGGTCCCCCCCAAGGTCCATACCGGGCCCTTCAGGTCTGGTATGGATTTTAAGAGGAACTCCGTGCCAAAATTTAGGAAAAAAATGATGTGGGATCCCCCCCAAAGTCCATACCAGGCCCTTCAGGTCTGGTATGGATTTAAAGGGGAACCCAGCGCCAATTTTTTTTTTAAAAATGGCGTGGGGTCCCCCCCAAATTCCAAAGCAGACCCTTATCTGAGCACGCAGCCCTGGCATGGCAGGAGGGGGTGGGGATGAGCGAGCGCCCCCCTTCTGACCAATACCAGGCCACATGCCTTCAACATGGGGAGGATGCTTTGAGGTTACCCCCAAAGCACCTTGTCCCCATGTTGATGGGGAGAAGGGCCTCATCCCTACAACCCTTGCGGGTGGTTATGGGGGTCTATGGGCGGGGGGCTTATCGGAATCTGGAAGCCCCCTTTAATAAGGGGGCCCCCAGATCCCAACCCCCCATGTTAATAGGCATGGGGAACATTGTACCCCTACCCATTCACCAAAAAAGGACTAAAGTGTTAAAAAAAACAAGAAGCAGTTTTTTACAAGTATAAAAGAAAAATTGCAGCGCCTTAAGAGTGTGAAAAATGTTCATAAAATGTTGATGGAACCAATACACATAAATAACTCTGTATATTGAAATACTATAGTCCCAACGGAGTTAAAAAGAAAATATGAACATTTTTTGACGAAGAACAAAAAAAATTGTGAAATCAGGAAAAAACCACTTACCCATCCCCATGTTACAAGGGGTACGGATAATTGTACCCCCCAACCCTAGACCCCCGGGGGAATAATTTCCCCCGAAGGTCTAAGGCTATTCGGGGGGCGGGTATCTGGGGGTATTGGTGGGCGTTCCCAACATCCCTACTCCGGGAAGAGGGGTAGTTGTACCCCTGTTCCACGAAACCCCCATTGGAGTTTCGTAGGAGGGGTACAACTTCCGTACACCGGACCATAACCAGTCT
>BLSH010207308.1:1013745-1030286 GCA_018402905.1 Glandirana rugosa | reverse complement strand
CACTAGCGCGGCAGTTTACTACCGCACTAGTGTACATTTGTTCGGCCGCCTTCGTGGCCGAAAAGAGAGGAGAGGCGTATGGGTGAGCATGGATGGATGGGTGAGCATGGATGGATGGATGGGTGGGTGGGTGAGGATGGATTGGGTGAGGATGGGTGGGGGGTGGATGGCTGGGTGGGTGGTGGGTGGCTGATGATGGCTGGGTGGGTGGCTGATGATGGCTGGGGCGTGGTGGGTGGGTGGTAAATGCATGATGGGGGTTGTAATCTGTCACTAGGCAGCGCTGTGGGCATTGCACATCGCCCACAGCGCTGCAGCACCTCCTCTCTCCCCCCTCTCTCCTCTCACAATGCACCGATCGGTGCGGAGAGGAGAGAAAAGCCGGTGCTTCCGCCGGCTTGTTTACATGTGATCACGCCATCATTTGACGGCGCGATCACGTGGTGAAAGGCCGCTCACAGCGGCCATTCACCACGATCCGTGATCAGTCGGGTCCCCCACACCCGACGGTCACGGATGTTCCCGTGTGCACGCCCCTACGTCCTCCCAGAATTAAGCAACCGCCCTGTAGACGTCATTTGTCTATAGGGCGGTTGTTAAGTGGTTAGGGTATCCAAAGATATTCTGACAGGGTCGGGCCCCCACAGAAATGATGAAAACAGCTTGTCAATTTCGGAGAACAATTTTTTGGATATACCGGGGCCTGCCAGAACAGATATAAAAACCTGGGTAAATATATCATTTTGAGGATATTAACTCTCCCCAGCAAGTTAAGAGGCAACTTGGACCACGACCCTAGTGTTTGTTTAAGTCTCTGTATCAGTGGAGAAATATTATTCTTTACATATTCTCCCACCGGTTGCTGCACCTCCACCCCCAGATATCTAAATCTATCCACTACCTTAAGCGTGATAGAAGAGTCTAGATCTGGTCGATACTGTGGATCATAGGGGAAGATAACGGATTTGCTCCAGTTAACTTTAAAACCAGAAAAGCCTCCAAAATGGGTGATAAGTTCTAATGCCTTTTTTAACGAGACATCTGCATCTGCCACATACAGGAGCATATCGTCCGCGTAAAAGGGATGTTTTCTCCTCCAACGTACCCAATCTACAGCCCTGGATAGCTCCCTCCTGGCATAACATTTCCGCCAGGGGCTCTATCGCCAGGGCAAACAGCAGGGGCGACAATGGGCACCCCTGCGGCGTGCCCCGATGGATTGCAAAGGGCTCCGTAATGTGGTTATTGATTCTTAGACAGGCCATGGGTTGAGCGTATAACAGTTTAACCCATTTCATAAACGTAGGGCCAAAACCAAATCGTTCCAAGACCATAAATAAATAAGGCCACTCGACCGAGTCAAAGGCCTTATGTGTATCAAGCGATACCACTAATCGTGTATCCGGAGAGTCCGTTGGGACCTGCAAATGAACAAACAGCCTTCGTAATTTAATAGCCATAGAACAACCCGGTATAAAGCCGCCCTGATCGGGATGGATTATCTTAGCGATCGCCGTGTTTAACCGTTTGGCCAACACTTTGGCTAGTATTTTGGCATCAACATTAATCAGTGATATGGGTCTGTAAGATTCACAAAATCTCAAATCTTTGTTTGGCTTTGGTATCAGTACTATCAACTCCTCCCTTAATGAAGCCGGTAGAATGCCTTGCTCCAGAGCTTCAGAGTACATTGCTAACAGTTTAGGTGATAGGTATTCTGAATATGTACGATACCACTCGATGGGAAACCCATCAAGCCCCGGGGTCTTATTGGCTGCAAACGTAGATATAGCCCTATCTATTTCATCTATTGTTATGGGCGAGTCCAGGAAGCGAGCCTCCTCCACAGAGAGGCCCCCTATGGGAATCTCGGCTAAATACTGGGCTACTTCTTCTTCAGTATATGTGATGCTAGAAGCATATAGATCAGCATAAAACCTGCTAAAGGTGTCAATTATCTCTTCCCTTTTAGTATGATATTCCGAGTTAACACCACATACACCAGAGATCGAGGTAGGAGCATAATCCGCGCGAGAGAGATAGGCCAGGATTTTACTATTGTTGTCCCTATATTCAAATAAACGTTGTTTCTGATAAAGCATTTTTTTGGGGTTTTCTCAATCAGGATTAAGTCTAATTGTTTGGCAGTATCCCTCCAAAGCCCATAATTCTCTGAGGATGGGTTTTTAATGTATTCTAGTTCTGCCGCTGTAACTGCCTGTTCCTGCATATCTACTTTCCACGCCCTATCCTCTCTCAACCTTCTGATTACACCTGCTACTGAATCTCTCAGCGTGGCTTTGATGGCCTCCCATGCCACCGCTTTAGCAACACCCTCCACATTTACGGACCAGTAGTCGCAAATCTCCTTGGTTGTCATAAGAAAGAAGGTCTCCTCCTTTAGCCACAACGGGCTCAGCCTCCATGTTCGGTACCCCTCCCAAGAGGAGAGACCAAACCTCAAGAGCATCGGTGAGTGATCAGAGATGGCTCTAGAGAGATATTTGACCTCCATCACTCTGGGAAGCAACTCTGGGGAAACCAAACACAGGTCTATTCTAGAAAGCGTCTGGTAGGTTGCTGAGTAGCAGGAGTATTCCCGAATTTTTGGGTTTTTCCACCTCCAGCAATCCACCAGATTATATTTGTCCATACAGGAGGCTAAAGGAGATGAAGTGGAATTCTCTGTCTTAAACCTATCCAACTCGGGTGACAATACTGAATTAAGATCCCCTGCTAGAATAATTGGACCCTCTGCCATTGCGAGCAAATGAGACATAACCACCTCCCAGAAAGCAATTGTGAATGGAGGCGGTATATAGAGGGCTAGAAAGGTGTACATTGCACTGTCAATCTGTAGGACTGCAATAACATACCTGCCAAAAGGATCAGTACAAATAGAGCCAACATTGCAGCAGAGTGATTTGGCAATCAAAATTGATATTCCTCTGGAATAATTGGAGTATGTTGCATGGAATGTACGAGCAACAAATGCCCTTTTGAGTGCCAACACTCTAGCTCCTGTCAGATGCGTTTCTTGTAAAAATATTATTTGTGGCCTATATTTCTGCATATAATTGAATATCAATGAGCATTTAACCTTATTATTAAGACCCCGGACATTCCAAGAGAGCACAGTCAATGTTTCCATAGACAGACACTTTTTAGTTATGAAAAAAGGTAACCTTGGCCACACTGGGCCATGTACTCCAAGCTTCCCCCCCCCTCCCTTCTCCCCCACCAGTCCAAATCCACAGTCACCATCCGAGGAAAAACACCACAAAACCCTCCAACTCTTGACCTCTTTCCATATAGGGAATAGTAGTATGAACCCCACTTGTTTCGGTCAACATTCCCAGAAAACATTGTATCAACAAATCCCTCCCACCCGGCTCACAAACCCAATTCTCACGAGCTTACACCCAGAACCAAGAACTATTTTTAAACTGGGGGATAGAAAGTTACTGCTTTCCACAGAAAGTGTGTTACATCAGAATAGTGTTAGTAGGCAGCTTAGAAAACTGTCCTATGACTTCCCAGTATGTACATGTGGCCCTCCGGGACCGCATAACAATAAACGTGTAATCTCCCTGTATTAAGGATGGTCAAAAAGAAGAAAAATTTCCGTAGTAGCTCCAACCTGCAGAAGGTTCAATATGAAACCCATTGGTATATCCAAGTCATAAACAAACAGGCCATGAATCAGAGTTACTGCAGCCCTTATGATGCTCATCAGTCTTTCCCCAAGGAGTCTAGCCAGCGATCCGCCTCTCCGGGCCCAGAAAGAATTGCGTGCGCCCCTTATACACGACCCGCAGTTTAGCCGGGTATAGCATACTGTATGGAAGCTGTTTCTCCCTCAGACGTTTCTTTACTCCAAAAAAGGCTGCTCTCTGCCTCTGCGTAAAGGCAGAGAAATCTGGAAAGATAGTGATCACATTATTATTGAACTTGATATCAGCCAGTTCCTGCGCCCTCCTCAGAGCCGCATCCCGGTCCCGAAAATGCAGGATTCGTGCCAGTATGGGTCTGGGTGCACCTCCTGGCGGTGGAGCCCTGAATGGGACCCTGTGAGACCTCTCTATAGTGAACAAGGAGGAAAATATGGTGTCACCCAAATTCAATCTCATCCACTCAGTAATAAATTATTCTGGGTTTCTGCCCTCCACGCCCTCCGGGAAGCCCATAAAACAGAGATTGTTCCGTCGGAGGCGGTCCTCCATGTCACCGATCTTAGCTGCCTGTGCTTTTTGCTCTGCCTGTATATCTCTAATGGCTGCTGGGATGGGAAATAGATCATCCTCAATTGTGCTAATGTGTTGCTCTGCTGATGTCACCCTGTGTCTTAGTTTTGCCACATCATCTTTCAAGAGCGAAAAATCAGCTCTAATAGTGTCAATCTGCAAAGTCAGCGTGGGGTGGCTTGTTTTAATGGCCTCCAAAATCTGAGCCACAGACAGTTCTATTACCTGCTGCGTCTTTATAACCGGCTCCTCCGGGATCTCAGATGACATGAACAGTGCCTGGGAGGCATCAGAGCAGCTCATCTCCTCCATGTTTCTCCCCCATTCCACACCATGTGCAGAGCTATGTCCCTTTGCAGTGTCGCGGGCGCCATCTTGGATCCGCCGAGCAGGTTGTTCTGAACTGTTTACCGGCGACGGTGGGTTGTCTTTGCCGTAATTCACCATGCTGTGTTGTGGCCGGGTCTGTGAGGAGTCTAGGGAGCCTACATTCAGTTCTCTACTTGGTAGATTACTATCAGGATGGACTACAGGATTATCGTGTGGCAGCGGAGCTCAGTGAGAAAGCTCCTCACATCCCGGAAGTCAGACGCGCCCCCCCCCCCCGGTACATCTTATCATGGATGGATAAAGGCATTTTTTCCTCCTGAATCTCCAAGGTGGTATAAACTGCCTTCAGAAGGTCTTCCACCTCCTCTAGGGAAAGCTTGTAGCGCGACGCCCTAGCGTCCTCCTCAACTCCTCCTCCTCAGAATCTACGACTGAGGGTGGGACACTTTCCCTTTCTTCCTCCGACTCCTTGATTTAGTCACAGTTCACTGAAGCAACTCTGTGGGAAAGCAAGAAGCAGCTCCGTGGAGAGAACAAGGAGAGGCACAGGCGCCTTCTAAGTGCAGCTTTAAGTTGACATTTATTGAATCGTTTATAATCGTTCGATATACTACTAACTTTGTGAGTAGTTTTTTAACCACTTCAGCCCCGGAAGGATTTCCCACTTTAGGACCAGAGCACTTTTTGCGATTCGGCACTGTGTCGTTTTAACTGACAATTGCGCAGACGTGCAACCTTGTACCCAAACTAAATGTGCATCCTTTTTTACCCACAAATAGAGCTTTCTTTTGGTGGTATTTGATCAGCTCTGCGTTATTTCTGATTGCCGCTATAAACAAAAGAAGAGCGACAATTTTGCAAAAAAAAACAAATTTCTTACTTTTTGCTAAAATACAAATATATATATATATATATATATATATATATATATATATATATACACACACATATACACATACATATATACACACACACACACATTTTTTTGCATCGGTTTTGGCCGATTTATATTCTTCCTCATATTTTTGGAAAAAAAAAAAAAATAAAAAAAAATAAATCGCAATCGGCGTCTATTGATTGGTTTGCGCAAAAGTTGCCTCATTTACGGATGATGAGAATTCATTTCTGGGGTTTTTATTTTTTACTAGTAATGGCGGCAATCTGCGATTTTTAGCAGTACTGCGATATTGCAGTGGACATGTCGGACCATTTTGACACATTTTTGGGACCATTGGCATTTATACAGTGATCAGTGCTATAAAAATGCACTGATGAGTGCGCATGCACGGAGTCGGCAAGATGGACGCCTAGTCCCCGAGCTCCGTCCCGCTCCGGCGACTCAGAGCCCCCAGCGCGCAGCAGCAAAGGCTTCCTACCCACCAGCACCTCAAATATCGCTGGCCGTCACCCCAGAGACCCACCCTATGTGCACAGGGCAAGCCAGGAGGGACCTACGGGTGCAATTCACGGCAGCGGAGGCCAGGGACTCCAAGATGGTGGCGGAACGAACGCTCCACGAGGAGACACACAGCATCTCCCCAGTACAGTCTCCATGGAGAGAGGAGGTAGGAGACAGACACCCCGGGGCTACACCTTACCAGGGACGGGCTTCCCCTGCTTCCACTGAATCCCTCCTTAACCAGACCATGGAGGATTTATTAAGGTCTCCTGGGCAGGCTCCCACAGCTGAACACACTGCTCTGCCACAGAGACAAGACCTGATCTCCCCCCAGCCACAAGACATCTCACTGATGTTTGCTAAATTTGCTGACCTGCTTGACAGAGGCCTGGCTGTCACAACAGCCAAGATAACATCAGAAATTAAGCTAGATCTCCAAAACCTTGGAGCTCGCATAGAGACTATTGAAACCAAAATGGATGCCACAGTCGCAAGGGCAAACCAGAACACAAACAGGATTCAAGACCTGCACAGACAATTGGATGAAGCGGTAGCTAAAATCGATGACCTGGAGAATAGATCCAGACGACAGAATTTCAGGATCAGAGGCCTCCCCAAAAGCATCACTGACGTCTCAGGTGCCGTCCGCACTCTCATTAAGGATCTCCTGCCAGATACCCAGCCCCACAGACTGGAGCTGGACAGGGCCCACAGGGCTCTAGGTCCCCCCCCCCCGACCGGACGGCCTCCCCCGTGACATTGTAGTGAAGCCACACTATTACGGGGTCAAGGAGGAGTTGATGAAGAAAGCCAGGTATTCCTCCCAGATACAACTCTTGGGACACTGTACAACTTTTCACGGACATCTCTCCCTATACAGTTCAACGCAGGTGCGCACTTAAACCTCTGCTGACAGTTAAATATTGGTGGTAATTCCCTTTTGGGCTCAAATTTGAGCTGAATAACAAATCCTTCAAATTCTCCTCTTTTACAGATGGCACATTTCTTCTCCAGAAACTGGGAGTTCTCGCCAGGGATCCTCCCTCTCCAATGCAGGCCTGGACTCCGTCCTCCACCAAACGCCCTCCTCCAACGAGCCCTCTTACTCCCCTTCGGCAGAAGTCAAAATCCAAGAAAGCTAAGGACGGTCTCTCCCCCTGAAAGGTCCTGGATTTCGCCTGTCAAGGCGGCCTCTCTCACTTTTTGCCCCCCCAGTTGTTCAGGCTATTGGTCCTTGCCCCCTTGGGGCTTCCTCATCCACTTGTTACCCACTTCTAGGGACACACTTGTTTGCTGACTGCCCCTAACTGTGGCCTGAATACCTTCCTATGTCCCCCTGTTGGCTGAAGAGACATTTAATGGATACCTGATTTGAGCAATACAGACTCCAAGTTATACGAGAAGGCCTATTGACTTTTGTTCTGGTCGGACACAATTGCCATATCTAGGAATCCCCCTCATGTTTTGATTCCACCAATTCTGGCCAATCCTGATGAAGAAAACTGACTTTCCTTCTCACAATTGTTCTCAGCCTACTCACATGACTGTCTTCAGCCCAGGGAACCTGGGACATTGTTGGTCTCCTTCAGTTGTAGGATAGGGTTTACCCCCTTTCCCAATGATAGTTAGCCTTGCTGCACTTTTTGTTATGTCTTAAGTTTATCTTTAGCCCTTACGGAGTTCGGGTGCCGGAGCGGTACTCATGCGCTTCCCCTCACCCGCGGAGACAAAACTTCTCTCCCCGGGTTGGGTTTCTCCTCCTCTGGAGGGGTGTTAACTTCTGGTATTTGAGGACTTGGGGGTCTCCCCTCGAGATCATCCTCCATACTTTGTTTTAAAAGTTCTCTCTTATCTCTACTTTTCCTTATCTCTTCTGTCTAATCTCTTTCTTTACGTTTTCAGCGACCAAGGGGTTCCCACGTCATTTAACAGCAACCATCTTTAGCAGACGGGAAAACTCTCAAATATGGTTTCCGGGACTTCTCATCCAGACTCGGGTAAGTGCCTGTTTTTCAGTGATAGCCCTATCCTTCTGGCTCCATGGCTGACCCTCCCCCACCAAACTCCTGTCTTCGCATTGCTTCCCACAACGTACAAGGGCTGAACTCTGCTATAAAACGCAGGAAAGCCCTCCAGTTTTACCACAACGATAAAAGATATCTTATTCATGCAGGAAACACACTTCCCCAAATCATATTCACCAGGCTTTATACACCCCAAGTTCCCCATCTTTCACTTAGCCAACGCTGATAACAAAACAAAAGGGGTAGCTATCCTTTTCGCCAAACGGTGCAACTTTGTCACTAACCTAGTTTTCAGGGACCCTGGGGGCAGATATTTACTAGTCAAAGGTCATATTAAATTATCACCTTTACTCTCTCATCTCATACTATGCCCCAAACACAGGTCACGGAGCCTTTTTTCGATCAATGTTTACAGTCTTAGATCCGCTCCTTGAAGGCACAATCATATTTGGAGGTGACTCCAATGTGGCATTCAATGTCGGGTTGGATAAAGCTCGCCCCCCAGGGAAGGGCCAAATTCGTCCCACCAGGCAGAGCCTAGCGGTAGCTAAGATACTCAACCAACAGGGTCTAAAAGACTCGTGGAGGGAGATGAATCCGTCTAAACTCATTTCTCTAACTCACATAATTCATTCTCCACTATAGACATTTTCTCATACCCTCCAAATCAATACCAATGGTTTCAAAGACATTCATCAGGGACTCTGCCTGGTCGGACCACTCCACGCTCTACTTAATTCTGAAAAGATCTACGGGCACACAGGGAAGGGGGAACTGGAGGTTGAACACTTCCATCCTTAGCAATCCTTGCCATGTCCGTGAGATCGATATTCATATGCAAGAATATTTCCAACTAAACAATACCCCAGACATCTCTCCTACCACCCAATGGGCTGCCCACAAGCCATCAATTAGGGGAAATCCGGAAAGCTAAACAGGCTGAGATTGACAAGTTAGACAAAGAATTAGAATCCCTGAACCGCAGACATAAGCGTAACCCAACATCAGACTCAATAGAAAAACTGGATGCAGCTAGAGCTGCCTTGAAGCTAGCTCTCGTGACCATAGCTGAAAAAAGCCTCTGTTGGTCTGGGGCGCGATACTACCATCAGACAGATAAACCAGGTGCAGCATTAGCCTCTAAGCTCGCTCCCAAAATAAGGTTACACGCTTTACCTAGAATTAAGCTTAACGGATGCTTCCCCTCCCAAAATCCTAAAATGATCTTGGGAGCCTTTCACGACTTCTACAAATCCTTATATGGAGCGCACAAGTCTTCTCCTTCCAACCTCCTAGAATCCTACCTGAAAGCACACAAGATTCCTAAACTTAAAGACCACCATAGGGACAGACTTGAAGCCCCCATTACAGCAGAAGAAGTATCACAGGTGATCAAATCACTAAAACCCAACTCTGCCCCAGGCCCGGACGGCTTTTCAGTACCTTACTATAAACATTTCGCCCCCACTTTAGCCCCATATCTCTCGAGCTTTTTTAATGACCACCACAAAGGCACCGCTCTGGATGGAGTGCTAAATTCAGCCTTCATAACAGTGATCCCCAAACCTGGCGAGTACCCGAGTTTAGTCGCCAAATACCGCCCCATTTCTCTGATCAATAATGATCTCAAGATTTTGACAAAGGTAATGGCTGACCGCATTGCATCGTTTATTAGTCAGTACATACACAAAGACCAGGTGGGGTTTATCCCTGGACGACAGGGTCCAGACCAGATCAGACGCGCCATCGACATTATCTCGTTGCTAAACTCTAATTGGGATTGGGGTCACCCTCAAGCAGGGTTTCTGCTCTCCCTAGATCTGCAAAAGGTGTTTGACTCTGTCTCATGGCCCTTTTTAACATCAGTTCTCCGTAGCTGGGGTTTTGGGGGATCACTTTATGTCAAAGGGGCGCTATACTCCAACCCGCAGGCGCAAATTCGAATTCAGGGATTCCTTTCAGAACCTTTCCCCATCTCGAGGGGTACCAGGCAGGGTTTCCCCCTCTCCCCTCTAATTGTCATGATCAGGCGTCAGGCTTGAAGACCAGTTGCTATAGCAGTTTCCGGACTGACCAGCAGAATAGATACACAGGTAGTCTCCCTGGCAGATGACACAGGCTCACCTGAGGTGCGGAATCTAAGTACCAACCGGTGTTCACCAGAACTCCTGATGGTGGAGATGGATTTGGCTGCGTGTTGGTACCAGGTTGCGGTCCTCAGGGTTGCCCCACCAGGGTGTAGCAACCCGGGGTCCAGTAGCGGATGAGCCGATAGGGATCTGACAGGAGCATGGTCAATAGACAAGCCAAAATGTCGGTAACGAGTAGTCGCAGTTTGGGATCAGGCAGAAGGGAAGTCGTGGAACAAGCCAAGGGTCGATAACGAATGGTAGCAATCCGGACAGCAGCAGGGAAGGCAAAGCAAGGCACTGGCTAAGAAAGCACAATAACCTGGCAAAGAGGAAGTGCAGAGACAAGGCTTATAAAGGAAGTTCATGGGAGGAGCAAGAAGTTCAAGGTTCACCAGCAATCAAGACATAAGACAGGGTTGTCTAATGGACCAGGCAGAATATCCAACAGATCAGGCAGGGAGCTGTCCAGCATCTCAGATAGCTCAGTGAGAAGGATCAATGCCAGACACGGAAGAAGTCCCAGGTTTACTCCCAGGTCCTGACACTAATTTTCGCAATCATCATAGAGACCCTAGCCACAGCCATAAGGGATCACCCCGATATACACGGAGTGAGATGTTGCCCACAGACTCACAAATGTGCTCTCTTCGCGAACGACATCCTACTCTTTGTCACTTCCCCGTTAATCTCTCTCCCGAATATATGCTCCATACTGGATGACTTTAGCATGGTCTCAGGTCTAAAGGTGAACTACTCTAAGTCCACCGCACTAAACATAAAATGTACCTATCCCCCTGGTCACCCAATTGAAGGAAAACATCAGTTTCGCCTGGAGCGACTCTGAACTTTCCTACTTGGGGGTCCAAGTAACAAATTCCATTGATCGCTTGTATTCAGCCAATTACCTACCATTGTTCCACAGACTAGAACTCTATCTGAAACAATGGGATAAACTCTGCCTTTTCTGGCTGGGTAGAGTCAACTCAGTAAAAATGACCCTCCTCCCCCGCCTATTATACCTCTTCCGATCTCTCCCAATATCCATACCCTCTACCCCCCTCCGTAAGCACCAGGCTAAAATTATCAATTTTATATGGGGTTCCAAAGGATACAGAGTTGCTAGACAATGCTTGTACCGATCCAGGAATTGGGGGGGGGGGGTGGGACATTAAGAAATACTACATAGCAGCCCAACTATCCACTATTTACTTCAAAGTAGCCATGCCAGACTGGGCTCAGATTGAGAGACAGGCCACCCCACACTTCACCCTGGACTTTTTATTATGGTGCCCACCCAACACAAGACCACCAATTATGGCCCCATCCTTATCACATTCTGTAGCCTTATGGGACACTCTCAGGAAAGACCCAAGACTCGTTTCTCCATGGCACCCGTTAGCCCATCTTTTTCGTAACTGATTTCCCTCCGGGATTAGACATCAAGTCATTTCAATGGTGGCTGAACAAGGGCCTCTTCAGGATCAGGCACATCTTCCACACCAATGGGCCCCTGTCTCTCCCCTACTGCAATAGTAAACTCGATATGCCTCCCTCCGAGAAATTCAGTTTTTCCCAAATATCACATGTCCTCCACAAAATTTGGTACACGAGACCAAACCCACTTCCTATCACTGATTATGAAGTCTGGTGTGGCTGGGCCATGGAGCAAAGGGGGGGGGGGGGGGTTTCGGTGATCTATCAGGCACTATCCAGGGTGGAGTCTAAATCTCCCGCTATGCTAGAATGGGAGAGGGAGTTGGGTCAGGTTTGGAGCTTTCCTGAATGGCAGAAGGCCTCGTCCCAGGCCTACAAAGGAATCATAAACACAGCATTAACAGAAGCTAACCTTAAGGTTCTGACTAGGTGGTACTTGGTTCCATTGAGACTATCCAAAATGTTCCTGTCTGCTTCCCCCCTGTGCTTTAGAGGATGTGGTCATGTGGGCTCAATGTTACATATCTGGTGGGAGTGCCCCAAAATCAGGGACTTCTGGAACAAGGCCTTCCACATGATTCGCAGAGCCATGGGATTATCTATCCAGAAACAACCCCACACGGCACTACTTAACTTTCCTGTTCCTAACGCCTCTAAGGCTACTAATAAACTCATAGCCTTTATTTTTACGGGGATAAAATGGTCTATAGCCCGCTCCTGGAAACAACCTACTTTAGTCAAGAGAAAGGTCTCCTGGATCATGGCTCAAGAGAAAATGGTCAGTATTTTACTGGACTCTTCTGCGAAATGGGAGTCAATCTGGGAACCCTGGGCTCGATACCTACAAATTGATCTCACATCCTGATCCTCCCTCAATTAGTGTTGCAGGATGGTTCTCCCCCTTGGTCGCTACTTTCCCTCTCTTAATCTCCAATTTCCTCTCTATCTTCTTGGCTCTTTGCTCACTCTCTCTAACCTTCCTCCGCTCTGCTAATTTTTTGCTCGTTTTACTTTTTGTAGTACCCATAAGCTTACCTGTTGTTGCTCCTCTCTTCTCATACCGAGAGGATAGTTTACTTTGGTTTAATGAGGCCATTGAGCTACTTTTTTCTGACAAGTATTACCTGAGTAGCCTTGGATAGATGTTAGTCTTTCACTGATTGCAGGTCTTCTCACCTAATACCTAGGGGCTCGCTGTCCTCTTCCGTCACAGTTAGATCCCTTTTGGGGTGTTGGGTACGGACTGGGATGACCCATTCTACATATGAATGTGCACTCTCACGGTTATTTCCGCTATGTCCATATTTATACTCAGGTATCTCGAGGCTCTCGTTGACTGATACTAGCTCAACCAATGTTATAATTTTATAGTATCTATGCTTACTCATGTTTTCATGCTTGTAACGGTCCTAACACAACAATAAAACTTTTGAAAGAAAAATGCACTGATTACTGTGATTAAATGCCATTGGCAGTGAAAGGGTTAACCTGGAGGGGCGCTCTAAGGGTTAACTGTGTTCCCTGGGCATGTTCTAACTGTATGGGGGCTGGCCTGGCTGGGGGAAGGGAGTGATCACGGCTTACATATACAGGAAGCCTTTGATTACAGCTTTTCCCCCCTCTAACAGAACAGAGATCCATGTTTACTTACACGGACCTCTGTTCTTTAACTGCGGGGGGACCATCGCGGGTAGCCGGCAGCGATCAAGTCCACCCTACTCGCTCCCAGCCCCCCCCCCCCCCCCCAACACAGTGAGCGCGCCTCCAGCGGCGCACGCGCTCACAGTGAGGGATATCACAACCGCCGTCATATGACAGCAGTTTGCGATATCGAGCCACTTTGTCGCCATCAGACGCCGTTTGGCAAGTGGTTAAACGATTCAATAAATGTCAACTTACAGCTGCACTTAGAATGTGCCTGTGTCTCTCCTTATGTAGGTTACAATTGCTGACTTGCTTCTGAAAAAGCCAAGTGACTAACTTGTTGGGATAAGTATTCAGAACAAATCAGTGCACATTACTATTTGGTTTGTAGTGGTGAAAGGACCCTCAGGTCCCATTCACACCTAATATTTACGAAGCATGTATTTTTTTTTGCACATTTTCACGCAACATGCATTAGGCATTCGTTTTAATGGGCTACCCTATGCACAGAGAAGTAAAATATGTAACATTTTTGCCATGCTAAGCCTTGTGCAGTTTGCAGCTTTTCACCTCATGTCTGTTTGCTGCGTTTAGGGTGTCAATGACAATGAATGGCAAAACAAACACAACACGCAGTTTAAGTGTGTTTCATAAACGCGCAAAAAAAAAAAAAAAAAATCACAAATGTTGTGTGAATTTACCAAACACTCAGGTGTGAACGAAGACTAAAGTTGGCCATACATGGATTGAAGTTTGGCTGGCTCAGCAGGGACTGGCTGATTTTCCATCCATAAAAAGGAGGACAGTGGTTGTATGAAAGTCAATCTACCTATCAACCAGCCTATCATGATTTGCTGACCGATCTGTGCCGCCGGCTGTAGCCAGCAGCATTGATCATTGTATTCTTATGGTAGGGAAGTGTCCCCACCATCATTACACAATAGCTCGTGGGGGGGGGATTTCCTCATCCACCTTGAATGTGTAGATGAATGAACCTTTAGTGGGGTCAAATTGAGGTTCGTTTTCAACCACAGCGTCACAGAAAATCAAAAGATAGGATAGAAAGTTTTCCCCAAATGAACCAATTTCTAACAGTAAATGTTTTTCCTTCAGTAAAGTCCATTCATCCCAGGATCAAATGTTAGAACCAAACAAAATCTTTTGAATGGCATGCAAATGTTTTGAGCATTTTCATATGAATTTTCCTAAGACTTTGGCTCCATTCACACTTGCCGATTTTGGAATGAGCAAAGTACACAGAAAACGCATGTCGCACTTGCAGTGCCAATAATTAAAGTGGAATTTTAGTCTGAAAATGAAAGTGATATTAAAGGCTTGTTGTTTTTTTTTTTTTAAATAACAAACATTTCATACTTACCTGCTCTGTGTAGTGGATTTGCACATAGCAGCCCAGGTCCTCCTCTTATTGGGTGCCCTGTCAGCTCTCCAAGCCCCTCCTTCCTGCGGAGTGCCCCCAGAGCAAGCAGCTTGCTGTGGGGGCACCTAAGCATGCTCAATCCCAGGCCGCTGCTCTGCACGTGTATTCACACACAGAGCTGCAGCTCGCCCCCTCCCTCCTCACTGGTTGTAATTGACAGCAGCGGGAACCCACTGCTGCCACAGGCAAGGAGGAGGGAGAGTCCCCGAAGAGCGGAGGCTCTCATAAACATCGCGATGGGGCTCAGGTAAGTATTGGGTGGGGGGTGCTGCACAGAGTTTTTACTTTCATGCATGAAGGTAAGAAACCTTGAGCCTTTTGAACAACTTTAAGTCCTGCTAGATGACATCAGCCTGGTCCCTTTTGCAGGCATAGCTATATAAAACATTAAAGATAAGTGCCTGTACCGTTTAAAATACAGTAATATACTGTCTCATCCTGGTCTGCACGTGCTCAGTTGCTCTCTATTTTTAGGCACAGTTGAATTTGTAGAGGTCGATCTGCTGACAGCCTTAGGCCTCATACACACGGACGTTTGACGCCAGCGTTTTCTGCAGCTCTCCATTTTAGTCAACGGCCCCATAAAAACGCTGATGTTTTTGAGCTGTAGATGGCGTCGACGTTAGTGAGCTGAAACTAGAACCCACGGCCAGCGCGTTCTGAGGCTGTAACGTTTTGGTGTTTTTTGACGCCGACGCCGCAAAACGCTCACTAACGCCGTACCGGCGTAAATAGCAGATGGATGATTTTTTTTTTTTTTTTAAAATGCCTATCGACGCCGATGCTCACTGCTATCTGAGACAGCAGCGAGCGCCATTGGCTCCCACTGCTGTCAAAGTCAGTGAGCCAATGAGGAGAGAGAGGGGCGGACCAAGGCCAAAGTTCCATGTCTAAATAGACACAGAGCAGCGGCTCTGGTGCTTCCATAGCAAGGGGGGCAACCCGGGGGGAGGGGGGCATCTCTCCCAGAATACAGCGGGGGGGGGGGGGGGCTGGACACTGTATACTTTCCCTGAATGTGGGAGCAGATACCTGGATTTGACAGGTATCCGCTTCCCATCCCCCCCGAAAGGTGCCAAATGAGGGACCACAGGGGGGAGGAATCCGATCCGCCGAAGTTCCCTTGATGGAACTTCTGCTTTAATAGCACTTTAAAGTGGCATTAAACCACCCTATCCTTTACAAACAAGGAAACTGCTTCTGTTTGATTGGCAACTGACAAGGTGCTGCACATGTGATCAGTTATAACACCGGCCATTTCAAGGTTTAACAGTTTGGCTGAGGACACAAGCAAATGTGACAGTTGGGAACCCCACTATTACTGGAATGTGACGGCTTTCTGAAAGCATCAAATTAACGGATTTAGTTCCCCTTTAAGATTTACGCTTAGGACTTCATCAAAATGGCAGCCTCCAGCAAGAAGAAACAGGAGCAATGCTGGAGGCAATTTACAGCACTACTTTTGGTAGTGTAATTATTAATGTGGAATGTATGCGCCTCGCTAAGGAAGATTATTTTTCATCAAATTGTTAAGGGTAAATTCCCACTTATTTTATCACGCTGTGAAAAAACGCACCATGTTCCACTCGAAAAAGGGCTTTGGAGCGTCTTTGGGGTATTTGTAGGGTGTAAAGTAGACTACACAAGTGATTGCCCCATGTACAGCAATTAAATGCTCTAAAACACCTTTAAAAAAAAAAAAAGCAAGCAGGATTGTTTGTTCTGGTCGTGCGCGACCTTGTACCACGCAAAAAAGTGTCGCACTATTTTATTCACCCTTAAATGGGTATTGTTAAACTACTTTTAATTAGAAGGAATCGCTCCACGTATGTAAGGTGTAATTATTAATGTGATGGTTTTCATCACGACATTTAACGGAGGTCGTAACGAGGACAA
>BLSH010207308.1:971541-1010299 GCA_018402905.1 Glandirana rugosa | reverse complement strand
CCCCCCCCCCCCCCCCCCGGAATGCAGCTCTCTATGTGGTCACTCCATGAAGAGGAGGAGCCGGGAGTGCCACCAGGGGACCCCTGAAAAGGAGGGTCGGGGCTGCTCTGTGCAAAACTCTTGCACAGAGCAGGTAAGTATGACGTGTTTGCTATTAAAAAAAAAAAAAGAACCTTTACAATCACTTTAATACCCTGTTTATATACACTCAATGGACACTTTATTAGGTACAACTCGCCAGTACCGGGTCCCATGTTGCCTTCAGAGCTGCCTTCATTCTTCATGGCATAGATTTAACAAGGTGTTGGAAACATTCTTCAGAGATTTTGGCATCACACAGTTGCTGCAGATTTGTCGGCTGCACATTCATGATGCAAATTTCCCGTTCCACCGCATCTCAAAGGTGCTCTATTGGATGAGATCTGATGACTGCGGACGCCATTGGAGTGCAGTGACCTCAATGTCCAGTGGTGATGATTTGAGCTTTGTGACATGGTGCATTATCCTGCTGGAAGAAGCCATCAGAAGATGGGTACTCTGTAGTCATAAATTGATGGACATGGTCATCAACAATACTCAGGTCGGCTGTGGCATTTAAATGATGTTCAGTTGGTACTAAGGGGTCCAAAGTGTGCCAAGAAAATATCCCTCACACCACCATCACCAGCCTGAACCAGTGATACAAGGCAGGATGGATCCATGCTTCCATGTTCTGACTCTACCATCTGAATGTCGCAGCTGAAATTGAGACTCATCAGACCAGGCAATGTTTTTCCAATCTTCTATTGTCCAATTTTGGTGAGCCTGTGTGAATTGTAGCCTCAGTTTCCTGTTCTTATCTGACAGGAGTGGTACCTGGTGTGGTCCTCAGCAGCTGTAGCCCATCTGCTTTAAGATTTGATGTGTTGTGTATTCAGAGATGGTATACTGCATACCATGGTTGTAATAAGTTATTTGAGTTACTGTTGCCTTTCTTTCATCTCAAACCAGTCTGCACATTCTCCTCTGACCTCCACCAACAAGGAATTTTCATCCACACAACTGTCACTCACTGGATATTTTCTCTTTTCTTTCCCATTCTGATACTCTGTTTGGACTTCAGCAAATCATCTTCACGTCTAGATACCTAAATGCGTTGAGTTGCTGCCATGTGATTGGCTGATTAGCAATTTGTGTTACCAAGAAATTGAACAGGTGTACCTAATAAAGTGGCCGGTGAGTGTGTATGTGTATATATATATATATTCTTTTTTGGATGTTATGACTTGAATCCACATACACAGGGGTTGAGTGTATGTGTCATCTAAGTTTTTTTTTTTGCACTTTTTTAAAAATAATTTTTTAAGGCGGAACTAAACCCATAAGGCCCCTTTCACACATGCGGACCGTTTGTCCATTTTTCATCCATCCATTGACGGATGAAAAATGGACATCAATGCAACTCTATGGAAAAATGGATGACAACTGATGATCATTGATTTGCATCTGCTTTCATCCGCTTCCGTCAACATCCTTTTTTTGAATGGATGAAAGTCCTATTTTTCATTCATCAAAAAAACGGATCGACGAAAAATGGATGTAAACGGATAAACGGTCAGTTTTTCATCCGTTTTTGCATTGGTAGTGGATGTAAAAAAAACTGATGACCACAGATGAAAAAACGGATGGATACTTCATCTGTTTTGATGTGACGGAACTGATGAATGTTCCATATGTGTGAAAGGACCCTTAATTTAAAAAAAAATAGTTACATTTCTGGGAAGGTTTCAGGAATGTAACTGTCACATTGGTTGTGATCTCAACTGAACTGTCAATCCATCGGATGGCTGCTGTCATAACTGATCACATGGGCAGCACCATGGCAACTGCAGATCAAACAGAGGCCAAGATGGCAGCTTCCTTGGCTGAAAAGGACAGGAGGGTTTAGTGTCGCTTTAAAGGAGCTCTGCACTATTTAATAGATCTATTTTAGCTTAGTGTTTGGTGACTTCACATAAATGCTGGCTGCTCTTCAGTTGTATATACGAGGGTTCTTCAAAAAGTTTCTGCACTTTTTTATTTTTATTAGTCCTGCAGCCATCTTCACCACGACGTGACCACTCTTATACTAAACTGTAAGGTCAGTTGGTGTTCTATCAGATCAGCGAACAGAAGTAACGCTCCATCAGCTGCGCATGCGTTCCATGGGTCCTCTAATCTGACAGAACAGCGGCATCAGACATCGTACTACATCCCAGCTAAGGCTTGAATCTCAGATTAATTTTAGCAATAAAGTGAGCGTATATAAGTAAATATATTATGTTGATATCTGAATTGATGTTTCCATGTTTAATTTTGAAAGCCTAAAGGTTTAGCGCTGAGCAGTGCGGGGTGTACCAACATGGCCTCCGCCACCTTCCTACTTCTGGCATCGAGCTTCTTTCAAAATGTAACATCCAAACAGCATCACAGATGTCACTATACTATATTTATATACGCTCACTTTATTGCTAAAATTACTTTGAAATTAAGATGTAGCTGGGTGTAGTAAGATGTCCTCTGCCGCCTTCTGACAGCAGGGGTTCTGTCAGATTAGCAAACCTGGTAGCGGTAGAACTGACGGAACATCACTTCCGTTTGCTAATCTGATAGAACACGGGCTTGCCAGACAGACTAGTTACAATTACTACTCCTCCCGCCCTCACCGTATCCAACAAAAATATTAAAGTGACAAAACATTTTGAAGACCGCTTGTAGATTTTATGTTACTGTGAGTAGAGCAGGGATATTATTTACCCCCCGCGCAATCTCCATCCTGCATTACCACGATGCTCAGTGCAGTCCTAATGGAGACAGAGACACTAGAAAAAACTGTCAGCTCAGGAGGAGATTAGAAGCTTCACACTGGGACACTTGGCTGCACTGGGCGATCCGACTTGCAGGGCAACTTCTGTAATAATAGAAGTCAATGCAAGTCGCCTCAAGTCTCCCCAGGAACCTTTCTCTAAGTCGGAGCGACTTGAGTCTCTCCTATCTGGCAGCTTGCCAAGTCTGTGAACATTGCTGATAAAAGAAGCAAAGAGATACAATGTAACTACTTATCAAAGGAAGGAGCTCTGGTGTGTTGAAGAGTTTAGTTTAACCATTTAGGCTCCATTTACTCCGGATGCTTTTTCAACCTCCCCTAAACGATTTTTTTTTTGACAGCTAGAAGCCAGTGTCCAAAACTGCAGTTTTGCCACGTTCGCGTCTAGGAGCGTTTTTAAATTTTTTTTTTTATTTAATGGAAACACTTGTAAACCAAATGGTCCTAGACGCGAGTTACCGCGTTTAGCAGCGTTTACAAGCTGTTTGGCGTTTCAAATGCCTCTGAACTGGCGTCTGAACCCATTTTTTTGCGTTCCAAAAAAGCCTCTAAGCTCAACTGCCTGGAAACGACCTTAAACGACCCTGTATACATGTACTGATAAGATAACATAGAGTAAAGTTCAGGGGCAGCTGAAAAAAACACCCAAATGCCTCTAAATGTCTGTTTACCAGCAGCAGTGTAAATGAGGCCTTAAAGACTAAATCTTTTCTGACATTTGTTGCTTACAAGTAAAAATCCAGTATTTTCTGCTAGAAAATTACTTAGAACCCCCAAACATTATATATATTTTTTTTATCAGAGACCCTAGAGAATAAAATGGCGGCTGTTGCAATACTTTGTGTCACATGGTGTTTGCGCAGCAGTCTTTCAAACGCAATTTTTTTGGTAAAGATGACACTTTCAAAAAAAAACTAAACAGTGAAATTAGCCCACTTTTTTTGTATAATATGTAAGGTGTTACGCCGCAAATCGTGATCTTTATTCTAAGCAAAAAAATTGTGATTCTCATTTTGGCCAGAATCTTGCAGCTCTAGTCTGCACCCGGGGGGGCTATCCTGCCAGGAAGCTGTCATAGCTGACATCTTCCCCTACCCCACAGCTGTATGTATACACACTGAGGAATCTCTCCTCTGCCTATGATTGGTTGTCACCTATACAGTTTCAAGACTATATAGCTCAGGTGGGTTTGGATTCCTGTCTGAATACACCTGAGCTCATCCCTACTTATTTACGTTTTCTTTTTTCATCCTGAATAAAAACAGTTATCCAGGTAGGACACACCAGGCTATGTACATAGATACAGACCATCCCCGGGTTATGAACAAGATAAGGTCTGTAGGTTTGTTCTTAAAGCGAAGTTCCACCCAGAAGTGGAACCCCCCCTCCCCTCTCAGGTGTCACATTTGGCACATTTTGGGGGGGGGGAGGCGGGGGAGAGGATACCTGTCTTTGCCAGGTGTCCTTTTCCCCACATCCGGGAGCTCGGGCCGGCGGCCGTTGACTTCAGCAGCCGGCCCCCTCCTCGCTCTGCTACTGGCCGCCGGGCCAATAGCAAAGCGCAGTGGAGCCTCGCGCATGCGCAGTAGGGCTCCCACCGTGAAGCTGCAATGCTACACTGCCGGGTTCCCTTACCCACAATGGCGGCGGCAACACCCAACAGCTGATGGAAACATCAGCTGCAGTGCCGACATCACTGGACTCCAGGACAGGTAAGTGTCCTATTATTAAAAGTCAGCAGCTACTGTATGTGTAACTGCTGGCTTTTAATTCTTTTTTGTTCTAGGCGGACCCCCGCTTTAAGTTGAATTTGTTTGGAAGTCGGAACAGATTCCATTTTTTTTAATTTAACTCCATCCAGAAGAATCATTTTTAAATTTTTTGGATAGCATATGGAAGGGTAACACCCCTGTAACATTTGTTTTGCTGTCTATGTTTCTGTTCAGAAGATTTCATCTCACTTCCTGTCCCAATGATAATTGGATTTTGAAAATTTAGGATTGTTGGGGAAACAAGGATTGGTGATAAAGCTTCAGTGGAGACCCCTTGTTCCCATAATAACTCTTACAGGAGTGAATTTCCCTTCCTAGGGGGAGATTTCCTCTCACTTCCTGTTGTCTCCCTCCGTTTGTAAGTCGAATGTTTGTAACCAGGGGACCGCCTGTAATTGTTTTTAACCTGCTGACCACCCTCTTAAACTTTTTTTTTTTCTCTGTGGATGTGCATTGCTGGATCTTGGTCCGCAGCTCATCCATGTGTTTGCCCAATATTGGATTTTAATACTACGGGGAGTAAAAGCAGGCAGTTGAGCTGCAGTTTTACCTCCAAGCTAAACACAGCAGTGCAGCCACTTAGGGCAATTCACAGCTATTACATGGCCATGTCAAAAGTTAAATGGCACATTGAATTCAGCAGGCAGTACCACTGCTGTATGTGACCTGTTCAGATGAATAGGACCACTTTTGAACTGTCCTGCAACCATGTGCAGCAAGGTGCTTCGTCATTCTGAGGGTTAAATTAGGCCGTGAGGAGGCAACATATCACCCCCTAACTGCCTGTCAAATACCATTTAACCACTTCAATACTGGGCACTTTAACCCTCTTCCTGCCCTGGCCATTTTTCAGCTTTCAGCACTGTCACACTTTGAATGACAATTGCGCGGTCATGCAACACTACCCAAATTAATTTTTAAGAATTTTCTTCACTCAAAAAGAGCTTTCATTTGGTGGTATTTATTCCCTCCAGGGTTTTTTATTTTTTTACCGGTGGGCACTGATATGTGGCACTGGTGGGTACTGATAGGTGGCATGGATGGGTGGCACTGATGGGCAGCACTGATGAGCAGGCACTGAAAGGCTGCACTGATTGGTGTCACTGATGGGCACTGATTGGTGTCACTGGTGTAGAGAGAGAAGACATTGCGAGGTTTGGCAGCAGAGGAGGCTTGCTGGAGTTTTGGCTGATGCTTTCATCTATACTGAGAGATGTATCTGTGCAGCTCTAAAAGGAGACCGAATATTGAGATGCTGGAGTTGATGTGCTGATAATTGATGCCCATGTATTTTCTTCAATATTATTATCTACGCGCTTACACTCCTTAAGGGCCAGTTCACACCACATGCAGTCCAGTACGTTTTTATTCTGCATCAAAAATGCATGGAAAGTAGGTTATATGGTTTCCAAAGGCATAGTTCCAGTCAGTTCCAGCTCCAGAAAAAAAAAGTAGAACATGCTGCATTTTTCATGCACTGAACTGTACTGGAATGCGGTAAAATGCATCAAAAACGCACCGGAACGCACCTACATGCACCAAAAAAGCACTGGAATGCACCTACATGCACCAAAAACGCACTGGAATGCACCAAAAACGCACTGGAATGCACATGTCCTAAGAAAAAAAGGGGGAAAAACTGCACTGGACTGCATCAAAAACGCATCATGTCACTGTGCTGTTTATCTACTTCAACATACTTTATTTTATTTTTTTTGTACATATGATTCCCAGCATATACAAGACACCATAACACATATGAAGCAATAGATAACAGTGTACAGGGGGCTTCTATGTCTAATAAAACTGTTGCCTTTGAATGTAATGTAAATAAAATAAAATAAATGTAAACTGACTTTAAACTTGCCTCACTTAGGAGCTGCTGATCATTCAGAAGAAAGATGGCAGATCAAGGTCCTAGTAACAAGGAGTTAAGCTTGATGGATAAGCAAATCACCAGGTAAGCTATATGACTGTATTATTTGGCTATGAATAAAAAATAGCAGCAACGAAAAAAAAAACTTTGGAATGCAGTGATTTTTGCCAGTGACACATGCTTACACAAAATTAGTGCACACTACAGTAGCAATTGGTAATCAATCAGTTAGTGGAAACATTTTTCCAACAGATGATTTCTGACTTGCTTCTACAGGTTACTGTACTTTGCGTGTTATAATGGTTTGCACTTGAATTTAAATTTGAACGGCTCTTCATTTGAAATATTGTCTGAACCCATTCTAATGCATGAGAAATAACCTTTCCTGTGCATATGTAGGGGCCAGGAATAGAGCCAGGGTGTTGGGAATGATATAACTCCAGCGTGCATGTGCAGGAGGTACGACATCATTGGTCACAGAAGATTGTCATGGGACTCAGAGGTTTGGGGTGACTGTGGAACTGTGATTGCTAAAGGAGAGCAAAATGCATTGTTTCCAATGGTGTCAGTTCACGGTGTTACTGTGGTGTACTCTCAAACAAAGTACTGCATGAGTACCTTTATTCAGTGCATTGCATTACAATGCTGATGCGATGACTAAGATTTATATTTGAATAAAATAAATTAAAGTGAACAGCGGGATGCATCAAGATTGGCGTATTGTCAATCTCCCAGCACCCACCAGCGACTGTGATCCATGCAGCTGGCTGTTGTGATCGAACTTCATTCATTGCGTTCCATGGAAATATAAAAATTTTGCTCCCTGGTGTGGCGAAACTTCATACTGGTTATACATTGCCTAGGCTTTCTAAATGCATCATGGGATATGAAAGTTTTAAAATACTGGATAAAAATATCAGCTAAACTATAACCTGGAACTCCAGTCAAAACTTCTTTTTTTTAATGTTGGATAATTCAGGAAAAGGGTAGAACCTCCTCCGGGGTTTTATTGCTAACTTTATTCATATTGAACAGATTCCTCTTAACTTCCAATCTAGCAGGTTCCCTCCACTGGGAAATTGAAGGAAAGGTAATTTTCTCAAAACGGACAGCAGTGCAAACCTAGCAGAGGTCCTAACCCTTCCCAGCTCCCTAGGACTTTTGTTGTAAAAGTTGACCTTAGTCCTCCCTCTCCATCCCCCTTAGCCTACCTACTGGTCAGTGAGGTAACCCATCACAATAGAATACCAATAGTAAGGCTTGGTGAATTGTAGTAATGTGGCCAGGGATATCCACAAATTTGTATGTAACTTCAACAACCCATAGTTCTACTCGTTTGACACGTCATTTTCACAAAAGGCAATCTCTGCTCATGTATCTTTTCATCACATGCTTAGTTTGAATTGACTATGTTTATGACAAGCCTACTGATGAAGCCCTGACTGGGAGTGTAACATGTACAGGAACTGGTAAGCTACGTTCGCTGTGGATGCTGTTGGCTATGTCTTTTAATGCTGTTTACAGCATGGCTTTTTTAAATGTGAGTTTACCCATTGATGAGCTTTTTAATAAAATAGTACTACACAGAGAGCACTATTCCTGCTCCCGTTTTATTTTACATGCATACCTGAGGTGGAGTAAAGCTGGTGAAATGACATAGGAAGACAGGAGTTCCATCTCCCATGGCCACAGATTCCTAAATAGCTCATGGTAGGGCAATAAGCGCATTGAGACCTTGATTCATATTGAGGTCAAATAAGGAAGATGGAGTAAAGTTGGTGGAGAGTCAGAGGAAAACTAGAGTTTCATCCCCTACGGCCACAGATAACTAAAAGCCCATGGTATGGCAACAAGTGCATTGTGACCTTGATTCACATTGAGGTCAAATAAAGAAGGTATTGGATGCATATGGGGTGGATGCGTGCATCACCTGGAGTTTGAAGGAACTGAAGGGATTACTATCACAGCACATTGGTAGTGGATTTTTGTGGATGCTTAAGAAGAGATTGTAGATGGGACTTAATTTTTTTTTTTATAATTATTTTATGTTAATTTATGTGATTGTGCTGCATTTTATGTATTGCATGTATGTTTGACAAGTCTGGTTTACATTTTAAGACTTCAATCTTTTATGTTCTGCATATTACAACTTCTTTTCTTTTACCAGCCTGTTGGACATTCATTTGAACTCATTCCTCCATTCAATCAATTTGCACTGTAATCACATTTCTGAGATCGAAGGCCTTGCTCACCTGCACAATTTACAGCATTTGGACCTGTCATCCAACCTAATATGCAGGATTGAAGGACTTGATTCCCTGATACATCTTCAAAGCCTGAACTTGTCCTGCAATAAACTCACTAGAATAGAAGGTGTGTAATTTTTATATAAATTGCATTTATATTGTATTCTATTTACATGATACGTGTAACATTTCCCAGGATTTTATCATTAGCACTACAAACTTAGAGAAGAGCTTTGAGGGGAAAAAGCAGCCAATGTGATCTGGTATTTTGTTCACATAACATCCTTTTACTTTCAGCTTCCAGTATTAGCCATCCTTCTAAGATAGAGGATACATAGACGTATTCTGTAAAACAGGGCATTATGTGGTACCCCATAGCAGCCAATTGAAATTATTACTTTTTAAGGATCTTACAGTTGTAAGCTGGCTGGTTGCTATGAGTTCTGGCAGTTTTCCTATTATTTCCCACACACAAAGTTTTTCATTTTGAACCAAATAACCCAGGTGTTACTAAATCCTTTTATTTATGTATTACAAGTACTTCTATAGCATCAGTCAATTTAGGCATAGCTGATTTTGTATGTTTGCCCACTGACAAAGAAATGACCCGTCTATAATTTTAATGGTAGGTTTATTTTACCAGTGAGAGACAGAACAACAAAAATATCCAAAACATCGCATTTCAAAAAAGTTATAAATTGATTTGCATTTTAATGAGTGAAATTTGTATTTGACCAATTTGCAAAACATGACTTAGTACTTGGTGGCAAAACCCTTGTTGGCAATCACAGGTCAGACGTTTCTTGTAGTTGCCCACCAGGTTTGCACATATCTCAGGAGAGATTTTGTCCCACTCCTCTTTGTAGATCCTTTCCAAGTCATTAAGGTTTTGAGGCTGACGTTTGGTAACTTGAACCTTCAGTTACCTCCACATATTTTCTGTGGGATTAAGGTCTGGAGACTGGCTAGGCCACTCAAGAACCTTAATGTGCATCTTCTTGAGCCACTCCTTGGTTGCCTTGGCCGTGTGTTTTGGGTAATTGTCATGCTGGAATACCCAACCACGACCCATTTTCAATGCCCTGGCTGAGGGAAAGTAGGTTCTCACCCAAGATTTGACAGTACATGGCCCCGTCCATCGTGCCTTTGATGCAGTGAAGTTGTCCTGTCCCCTTAGCAGAAAAACACCCCTAAAGCATAATGTTTCCACCTCCATGTTTGACGGTGGGGATGGTGTTCTTGGGGGTCATAGGCAGCATTCCTCCACCTCCAAATACAGCGAGTTGAGTTGATGCCAAAGAGCTTGATTGTGGTCTCATCTGACCACAACACTTTCACCCAGTTCTCCTCTGAATCATACAGATGTTCATAGTAAACTTCAGACAGGCCTGTACATGTGCTTACTTGAGCAGGGGGACCTTGCGGGCGTTGCAGAATTTCAGTCCTTCACGACGTAGTTTGTTACCAATTATTTTCTTGGTGACTATGGTCCTAGCTGCCTTAAGATCATTGACAAGATTCTCCCGTGTAGTTCTGGGCTGATTCCTCAACGTTCTCATGATCATTGAAACTCTACGAGGTGAGCTCCTGCATGGATCCCCAGACCGAGGGAGATTGACAGTTATTTCGTGTTTCTTCCATTTGCAAATAATTGCACCAACTCTTTTCACCCTCTCACCAAGCTGCTTGGCGATGGTCTTGTAGCCCATTCCAGCCTTGTGTAGGTCTACGGTCTTGTCCCTGACATACTTGGACAGCTCTTTGGTCTTGGCCATGGTGGAGAGATTGGAATCTGATTGTTTGATTGCTTCTGTGGACAGGTATCTTTTATACAGGTAACAAGCTGAGGTTAGAAGCACTCCCTTTAACACAATGCTCCTAATCTCAGCTCGTTACCTGTATAGAAAACACCTGGGAGCCAGAAATCTTGCTGATTGATAGGGGATCAAACACTTATTTCAAATCAATTCATAACTGTTTTGGAATGTGTTTTTCTGGATATTTTTGTTGTTGTGCTGTCTCTCACTGTTAAAATAAACCTACCATTAAAATTATAGACTGATCATTTCTATGTCAGTGGGCAAACTTACAAAATCAACAGGGGATCAAATACTTTTTTCCCTCGCTGTATATTGTATAATTACATCAGTCCCTGCCCTCAAGGAGCTTACAATCTAAGGTCCCTAGCTCACATTCACACCCATACTAGGGCCAATTTAGACAGGATCCAATTAACCTACCAGCATGAGTGTGGGAGGAAACTGAAGTACCCGGAGGAAAGGAAACCCACGCAGGCACAGGAGAACATGCAAACTACAAGCAGATAGTGTCATGGTTGGGATTCAAACTGATGACTGTAGTGCTGATAGGTAGAAGTGCTAATCGCTAAGCCAGTGTGCTGCCCTTTTAAATGTAGTGTAGTATATTGTATTTACCTGTGTTTTATTGCCAAATCTGCATGTATCCAGGTTGTAGGGTTAATATATAAGAAGCCTACAGGCTATCTTATCGACTTTAATATATACTGCACAGAGAAATTTGCAAAGCGCATGAGCCCTAAACAAATGAGTTAGTCCTAATAAATTTTTAATAGCTGCTAAACACTGATAATTTCTGCAGGATAGTACAAGCCAATTATTACACAGACAAAAGCTGCTAGAACTTGTCAAGAACAGAGAACCTTGGTATAACTGTAGGGCCCTTTCATATGGATCAGTTTTTCTTCACTTTTTGCCTTACCAAAAGTGGAAGAATAATGTGCAACCATAAAATCCTATGGAACGCTTTATACCAGTCAGCTGCATTTCTAAAAGTCCTGCATGCGGAAATTTTAGTACTGTTAAAAAAAAAATGCACCCAAAACGCATCTCCCTATTGAATGAATGGAAAGTGCATCAAAACTCACCCGTGGTTGTGTTTTTGGTGCATTTTTTGAGTCCTATGTCCTTCTTTTTTTTTACACTGGTGCAAAACGCACTGGAAACATGGCAAACAGGCATATGCATTTTTCCACATTTTTGCAACCAATCAGTATGAAAGCAGGCATATTAGGAAGAGAACTAGTTTGTTTTGGATTGTTATAGTTGTTTCATCATACAGATCTTCTTTTGATTATGTGCATATTAATGTTATCAAAAAGTAGTGAGGGATGTCATTATGGGATCATTCACTATGGGCTCATTCACATCACCCAGCGCAGCATATTTCTGCAAATAGTATGGCCAGGTATTTACATTTGGCTATGGGCAGGAAACCTGTACAAATCCATGACAGATTGACACTGTAGGTGTTTGTATGCGCATAGTCAAGGATCGATTACTTGTTGCTGGGGATAGATGAGCAGCTCTGTACACAGACTGTTTGCATCTGAGCATCTGCAGCTGTATGTAAATGCCTGGCCATAACCGCCACAATAATATGGTGGTCTGGGAGGTGTACAGCCCTGAACAGAGACCTGAATGAGCCCTGTCAGTGTACTGCTTCTCCTTTATTGTCCAATCAATAGGAAGGGGAAGGAAGCAGAACTTCAGCAGCATCTTTCCCCTTTATAAGGCCCCTTTCAAATCGGTTCCTTTGCTAAGCAGAAACCGCTTGCTCAGTGGGGGATCTCTCCACTGATCAGGCAAATGACAGGTCAGTGTCCGCTACGCTCTGCAGAGTGGACGCGGACACAATCCCACTCTGCTCTATGGGGCAATCAAATGGAAACGGACTGCCTGTCCGTTTTCATCTGATGCCATCTGATCCACTGGACGGATGAAATATAGGACCACCATCTGTCTGTTTTTGGCTTGACAGGATTGAGTCAAATGGCTGCGGGTGTCAGTGGGTGGACATGTATCCGCTGACATCTGCTGCAGCATAAAGGACAATGCAGGGTCTGATCAGGTCCGCCTGAAAAACTGTCAGGCGGACCTGATAAGACAGCCCTTGAGAAAGGGGCCTAAGTCATTAATAATATGGGAGTAGCATTTCTATGATTATGGTGGGTAATTTTGAAATTGTGCACATTGAAGATGCTTGCATCTAGGATAGGATATGAATATGGGCCATATAACTGAGATCCCAAGATTGCGATTTTAAATATAATTTTTTTTAGAAAGTGCAGCTTTCCAGTTCATAGATCTGGTGGCTGCATTTTTTTCACCTGGTGATCCTGCAAGTAACACACTTCCTGACGTAGGGTGACTACGCTCACTGATCATCCAGTATCTATGGAGTAGCAGCATCGTCGCCCAAGGACAGTAGGTGCATTAGGACTACAGAACAACTGCCCCTTTCCTCAGCTACATAACATGCAAGGTGTTCTAAGAAATCTGGGAATCATGTTAAAGTTGGCCATACATACTTCAAGTTTCTCTTGTTCAAACCCAGGGGCTAAAGGAAAGACATAAACTGATTCCCACACACTAAGCTGCTGCTTCATACCTGAACAGTGCTTGCATCTGCAATCGATGTTCTGCCTAGAATTTTCAGACCAGCTCCTTTGACAGAAAAATTACTTGTAAAGTAGGGGATGGCGTGGTGAGGTGCATGGTTGGGATTGGGAGCAGGGTTGCCAACAGGGCCACCCACTGCTCAAATATGTAGACAATTTCAGCGTAGCTGTTAAAGTGCTTGTAAACCTCAGACATGAAATATGAACAAAGCATATCCCTCTATATTGTGTCAATTAGGATCACTAAGTGTAATTTCTGTGCTGCTTTGTTTCTCTGCTGTCAGCATGAAACAGTTCTGACAAGTTTTCCTGACAGCAAGAGAAAAATTGTGACAGGGGAAGGATCTCCAGCTGATTGACAGCCTCAGCTCTGTTCCTGTGTGCTGTGTGAAGGGGGTGTGTCCCTTCCCTCCAATCAGCTCTTAGGCCTCTTCTCGCTGAGCTCTGCAGAGCTTCAACTCTCTGCCCCCTTTTTTCTGAACTCTCACACAAGCTTTATAAATTCCCTACTTTAAGCAAATGTAGAGAAGAGAGGGCTGCAGATAAACAGTTAGGACTTATGTAGCAGAATTTGTTTCATCTCTGTGTATCACCTGAGGCCAGTCACTTCACTGGGTTTAATGTAAGGTTTTACAACCACTTTAACTTCTGTTATCAACTTACAAGTTTTCTGAAAGGATCAACAAAAACACAAATCAGGCTTCATGCACACAAGTGTATTAAAATAGTCATCTATACTATACTATCCATACTGGATCTTTCTTCCAGAAGCTGGCAGAAAAATCCAGATTAAAAAATACTTGTTTTGGTGCATAATTATGTGCGTTTACAGGTGTATAGCATTCAGAAGCATATGCATATAAATGTATTCTATTGGCTATAATATTAATTTATTCTGGACACTGCAATTAATTTACACATGTGCATGCGTTACATGCATTTATGTGCATATGTGTGTAAATTATACCAGTGGATTCTTCTCAGAATGCAGGTTTGGGGCATTTGTTTTTTTTCCTGGCAATGTACATGAGACCTAATTAAGCAAAAATACAATTGTCAAAAGGTATTTTGTTTTCTTTTCAACTATTGCTGTTGGTGATTGTCTCTGGGGAGTTTTTCTAGTATCTCTTAAATGTTTTCTTCTTCTGATTTACCCTCAGGGCTAAATAAGTTATTAAATCTCAGGAAGCTGAATTTATCTTACAATCGCATACATGACCTTAGTGGTAAGTGGATTTGCAACCTCTGTTTCCTCAATTTTTTGTTAGCTTGTGAACTGCCTTCGAAGAGCTTTTATTAATAACCAGACATTTAAGGAAAGACATCTTAATGCAATAGAACGCTTCATCATCTGTGTTTGTGTAATGAGTTGTGACAGTAACATCTTTATGATAATATCGCATCTCACACGTTCCAGAAATGATTTGTATTTTCAAGGCTTTTAACATATTAGTATTTGAACGCATTGTTGTTCAATCCGGACACAGTCAAAAACAAGGCGTAGATACATCAATCTATTTTCTTCTTTTTTTTTTCTTTGCCGCATATAAAGTCATTTAGGGTAAAGCCCTCCAATTTGGGGTACTCCGAGCTCATAGATCCTTATAAATTTTTTGTTATGCCTTCCAGCTGTTTATTCAGAGGACTGTCTTTATTGTTCTCATGAATTTGCTTTCCATTAGGAAGTTCGGTGTCCAACTTCCCTTACTGTCATTGCTTGCTCTGTGTTCCCAAACCTGCTCAATGAAGCTTGCTGTGCTATCTTAAAAATGAATGTCTCAACACAAAAGTATTAATGAATTTTGCCGAGTGCTGTTTGAATCTAAACTCTTCACATAACATAGCTGCTGGGCAATCTTTAGAGAAACCACATCATCACCGCGAAAAGGTGTTAAGAAGAAGTAGAAGTTTAGCTTAAAACTAGAGAGGTTGTAAACCCTGGGTTGTTATTTTTATAAAAAAAAAAAAACAAGGCTATACTTACCTGCTCTGTGTAATCGTTTTGCACAGAGCAGCACCGATCCTCTCCTGGGGTGCCACGCTGGTGCCCCCTTCATTTGGGGCCCCACAGATAGCCCTGTGGGCTCGCTCCCGAGTCTGGGTGGAGCCCAGAGCTCTGGCAGGGATCCCAGAAGAGTAGGATCTGGACTACTCTGTGCAGAGCCACTACACAGAGCAGGTAAGTATAACATGTTTGTTATTTTAATAAACTAAGCCTTTACAATTATTTTAGGGCCTCAATCACACAGGGCGCATTAATGCATACCCTGTGCGAGGGTTGTGTTTACCCGCAAGGGCATGTACAGGTGTTCCGTGCTACCCTATTCAAGCAGTCCCATTGATGTCAATGGAATGCAGTAGCTGAACAAATACTGCCACTGATCCCAATAAGACAACGGTGTGGGTGAGGGTGTGTGTTCCCGAACTCTCACTTTCTGCATTTGGAACCATGCACCCGCACCCACACGAATGTCATAAAATGTATTTACCCATGCACTTAGACACAGCCCTTGCACGGATATGCTTTGGGGATTTAAGGAAGGAGAAGGCAACTACTAGTTATCACTATTGCCTGTGGTCTTCCTGCAGCTGATCTTTCCCCATAACTGACTTACCATGACTTGCTCTGCACTGTGTCTATGTGGAGGTTGATTATCTTGGTAGAGGCAGGGTTTTGTTTCTCATGTCTGAGCAGCCAGCAAGGAGAACAGGGAACAGCACAGTGATGCTCTCATCAACCAGCAGTCAGAGTTGGCACTGTCTTGGGTCTCTCACTGCACAAATACAGCCATGGGGCTGTAGGCACAGTATTGTTAGAATACCAAATGATGCACTTAAAGGGTTAGTGCACATTTTTCAAATAAATTAAAAGTCAAACTAAGAGCTTACACCCTCCCCACCCTTTTCCCCAGTCCCTGCTGTACTTGCCTCCTGTGGGTGATGAGCTGCCAGTGCCCACTCAGCCAGTGCAGTGGTCCAGAGCTTTGAAATCCCTGCTTTTCTCCCTCTTGCTTCTGCAGAGCTTCCAGGACAGATCATCGATGCTTTGTGTCAGTGTTGACCAATTAGCATCGTTGTAATCCGTAGTTGAAGTGTGCAGAAATAACAGGAAGAAGAGCTGGGGATTTCAAATCCCCGGACCGCTGCATCGGTTCACGTGGCCACTGACAGCTTATCACCCACAGAGGCAAGTACAGCGGGGAGCAGAAGGGTGGGAAAGGCTGTATGGTGTTCAGCTTTTAATTTTTTTCTGAAATGGTGAATTCACACTTTAATGAAACTGATACTAGACTGTGTATAATTAAAAAAAAATAAGATTTATTAATGAATAAGCAAAAAAACCCATCCAACGCTGTAAAGTCTTGTTTTTAAAATAAAAATAAATAACAAACCTGTTTTACTTACCTGCTCTTTGCAGTTGGTTTTGCATAGAGCAGCCCGGATTCTCCTCTTCTCGGGTCCCTCTTCGGTGCTCTTAGTCCCTCCCTTTTGTCAAGTGCCCCCACAGCAAGTTTGCTATGGGGCACCCAAGCTGAGCTGCAGTTCTGTGTGTCCATTCAGACACACAGCTGCCGTTTGGCTCCGCCCCGTCTTTCCTCTGGTTGACTGACTTTGACAGCTGTGGGAGCCAATGGTGCCGCTGTGGTGTCTCAGCCAATCAGTAGCAGAGTCCCAGACAGCCAAGGGAATCATGGGCATCGCTGGACAGAGGTGGGGATCGGTTAAGTATTGAGGGGGGCTGCTACACACAGAAGGTTTTTTTATCTTAATGCATAGAATGCATTAAGATAAAAAAAAACCTTTGCCTTTACAACCCCTTTAAAAGAATATAAGGCAAAAGTGATGATCTACATGAGCAGTGACAGAATACCTAACTTGCCACTTAAAGTGGAAGTAAACTTGTATTTTAATCAAATGGCTGACAGTCTCTTCTGCCATAAATGCATCCTTCTGCCTGTCAGCTGTCATGTTCACTGAGCCGCACATGCGCAGCTCAGCAAACCTTTACGGCCCTGATCCGTGCCGCGTTGCTGCCACTCCAGTGCGCACGCACGGGCATGGCGTCATCGTGGCCTGGCCTATCTAGTGGCTGAAGGCACTGGACCTGGAAGGAAGACTGGGCAAAGATGGAAGCGCCGGGGTCCTGCCGATTCAGTCCCATCACTGTGCTGGAGGACTCCCTATGACAGGTAAGTCTGCCATAATGTACTAATATGCTGTGCATACTAATACATTATGGCATAACTCACCTGGGGGGCCTTACAAAAAAAAAAAAAAAAAATTATAGCGGACTTTACTTCCGCTGTAACTATGATACAATCTATACAACAATGGGTATGTAGTACTGAGGGAAACTATAGGAGGGGTTATATACCTTCCCAGTAGCCAGCATCAGGTGAAGACTGATTGCTGGGATATGCTGTCTATCAGGGGACACCCACTGGTGGACACTGGAACTAGGATCCATGTCCCGACTCTCGCATACCAAGTGCACTGATCTTTTTATTCAGGAGGATACAAAAGGTACATGTTTCAGATTACACTGAGGCACAATTAACCTTTCTAGATGTACCATTCAAACAAAACAAATTCTCACATTTAATTTCAGGTCCACTGTAGGTTGATCAATTAAAAGTATCACTTAAACACCAAACATTCTACATATATAAAGGAAAAACAAAAAATAAATACTATAGTTTCCCTTTAATTGGATTGCTGGCAGCAGTGCTGATGTTTTTGTTGGCTAAAACCAGCCTAATATGTTTTAAAACCACGGTCAGAATCAACATTAATATCTGTATTCAGTATTCCCAGATTGGAGCTGAATGGTGCTTGAAAGGCTTTAAGAAAGCTACTTGAGTTTTCAAATGCTTTGCTACTGCTTTGTAAATGTTTGATTCTGATTCCCCTGAGACTGGCATGTGCAAGCTAGAATTAAAGCTGAACTCTGGGGAAAGAGAAAAAAATGCTTCCTTGCCGTAGGGCTGCTCCCACACTGCCAGGGTAAACGCTCATTTAGGTCTAGGGACTACAAAAAGCAACTTTTACTTATCTGATCCTCTGCTTCTACAGGCTCCCTCCAGGCTGAAAGAATGGTCCCCTCTGCCTGTTCTCCTTTATCCTCTGGCAGTTGGATGCCCTCAGACATCAAGACCAATGCAGAGCCTATAGCCCTGCAGTGGACATGAGGATGCCAAGGGACAGTTCACTGTCGGAGTTTAGGGGTGAAAAGGAAAGCACTGGGAGAGCGGGGAAATGGTTAAGTAAAAGTGCTTTTTAACAACTCCCTAGACCTAAGCAAGCATTTAACCCTAGTAGTGCAGAGGCAGCCCCACTGCAAGTAAGCATTTTTTTTTTTTTTTTTACCAGAGATGGCCTCATACACACGGGCGTAATGGCAAAACGTCGGGACCGACGTCAGGCAAAAATCGGCATCAAAAATGCGATTTCGTCGATATTTTGCATCTGCGTTAATGAGCGTCAGCGCTACGTTGCGTTTTGTTAAAAAAAGAACATTCCTTCGCTATTTTTGTTCCTGAAAACTCCGGTTAAGGTCGCTACGGCATTAATGCACGTTATTGAGTGTTTTGCCGGCTCACAGGCAAAAACGCCTTAATGCTACAGCCTCGGAATGCGCGGGTCCTGCGTTTGATATACAGCTTAAGAACGCCGACGCCATCTACAGCTCAAAAACATCAGTGTTTGTATGGGGCCATTGAATAACATGGAGAGCTGAAAAAAATGCTAAAAAAACGCGGAGGTAAAAAACGTCCTTGTGTATGAGGCCTAAAGCTGAACTTCAGTCTTGCATAGTTGTACAGGCTCCTCTCCTGTACTCCAATTTTACTGCATCTCAGTGTACATTTTTTTTTTTTTAAATAACAAACATGTCTATACTTACCTACTCTGTGCAATGGAATCGCACAGAGTGGCCGCGAACCTCCTCTTTTCAGGTCCCCCGCCAGCGCTCCTGCCACCTCCCCTCTGTCCAGTGCCTCCATGGGAAGCCACTTCACATGGGGGCACTCGTGCATGCTTGCTCCTGAGCTTAGCTGCTGCGTCCGTTGACACAGACTCGGCCCAGCCCCCCGCTCACTTGTCAATGGCTTTGATTGACCGCACTGGGAGCCAATGGCTACCTTTTAATACAAGGCATGCGTTAAGGTAAAAAATGTTTAGACCCACTTGAAGGAATTCAGGTGGTGCTTGTTTCATTTCGTGGCTGGAGGATATCCAGTATCATTTAGTCCATGGCATTGGAAGCTGTTGACAATCACAAGCATGGCGCCCAAAGGCTGAGGCATGATGGGTAGTTCCACAACAGGGCCACAGGTTGAGCACCCATGAATTTTAGTCCTTTCCACCTCAGCCTGGCTGTCCCTGCCCCTTTAATTTATTGGGTTTCAGTTCTTTCAATCATGGAGGCTCTGCATCACATGTGAGCATTATCTAGGTCAGTCTGCATGCACCCTGATGAACCCCCAACCTTGATCTATCCACATTGCATAGTAAGCAGGGACACCCATGGAGTCTGTCCTCCGCCCCCTTTACAGCACAGTGCCCCCTTTATATCCGTGTCCTCAGTTCCCCTTCACAGCCCCCCTTTACATTGCAGTGCCACTTTACAGTGCAGTCCCCTTTACATCACAGTTCCCCCTTTACATTAATGTAACAGGGACTCCTCTGTAAAGGGGGCACTGTAATGTAAAGGGGACTGCTTTGTAAGGAGGGCAGTGTAATGTAAGGGGGTCTGTGATGTAATAGGGCACTAATAGTTACAGTGCCCATTTGCAGTGCAGTCCCCTTTATATTACAGTGTCCCTAGCAATCACAGCCTCCTCCATCACAGTGCCCCTGCCCCCCTCCCCTTTCCTCTCTAACAGGACACTTCCCCATTCTAATGTCTGCCTCCCCTACACAGGACTCCTACCTTTTAGCAGGGCAGAGGCTGTGATCAGTCCGGGCTCCCCCGCCCACCCTACAATGTCATCCAATCAGCACGTGGAGCTGGGAGAGGACAAACGGGCATGGGCGCACAGCAGAAGGCAGCGATTCTGAACTCAATTCCAAATCGTCAGGTGTGAACAGGGTTTATAGACACCTAATACAAAACAAAAAACAAAACAGAAGGCAGGCGCATGCACCTAGTGCATTACCATAAAAATGTAATGGAAATATAAAAAAGGTTAAAATTGAATACTCACAAAATCACAAAGTGGGGTCACAAAGCCATAAAACCATAACGAGATGATTCAATAGAATGTAAAAAAGCACAAGGTGGGGTAGCAGCTAACGCGTTTCGGGGGCGCACCCCTTCCTCAGAGCTGAGAGCATATATTTGGTGTCCCATCCCTTGATGCTCCGGTTGCCTATCACTCTGAAGGTCCTCTAGCGCTGGAAACGACTCTTTTTTTTTTTCTTCTGTATAACATACCTAATACAAAACTGAGGCTTAGTCGGCAAGGATTATGCCTGGTCAAGGATTCTGCCCTTTTTTTTTTTTTGGTCCGTTTCCATTCACCTGAATGTGGCAGCATAACCCAAGTAATCATGAATATTAATTAATCTGTTTCCTGTGATGTATGGTTTATTCATGTAATAAAATGGCACAAAATACACTGGACCATACATTCGAATTCCGAAATAATTTTTCTTTCGAAAATCTCATCTAAGAATTTTCATTTGAATTTCTACAAGGAAAATACTCTTGCGCCAACGGGTACCAATTAGCGGTGGCTGCTATCTCAACCTTAGACCTTAGACAAATTCATTTGAATTTCACACCATTTGTGGGCCACAGCAACAGCCGAATTTTGTGCGGCCATTGAATTTGAGTGATTTGGCAAGCTGGAAAGCGAACGAATTTCTAATCAATGATGGGAGAACCGTGTGAGAAATATAATCGAAAAAGAAATGGGCGATAGCAAGGGGGACCAGGCAGGGTTGTCCTCTGTCCCCCTTGATATTCGCAATAGCGATTGAGACCTTAGCGGTAGCAATACGATACAACGATGATATTCAAGGAGTGTCATGTGGCCCTCAGTCTCATAAATGTGGGCTTTTCGCCGACGATATACTACTATTTCTAACCTCCCCAACCACATCTATCCCCAACTTATGTAACACTCTAGACGATTTTTCCAAAGTTTCAGGCCTCAGAGTAAACTTTACGAAATCTCAAGCTCTGAATATTTCAGTCCCTAGCGAAATAGTAGATGGATTAAGGGAATCATTCCAGTTTAAGTGGAGTGATAATGCTATTCGATATTTGGGAATCGCACTACCAGCAAAAATGGAACAGATATACACTCTTAATTTCCCCCCATTGTATAAAAAATTAGAATTAGACCTCAAAAGTTGGACTAAAGGGGAAATATCCTGGCTGGGTAGGATCCACTCGGTCAAAACGACCCTGCTCCCAAGGATTCTTTACCTCTTCAGATCCATTCCAATATCAATAATAAAAGATCACCTAGCAGCCTTCCAGAGAAAAGTGGTGAGGTTTATTTGGGGGGGTTCGGGCTTTAGGTTTGGGATGAATATTCTATTCCAACCCAGAAAGAAAGGGGGTCTGGGACTCCCACATCTTCTCTGGTATTATAAGGCAGCAAGATTATCCCAACTCTCTGCTATATATTTCAGAACCGAGAAGCTGGACTGGATACAAATGGAGAGACAAGCTATCCCATCCCACACTATAGATTTCCTTCTATGGGTCCCAGCCAGGGAACGTCCAGCTGTCCTCTCACCCGTTCTCTCACAATCTTTATCTTTCTGGGATGGGAAATGCAACTCCTCTGCCCTGGTCTCTGGATGTCACCCTTTAGCTCACATCTTTAACAACCCTAACTTCCAACCAGGTTTGAATATAAAAGCCTTCCAGTGGTGGCTGGATAAGGGACTGTACCGAATAGGCCACTTTTTATCTGTTTCGGGACCATTCCCCATAGGTCACTGGACCAGAAAATTGGAACTGCCTTCCTCCGAACAATTCAGGTTTAGACAAATCTCCCACTTCCTCCAAAAAGTCTGGAATGATAACGCTAAAACCAGAACAATAACTAGCTACGAGCAATGGTGCAGGCAAACATTAGATCAAAGAGGTGGCATATCTATCATATATCAGGCACTTGCCCTCCCAGATGATGAAACTCATTATATGCGGGCCTGGGAAGAGGACCTCCAAATAGATTGGGATCTGGAGAAATGGCACACAGCTTTTTTCAGATCTTTCAAAGGTATAATTAATATACCACTGATGAAGGCTAGCATCAAATTAATGACAAGGTGGTATTTAACTCCCCTGAGACTGGCGAATATGTTTCCCTCAGCAAGTCCATTATGCTTCAGAGGATGTCAACTGAGAGGTTCAATACCCCACATATGGTGGGAGTGTCCCAAGATTAGATCTTACTGGAGGAAAATCTTCCAATTGATAGCCAGGGTAATCAGTCATCGAATCCAGAATTCTCCAGCCATTGTCCTTCTAAATGCTGATCTCCCCAAAAGGCCTAAAACCACCAAAAAATGAATCCACTATATCCTACTAGGAGCCAAATTTACCATTGCAAAGGCTTGGAAACAACCGAGAGTGTCCCTTGCGACGGCTAAACTTAAAATATCATGGATAATGACTCAGGAGAAAATTTGTAGTTCCCTAACGGATACAACTTTAAAATTTGAGGCTACCTAGGAACCCTGGGCAACATATCGTAGGTCTGCCCATTATACCTGGGCTTCCAGCTCTAAATTGAACTGGTTGGATCCTGGGGGTTGGCTTGTGGGAACTTTTCCTTTCTAACCCTTCTTTGTTGAGACCTATCTCTAGCACTTGACAGACAATGATATTCTCTTCTATCTTCTCTCCCCCCTATCCTTCTCTCCTTCTTCTTTCTGAAGTTGCAAACCATAATCTGGATGGGCCCCTATTGGATGTCTTCTTCTTTGAGGTATTCTATTTATCAAGGGTATTAGGGTCAGGGGTTGGACCTACACAGCACAGCTTGATCCCATATGGGGTGCCGTGGTCTAAGCCTAGACCCTAGTCTCTATTTAGCAGATCGGGGTAAATAATCTCAGAGAGGAACCCTAATGAATAACAGTGAGAATCCTGGAGTCCATCAAGTCTGTTTCAGATTTTAACATATGCTGAGTTGTTGTATCAAACATTACTTTTTGCTAAGAACTACCTGTATTGTTTTGCTTCTAATCTCTTTGGAAAAACAATAAAAACCTATTGAAAGAAGAAAAAAAAAGAAAAAGAAATGGGCATGAATGCAAGAAAAGCCATGAAAATTCTTTTCTATAGCAACATGAGGTGAAATTGAAGGCTTGGCTGGTCGAATTTCGAAAATCAATGGTGGCACAATCGGATCACAAAACGTCTGATTTTTTAAAGAAAATTTGTTCGGAATTCGACCCAAGTATGGCCTGCAAAGGAACTGTATCATTACTAGAGATGCACCGAAACTTTGACAGCCAAAAGTGTTTTTTTTTGGGCATATAGAGGAGAAAAGAGCCAGTAATTGCCTTTGCCTCGATACTGTGCTTTTGGTGCAACACACCAGTGTGAAAACCTACATAGAATTTAAAGGGATGCATTTTTCTTGAGCTGTTCTTGCGCTAAAGGTGCTGATAATGGGCAACAATAAATTCCTGTTTAAAGTGGTTGTAAAGTTTCAAGGTTTTTCATTAAGGTGAAAAACCTTTTTGTTGCAGCTACCCCCCAGAGTCCCCCTTTTTTTTTTTTTTACCTGCGCCCGATCCGTTCCAGCGATGGGCACAAGCCCAGCGGCTTCAGCCGCTGTCCCACTCATCATTGGACAGGTTGATTGCCAATGGCTCTTGCTGTCAAATTCAGTGACACGGGAGCATGGGGCAGGGCCTAGTCCCTCTGTGTCAATGGACGCAGCAGTGGGACTCGGTAGCGCCCCCGCACGGTTACCCCAGGAAGGCGGCTCTCAGTGGGGGGCACCTGATAGACCGGATGAGCCAGGAGTGCCAGCGGGGCGCCCCAGATGAGGAGGATCAGGGCTACTCTGTGCAAAACCCTTGCACAGAGCAGGTAAGTATAACATGATTGTTATTTTATGGAGAAAAAAAGCAAACCTTTACAACCCCTTTACATTCATGATATTTATTAAAAAGTCATATATAATACAATTATAAATAAAACTATATATATATTTTTTAAAAACTGTCCTTTTCTGTTTTTGACCATTTTTGGTTTCGGCACCAAAATTTCCATTCTGTGCACCTCTAATCATTACTGCACCAATTAGACTTGATTACTAAAACTGATTTTTTTTTTTTTTTTTTTTGTGATAAGTGTAAATTACAGCACAGCCTTGCTTTTTGCTTTGTGTCACTAAATAATCAGTTTGTTCAGCAATGAAAGGATTGTAGCAGCCCCACTTAAACCCAAGTTACTTCCATAATAAATCGCAGCTGTTGTTGAATATAAATCTTACCTACATAGCTAGCCGGATTTCATGTGTATTTGGTGTTTTGTCCCTGTTTTCCAGGTTTAATTCCGCTCCATGGATGGAATCACAAGCTTAGCCACCTTTATCTCCATAGCAACTGCATTAATAGCATGGACCATGTTCTACAGAGTATGGTGGGGTTACAGTCTTTAGCTCACCTTACATTGCAGCAGGATGGCAAAGGCAACCATGTTTGTTTTGTAGCAGGTAACCAGTACAATCATTTTTTTTTTCTTTTGTAAACTACATTATTACAGCAAAAATATGTTACACTGTTACAGACAAAGAGATTAGTGGTTGAAGGTAGATGATGAGCTATTTCAGATGGCCACAGCAACCTGTCAGCTTTTTGATTTATTAAATGGATTAAATTATTAAATGGGTGTGCTGTCTCTTTAAATCGAATTATGAAAACATTTTGCTATGTGCAATCATCCAGCAATATAAATCAAATGCAAAATGAAATAAATCAATGCATTTTGTGTAACAGAATTATCATGCAATAAAGGTTAAATATATTTAAAAAATTATAATTCATCGTGTGACTAAAATGTATTAGTTCATAACTCCAAATTCAACATAATCAAATTCCATACAGCATATGTGGGTGAATAAAAATGCAATTTTGCAATAACCAAATAAATATACTGAATAATTAAGTCCAAAAATTCATAGAATGTCCCAAGACTGTTGCCATGAAAGATCCAAACACATAAAATCTCTCTAAATAGTTCTCCACCACCTCCAAGTGTACAAACGCCTTACGGGAAAGATCATACCTTAAACTATAGGAGGTCAGTCTAGCACAGATGTAATAAACCTGGGTTCAACAACAGCAGCCTGGGTGCATCATCCGCATCTCTCCTAGGACTCCGGCAGCTCTCCACCTCAGTCTCGGTGATATGTCACTCAGAGAGAACAGGCTTAAACTCCATGGCCCAGTATCAAATAAAGTCCAAGTTTTATTATGTAAACATGCTCACAAGGATCGAGATCAACTAGCGTGATACATCAAAAAATGGCAATCGCACCGCTGCCCAACTCTGGTGTGCATAATGATGTCACAAGTAAGCTCCGCCCAACGTGTTTTATGTCAAAACACGTCTTTAGGGGACTGTTGCATTCCCCATGGTTCCACTGCAAAGGTAAATATAAATGAGACCCTATCTGATACTTTGTTCATTTTATAAGCTGGCTGGAGCCCTGTGTTTATAAAGTCTATTTTAAAGACAAAGACCAATCAACAATATACAGTGGTACCTCGGTTCACAAACTTAATTTGTTCGAACTGAGGCAAATTTTCCCATAGGGTTCAATGTAAATCAGGTTAATCCGTTCTGAACTTTTTTTTTTTTTTGTTTACATATAAAATTATGAAATGTATGTACAAAAAACGATTTTAAACCTATATTACATACGGTTTTTTACATTAAGCTGACCTCTTTCATGTTTACATCTAAAAAGAAAAAAAAAAACTATAGCTCCTTTTTAGTCTTTAATTTGAAACAATCCCAAACCCCAATTTAAATGACTAGGGGCCAGAAAACAGTACTGTGCATCCAGGGAAAGATCGTCATGATAAAGTTATAGAATTCAAGAGGAGGTCCGCCCAATACTAAAAAAATATACTGTAGCTGCTGATTTTTAAGAATAGGACACTTACCTGTCCTGGAGTCCGGCGATGTCTGCACTCGCCGCCGATCTTCGGATCGGGGGTCGGGTGCAGCCGCGTCCTCCATTGCGGGTAAGGGAACCCGGCAGTGTAGCATTACAGCTTCACGCTACTGTGCATGCACAAGGCTTTGCTATTGGCCCGGCGGCCAGTAGCAGAGCGAGGAGGGAGCCAGGCTGCTGATGGATGTGTGGAAAAGGACACCTGTCTAAAGACACCTGTCCCCCCTCCCCCGAAAGGCGACATCTGGGGGGGGGGGGGAATCCAACCAGCGGAAGTTCCACTTTTGGGTGGAACTCCACTTTAATATGAACTGTTTTTCCATGATTTCCAATCAAGTGAGTCCACCCTCATAGTAGTCAGAGGGCAGAAACCCCTATCTGAGTGGACTGGTTCTCCTAAGACTCTCATCTTGTCTGCTCTTCTCAATATGAACGTGTCAGAGCAGGGAAGATGGCCCCAGCTCGTGTTCACTAACCAAACCGGAGTTCGTGAACTGAAGCAAATTTTTGTGAACTCTTCTGTTTGTTAACTGAGTTGTTTGTGAACAGAAGCGTCTGTGAACCGAGGTGTCCCTGTTATCTGCTACTTGTTTCATTTCAGCCTATTTTTGATAACTGCAAGGATTACTTCAGCATCTGGGCACATTGCTAGCTATACTTTTAATTTCAATTGTGTTAGCAGCTGCCCCATATACTTTAATGTGTTGCCTCATCTTTTGTCCACTTTTGGCACCTTAATGCAGGGAAATTCTTTTTTTTAATTAACCACGTTTATTATCAATAAACAAGAAAAATGAAACCATTGCACAGTGCACAGGATTCACCCGTAAGCGCATTACAGGCATACTAAACAGATTTCGTATATAAAGTATCACATCATAATACAGACAAGTGAGCAACTGAAGTTCAAATACAGTAAAAGAACTTTTGACTCCACCTCTCAGTCTCTTTTTTTTTTTGTATGTATGCAACTCCCCCACTACAGGAACTGATGTTTCAAATACATGTTTCGGGCATCTCCGGCCATCTATCCCAGATCCTGTTATATTTATTAGGGCATCCCCTGTGTATGTATATACATTTTTTGTAAGGAAGCACGGCATTAACATCTCTTATCCAATCTGAAATGCTGGAGGGCGATTGTCTCATCCACATTTTTGCAATGTTTTTTTTCTGGCCAAGAATACAGTCTCGTGGAGAAAGGTTTTAGTGTATTTGGCAGTTTCTGTGTCGGTAAAGATGCCCAATAGGCAGCATTTTTGGGTCTAGGGTAAGGGGGGACCCCATGTTGTCATGAAGGAAGGCTACTACATGTTTCCAGTAGCCCTGAATTTGCGGGCATGCCCAAAGGAGATGTTAGAATGTCCCAGTGTCCTGTCTGCAGAGGAGACAGGTGGCGGAACTCTCCCTATTGAGTCTAAGCGGCGTGAGATATGCTTGGTGTAGAATGTATAGCTACATAAGCCTATCTGGTATTTTAGGTGATACAACTTTACATGCATCAAGGACCTCACTCCAGTCCTCATCCTCTATGTTGCCACAATGCCTTTCCCATCTCGTTTTAAGCTTATATGCTATTTGCATTGCTGTGGGGGTAATTAGCCTATTATAAAGATAGATATTCATTTTTGTGAATCAGAACATTTAACCATATCCATTCCTGAAGAACATATGGTTTTGGAGTGCAAATTCAGCCTTCAATCTATTATAGGTTTTGAGGGTACCTGTCGAAAGTATGTGGGATAGATAAAAAATGCCCTGTCTGCTCCACGCCTCTGTGTCGGGTATCAGCATTAGCTCCAGGAGATTTTTATTATGCCATAGGGGAGTGTACTCGTTGTTATACTGAGATATGTCAAGTTTGTGGGAGGCTAGGTCCCAAATTTTCCTATACTCATGTAAGAGGGTGTTGTTTCCCCCCCCCCCCTCCATCTCCGCTCCCCATCCCAATCGTTATTGCATAGATTGGGTCAGCTGTGCATTGGGCCCATTGTGGGCACATAAGCGAGAGAAATCTGTGTCTATAAGTTTTATCTATGTGGAAAATATTGGATAACAGGGATGCTATATAGTAGACACCAAAATCGGCTAAAGCTGTACCCGTCAGTTCAGTGGGGTTTTTAAGGAGATGCCAGGCTAGTTTATGTCTGCATTTTCCCCATACGAACGGGTTTAGCAATGTGTCAATAATTTTAAAGTATTTTAATGGTATGTATATTGGGGAATGCCATAAAACGTAAAGGATTTTGGGAAGAAGAATAATTTTTATTAGATTAATGCGCCCCATTACTCCTAGAGGAAATCTTGCCCAAGCCTGTACTTTATTCTTCATTAATGATATAGGGGTTCTACATTGTTGGTGATATAGTCTGGCAGAGAGTTTGTGACTTGTACTCCTAAATACTTTACGACACTAGCTCGTTGAAGTGGGAGCAGGGACTGAGCTTGCGACAGAGGGGCAGAGTCAAGTGGGAGAACCTGGGATTTCCCCCAATTGATCCTAAGTCCAGAGAAGGACACAAACCTTTCAATCGTCTGGAGGGCCTCAGCTAGCAACGACCCCAGGTCCACCAGGTACAAAAGAGTATCATCAGCATATAAGCTGATTTTTTCCTCTAGGTCTCCCATCCGCAACCCCTGATTAAGGTGGCCAGGAGCTCTGAGGCAAGGGCGTATAACAACGGGGAGAGTGGGCATCCCTGGCGGGTGCCCCTGGTAAGCTGAAAGGTATCAGAGAGCCAGCCATTGGCTACTACTCTGTCCGTTGGGCTTTGATAAAGTATTTGTATCCATTTGAGGAATCTAGGACCAAATCCGAAGCTGGTCAGGCACTTCCACAAGTAACACCATTCTACAGAATCGAATGCCTCGGCTGTGTCTAAAGTCACTATGACCCTCTCCCCTGTGTTATCGTGTTGGGCCTGAATGTTCATGAAAAGTTTTCTAAGGTTGAAGGAGGTGTTTCTGCCGGGCATAAAGCTGGCCTGATCCCCATGCACCAGGTCCGTGACCACCTGGTTGAGCTGAAGTGCCAGAGTCTTAGCCAGAATTTTTACATCAACCTGTAATAATGAAATCGGTCTGTAAGACTCTGGTACATGTGGGTCCTTGCCAGGCTTGGGTATAAGAATAATGGTAGCCTCCCTCATGGTTGGCGAAAGTGTAGAGTTTTCAAACATGTAATTGTATAGGGCTAACAATTTAGGGAGAAAGGACCACACTGTATTAATATAGGGAAATGATAGTTGTTTAGCCTCATTAGCCATGAGCAAAAATAGGATGCTAGAGGAGATGCTGAAAACTGCAAAGATTCCTTTTAATGGACCACATTTTTGGAAAATCGATCATTCTATTCCTGCTACTATTTTTTGCTTCTAAATCCATTGGATTTTTAGCACTGTTGTTACTGTGTGTAATTTAGAGATTGTCCTAAATTGTCTAATCTCTTATTGCAAAAAAAATCTTTTTTTTTTGTCTTTAGGATACCGAAATGTGATTCTTGGAAACCTGCCACAGTTAAAAGCTTTGGATGGTGTTAGTAGATCAGGCGAGTCGGTTCTTGGGTTTGATGTAGAGTCTTTAGATGTCCCCAATCTTGATTTCCTAGAATATTTGATCACCTGTGATGATGATCCTGGCAGAAAAGGATTTAAGGTACCACTTTTGCCATTGTTGATTTTCTAATCTTCAGTAGACAATTTTAGTAAGCATCAAAATGGTTGTTAAAGGCAATGTCCTAGTTGTTTTGTTTTTTTTTTTTCTGGCTCTCTGATATGAGGCTTGCACTTTTTGTCGATGATACAGACTCAAACTGACACGATTGGTACTGTATGTATTAATTGAAAGCAGAATGCAAAGTCTGTTCAAGGTGGCAGAAACTTTTAAAGTATATCTAAACTCAAAAATGATTTTGCCACTTGCCATTCCTATGATGAGGTGGCTGCTTTAGTTTCCTTTTCTCAGGCTTCTTTTACTTTCGCCTTGCATGCCTGTGAATAACACAATTCCTGCCCTATGGCTACACTTGCTTACCCCACTGTATTTCTGGAGAGAAAGCCTTGGTGACAAGAGGGTGAGGAGATAGTTTACAAAAGGAAGATAACATTGTTAGCGCTTTCAGTTTAGCTAACAGAAACTGACAAGGGTGCTGTATTATTAATTTCAACATTTTATGTGCTTGTTAAAATGTTTTTAGACTGAAAAAAGAAAACAACTGCAGTCACCACCTCTAAGGACTGGTATGCTGCTACGCTTCTCTATAGTCATAATGGCTAATAACTAAAATACTGTCTTACAGGCCTTGGTTGGGCATTTGTGCGTACTGGGCCTTTTGTATTTCTACTTTTTATTGTTTAGGACAAAATAAGACTTTAAATGCCTTTGACACAGAGCACTAGTTAAAGTCCAATATATTTTTTTTTGTAAGTTCAGGGCTAAAAATACAATTGTAAATGTTTAATTGCTAAATGTTTTGACCACTGAACATTTATTTTATCACTAGAGCTCAACAAGTGGTCCTGTCATAACACCTCGAATTGATCAGGTTTTATCGCAATATCGAAAGAGGCCTGTTGGCCTAGGTTCAGGGCACTTGAGTAGATGTATAGATGCTAGGACTTCATCAGACCAAGAGTCCACCAAACATCACGATTCCACCAGCATCCTGCGTGAAATGAGGATTAAGAAGTTGGAGGAGCAGATATCAGAACTTCTGAAGGTTTGTCTTTGACTTCTTACCTTGGTTGTGGCTCATTTTGTAATAGGATTTCAGCTACTTTGTAAAATGTTCTGGCATGCCACCTTGTGGACTTATCTCTATTATCTACAGCTGACCATTTTACGGAGCTCTGGGAGTGCAATTTTAACAGCACTCCCAGCGCTCTGGCGGGAGATATGCTACTTTCTCACACCGCAACAACTCTACCCGACCCTCCCCTCCACTGTCCATTCACAGAAGGCTTTGTATTTTGTGAATGAGTTCACATAATACCGAGCACTCTGTGATTGGTAAGGAAGAGGGAAGGGGCTGGCACAGCAGCTGTGTATGGCTGCAGAAGCTGAGACCAGAATGTCCGGTGTTGGAACACTGGAAGTATGGTAAACACGATGCTCCTAGTGCTCCATAAAAAATGTAAATTAACCACATCCCGTCTGACCTATAGCAAAATTACGGCCGGGCGGAGGCTTTCCCATTCTGACTGGACATCATAGGACATCCAGCAGAATAAGCCACTCGTGGGCGCCCCTGGGGGTGCATCACGGCTATCGGTAGTGCGGTGTGTAGCTCCTACGTCTCCAATCACGGAAAAGAGCCTATGACGTAGGCTCTTTTCCATGTGATCAGCTGTGTCCAATCACAGCATTATAAGGAAGTGCCAGTTATTGGCTTTCCTCTATTCACGCTGAGAGGGCGTGAGTAGAGGTGAGCCAATAAGCAGCTCTCCTGACGGGGGGGATCTGCACTGATAATCAGTGCAGTGATTATCATTGCAGCCCCATCAGCTATGCTAATCAGTGCCCATCAGTAATGCCTATTAGTGCCACCTCATCAATGCTGCCTCATCAGTGCCCGTCATTGAAGGAGAATACTTACTTATTTACAAAATTTTATAACAGAAAATAACTTTTTTTTTTTTTTTTCAACATTTTCTGTCTTTTTTAATTTGTTTAGCCAAAAAAAAAAAAAAAAAACAGTGGTGATCAAATACCACCAAAAGAAAGCTCTATTTGTGGGGGAAAAAAATGATACAAACACATCTTTTGAAAATATTCTGTCTTTTTTTGTTTGGCAAAAAAAAAGTGGTGAGTAAATACCCCCAAAAGAAAGCTCTATCTGTCTCAAAAAAAAAAGATAAAAATGTAATTTGGGTACAGTGTTGCATGATCGCGCAATTGTCATTCAAAAGGCAACAACGCTGAAATCTGAAAATTGGCCTGGGCAGGAAGGGGGTGAAAGTGCCCGGTATTTAATTGCTTAAAAAAGGAAAGTCCAGTAACTGGCATGCCACTTGTTGGACATAATCCGGCACATTTTAGAAAGTGACTGAATCTAAGTATAGCAAAGGCATTAATCCCCCGCTACTGGAAATCTCCTACGATTCCCTCCATGCGGCTGTGGCTACAGGAGGTTGACCAAACATATTACATGGAAGATCTCACTTATAATTTGAGAGATAAACCACAAATCTCAAACAAGGTATCGGCCTGTTGGTTCGCCTTTAAATACACACAGCTTACGCTGAGCTTATATCTTAATATGTGGATACAAGGTTAACCTATGACTAATGGCTAAGAATGTTATGTAAAATGGCCCGGACATCTCCGCGATGGGGTTAAGGTCTTTTTTCTTCCTTTCTATGTTCCTCCTTCTTTTAATTCTTTCTTCTCTCCCAGCCCTCTCTGGCCTCTCCCTTCTTCTTCCTTCTGGTTCACTGATACCTGGCATACAACCTATATGGCCTCTTAATTGTCAATAATGATATCATAGTTTAAAAATACTGTATTTGGTCATGAAAAAGTCCTGTCATCATAGTATCTTTTTCCTTGATGTTGCCAATTTGTAGTTCACTATTTCTATGATAAAACTCAATAAACACTTATTAAAAAAAAAAAAAAAGAAAGTGACTGAATCCAGCTTTAAAGTGGCAGTTTTTAATGTATCATTTCTTTACAGGCTCCACAACCTAAGCTAGAAACTCCTATGAAACCCAAGAGAGACACTGACCCCACAACTGAGAGTGACTTTGAAAGTGAGAAGGAAAATGTAAAGACCTCTGTAATTAAAAGGAGCAAAATTACTGCTTCTAAGAATAGACAGACACAGAAACAAAACTGTCATCAGCAATCAAAGACCCGAAATCCAGCTAGGTATCCCTTTGGCTAATCTCTCATTCTTATTAGTTACACAATAATTCTTTTCAAGTCCATGTGAAAAATGACAATTGCTGTGAGACCATCCATTAATCTTGCAGAAAAGGAACTAATAATGTGAAAGTGTATATGCTCTTTGTTTGAAGGCCCAATGCCAAATTAAAAAATTATTATCAAACAGTTTTTGTCAAGGTAACTGATACATACTGATGCTGTTAAACTTGGGTCTGGGCATCTATACTTCAAAAAATTCTGCTCACGAAAGGGTTAAGGAAATGGTGCTAGTAAGCAATTAAAGAAGAAGTATAGCCAAAGCTCATTTGGCTGTACTTCTATGAATCACAGGAGTGCAATTAGTTTTGCACTCCTGTGACCAGTTTTCAGCAGAGAGCGGACTGAAGTCCGCTCTCTGCTGACGTCACACAAGTAAGTCCAGGCACCACATCATCCCGACCACGGAGTCGGGATCCACCAGGTGCCTGGACTGACACCCTGCTCAGCCTCTCAGCGAGCCACTGAGAGACTGAGCCGGCCGCTCCCCGCCCTTCCACAGCTCAGCACTCCAGTGAGCGGGCAGAGCGGAGAGCTGCTGACTGACAGTCAGCAGCTTTCTGCTCAGGGAGCTTTGTGAACCGAGCCATCGGCGGTGTTCGATCGCTCGGTTCTCAGTGCAGAGGTCCCGGGGTACAGATGCAGCATCGGACCCATGCTGCATCCACCTAGGTGAGTATAATAGGGAAAATTCCTTTACTTCTCTTTTAATCAAATATAAAACATCTGATTTAAAGAGTATCAGATGTGATTCTCTTACTATGTAGCAGCTTCATGAATGCTTTAAAGTGGTTGTAAACGTCAATATTTTATTTGTACCTATAGGTAAGCCTATAATAAGGCTTACCTATAGGTACTGTAAACCTCTCCTAAACATGCACTGTTTAGGAGATATTTCCTATATATGCAGCGGATGACGTAATCGGCGCATGCACTCTGAAGGAATGGCCACCCGGGCAGCTCCTTCAGAATCCTGTGCCGTAAACAGCGGCTCCCCGCACATTCGCGGGAGTGACATCATCGCGGCTCCAGCCAGTCACACAGCCAGAGTCTACAGACCCAGAAGGAAGACAGGTAAGGATGAAAGCAGCCTCCAGCAATGACATTGCATCTCTGGAAGGCTTCGTTTTCAGTAAGTTTCACATAATGTGCTAGTATTCAATGCATACCCATTGGTTTACAACCACTTTAAGACAGTGATTTTCAACCTTAGTGAGACCTAGGCCCAGTGCTTTTTCCATGCTCTAACATTAAAGGAGAATTGTAGGGATACAAAAAAAACAACTCTTTATACTCACCTCTTCTTCTGGCTCTATGCCTGAGAACTAAGTGATCACATGACCACTGATTGCTCGGTTCTTGGTCAGCTCGGAGCTGAGAGTGGTGACTGGGCTGGGGCAGAAGCAATGCAATTTGCATGCAGTAAGAGTACAGTGCAATTTCAGCCTACTCATTTGGGTGGGCTGAAATTGCACCAGACCACAGCAACAGTATTGTATGCACTACTTTACAAAACGCACAGCACCAGATTGCATTGTACTTCTGTACCATACCATCCAGTGCAGGCAAACACACTGCGTTTGTGACCTGCACTTGGGGTTTGGTTAGAATTGCATTGACACCCACTGCAGATCACAAGTGTGGTGCAGGAAACACACAAGGAACTCTATTTCCCGCACTGCATTCTGGCATAATCTGGCCCTAACTGCTAGCAATTTTTGTGTGAGAATATGGTTTTGATGTTTGTATGCTGATACTTATATTTTGTCTGATTAATAACAGTCTCTGTGTAAAATCTGATTGTAGACTTCTTTTTTCAAAGTGTCCCAGTAAACACATAGGAAATCCATTAGTTGGAGGAGCAATGTTTAGCTATGGGGGTCCTTGCAATGTTTTTGAATATTATATGGTATTCAGTCACTTTCTGATCAATTCACTTAGATGTGGTTATGTGGAATTAATCACCATTTCAATTCTGTAGAGCGGCAGCTTTTATAGGCTACAACAAGTATAATTATTGTCTATCCTCTTACATTTTACAGTGTATCTAAGCAGAATCTAACCAGGAAAAAGAGCCCCAGCCCTCACAGGAAAGCACAGAGACCCAGCAGTGGATCGTCAGAAAGAGCAAATACAGACAGTACAGAACAGGTCCCTGCACGACTTGTTGAACCTTTGAGATCTCCGCAAAGAAGATTAGAACCGTCAGTATCCAACTCAGTAGAGGAATCTACATACAGGGTATGGAGTTATGAGCCATTAAAAGCAAAGTTTGGGTTTAAAAAAAAAATGTAAAAAAATTATACTCGTCTAGGTGGATGCAGCATCAGTCTGATGGTGCATCTGTCCCCATGCCACTTCTAAGACCTGAGCGATCAAAGACCGCTGATTGCTCCATTTGCAGTCTTCACTGAGCATAGAGCCGGTGACTGACTGCAGCTTTCTGCTCTGCTCCACCAGCGCTCACTGGGGTGCTGGGCTGTGTAGGGGGTGAGAGTGGCTGGCTCAGTCTCCTAGCAGCTCTCGGATCGGGATCTTTCTTGAGCCTGGACCGGCTGAGTGACGTATGCTTTATCCTGCTGTTGGTTGAAAACGGTTCACAGGAGTGCAGAACGAACTGCAGGAGAAGTATACCCAAAATATATTTGGCCATACTTCTCCTTTAAAGCTGACCTGTATTCAGAAGTGAAAATGCTATTATTCTGCCTCCCCACCCCTAAGATAGATATATTTTACAGGGAGCTGATGCCTTTTGACAGGTACCTGCTCCCACTTCCTCAGTTCTCTCCTAGGTGAGAATGAGTTGTATCAAGATATGTCCCCTTCACAACCCCCCCACCCAGTCCCACAGCGTCACGCAATCTCAAACATGCACAGTGGGAAGCTGGCTGGGATAGCTCAGGAAGTCACAGTTGGGTCCCATATCCAAGATGACGGTATAAGGGATCCACAGCAGTAAGAAGAACTGGTTGGGGGGGGGGGGGCAGTGCTGAAATCCAGGCATGGGCAAGTACCTGATTTTTAGAGGCAAATACAGTATGTCTTTATAGGTAATACAGATTAAAAGTAGACAAGAAAATAGGCTGCATTACAGTCAAAAAGAGTCAAGAGACTCGGTAAGAAACTAGGACATAGCAGTGTCCAGGGAAAATATACAGTAAAGCTAACATAAAGCAGCACAGAACATTCAGCAGCAGCACAAGCAATGATTGTCATCATAAAGGACCTATACCCATAAACCGTACAAATGAGGAGGGTTAAAAAATAAAAGGTTGATCTGAGTTGAGGAAAACCAAGGCATTTCTGGTAAACTACCCAACTAAATATGCAAGAACACTGCTTAATGCAAAAGGAAGACAAAGAAAAGAGTAAGAGGAAGATAGGAATAGAAAGAGGGAGCGACCACCACATGGGTACAAGGTACAAAAGGAAGAGAACTAGAGAAAGAGATAAGAGGGAGTAAGTTCTGAGGGTCCAGATCAGTCAACCAGAGAGCCACCTATGACTATTGTCAATATAATAAAATGTAGACTAAAAATAAACACCTGAGATCCAAGGTCGGTGTCCCCTAATTCAACTAATGTTGGGGAAGGCAAGGCATCCTCGGCAACACTAGAGGAGGTAAGAAAAGCTTTTAAGGCGTCAGATGTAGAGAAATGGATCCAAGTTTACCATAATGTGGTACATTTTTCAAAGGTATCAGTATCCATTGTCAACATCTCTTCCATAAGCATAATATCATTCACCATAGAGACCCAAAGGGCCAGAGGAGGGGTATAAACTGTCAGGCCGCAGATAAAAAGAATCGTAGTTCTCTCCACTTTTGAGATGTAACCGAGCCTGGGAGCATGGAAAGCAATGCTGTCTCCGGGGATGGAGTTAAAGACTCGTCATAGACTGTATTGTAAATGGTAAAAACCGGTGTCCAAAAGGGCTTAACCCTGGGGCAGTCCCACCAGATATGTAGACAAGTGTCTCTCGGAGCCACATCTCAAACAACCACTAGGTGTGGAGGGGAATATCCATTGTGAAGAGGAAGGGTCCCTATACCACCGCAAAAGGATCTTAATTTTTTTCTTGGGCATATCTAGAGCTCGTAGATTTATGAGTAAATAAGAAAGTAGTCTGCCAATCGGCGGCAGAAAGATCTCTACCCAATTCTGTTGATCACATCCTGGTATAAGTTGGGAGATCTTTATGGAGTGGAGAAGCTGATCTATTGTAAAAAGCTGATGTCTAGGCCTCTCATGGAGAGAGCACAACTGTTTTGAGCACCATCTATGAATGGTGTGTATGTTTAGAGGCAAAAGGTTGCCTGGAAAAAGACCAGAGATGAAGAGTCGTAAGCCAGTGCCCTTGACCCACTCCAGAGATGGGGATGCCCATGCAAGGATGAATAAATGTGTGTGCTACAGGCCAGTAAATGTGTGTGCTACAGGCCAGTCGGAGTGATGGAATGACCCCATCAAAGAGTGCCCACACCCTGAGGAAACTCTGGATTGTCAAATAAAGAGGTAAGTGGGGATGGTTCAATGACAAGAGTAAGGAGCCTCTGCTGATACCATTTACAGAGTAGAGCTATTGTCAGAGGTGAGGAGGAATGAAGTAAGTGGAGACTGTTTAAAGCTCCACTGGAGTGCCCATAAATCAAACGGAGAGAGATCTTGTTCCACCATAGTCGACGCCTTGAGCAAAGGACGAGGGAACCACTCAAACATTCGGGAAAGCAGCGCAGCTGTGTTATACAATTCATATAGTCAGGGAGACCAATACCGCCTTGAAGTTTAGGATAGGTGAGCAACTTGTACCATAATCTCGAGAAGCCTTGGTTCCATATAAAGCGAATAGAAAGAGCACACAAGGTGTGAAAAAATGTTTTGGGCAGTGTTATAGGGACCGTTTGAAAAATGTAAAGCAGCTTAGGGAGAATGTCCATTTTTTTTTTTTTTTTTTTTTTTTTTTTTTTTTTTTTTTTATGTTTAAGGATTTTATTCAAAGTTTCACATTGTTACAAGAACAAAAACATTGTTAGGTATCGAGAAACTGTGGCAAACATACGTAAAAAAGTAAGTTTACGAGTTTACAGAGAAGTCACTGTGTTTCTTAACTGGTACATAAGGGCATCAAGCGGTACTAGTGTCCCGATCAACCAGCATTGTTCATGTAGGGCACCCCAATGGGGACTAATCTGTGCCCAACATGAGAACCAGCTGATAGATGGGTGCGTAATGAGCATTTAAGATTCAATAATTATGACAGTTGACTAGGGTGTACTTTATCTCTATTCACAAATGTTAAATGGGTATAGTTTATATTTTGGCATACCTATTATAATAGCACAGCAACTCGAAACCGTTTGTAATCTTCTTTGTGTCACTGAAGAGACATTTGAGCATTTGAATGAAAAAATGCATACAAACGGTGTCAAAGAGCTATGGATTGTTACAAAAACAAGAACATTGTTACACTTTGAAACTTATTTTAGGAATTTGTATTTTTT
>BLSH010207308.1:945622-956343 GCA_018402905.1 Glandirana rugosa | reverse complement strand
CTGGATGCAGATTGCCAACCCCCTCTATATACTTACCAGGAAGGGAGTCCTTAAGACTTCCCTCTGCTATGTCTGAGCTAATGAGGAGGGAGAGAGCCATGAGAGCCTCTGCCCTTGTGCATATTGCGTGATCAAAATCAGGCCCTGGTAAGTATATAGAGGGGGTTGGCAATCTGCATCCAGAGTTTAATACTTTAATGCAGAGAATGCATTAATTTAAAAAAAAAGTTCTACCTTTAGATCTTCTGAGCTGCATTTATGTCTCAAATCCCTGACCTAAAAACTGCAGAACTCCTTGTTGGATCGGCATGTCAGCCAAGCATTCAGCTCACTTACAGGAAGTGGGTAGCAATCTCAGTGGGGGCAGCAGACAGAGGCACAACCCTTCCCCAAGCACAACTAATGTTGGCGGGTATCACTAATTTTGAGAAACAAGCTGTTTGTGTTGGTGTGAAGCGCCTGGTTTTCCCCGCTTCACTTTATTTCAACAGCTATTCTATTCAAACCAAGTTCTAAGATATGCCGATTGGCTTTTTTACAGATAAAGACATTTTTGATTTTAAAAAAGCGTAGTCCTCTCTTTATATATTTTTTTTTTTGTCCTATTGATTGGGTGTATGAGCAGACATACACAAAAAGGGGTAAGGTGGTTGTTATTTTGCACTGTCTCTAAATCTAAAAGAAATTATTTTCCTTGAATGCAGATGAAACGCATGCAGGAAGCTGAACGCAAAGTAACTGCCTCCCAGAGAGAAATTGAGTTGCTTCGAGGATCTGTGCGTCAGCACAAAGACAAAGTCCAACAGCTCCATGAACTGCTTACATCAAGGGAGCAGGCACACAGGTACTTCTGATTGTCACCAGCACATCACCTCCCCAGGAGCTTATAAATACTCCGACATGAAACACAGTCTAGCATCGAACATTCTCATCAGTTTAATCTCTTGCTGGGGGAGCCCTGTTCAGAAGCTGGATGTAAACTTGAAAATTGTGCCTGGTTATTATCATTTCTTTTAAATTTATTTCCAAGTAAAATAAACATCCTGAGCCATGAATATAAATTACCAGGTTTACATCTAATGTGTTTAGCTTCAGATTTGGTGTGATCATGAAATCGTAGGTCGCTATGAAATTGTTTTTCTCTTACGTTCATTGACAGACGCAGCCTCTATTCATGACATGTTGGGTTATGCACCTTTTACTAGGAGTAGACTAGGCAGAACGAAAGTTCAGAAAGCAAAGCTGGCCCCTCCCAGGGGGCCGTCCTCACTCAGCACATAACCCCTCAGCCCTGCATAGCATCTCAGTTTTCTTCTGCCTAGTGCAAGGAGTTAGACCTGGTTCCCTGCTGGGAACTGCAGTTCCCCTATTTTTTTGTCTTTTTCTTTTCTTCTTTTTTGCGCAAGCCTTCTGATGAAGACTGCAATCAAGTAGCTGGCTGGGGACCACTAGGTTATTCATTGTCCTGCCATCTCCCCAGCATGGCCGACGGATGCGAGCCACCCTTAGCTATGGCGGGGACCGCTGCATCGTGCCCGTTCCGTGCGGGTGGCCGGTGGGTTAAACGCCCCACCTGCGTACCCAGTGTCCAGGCTGTAGCCTGCTCCAGGGGTCGCTTGGCCTGCAGCATCCCTCCCCACCTGGGGGGAGGAAGGTCTGCACCGTCTGGATGGGTGAGTGACACCCCCCTCCCCCCTGGTGGTGGAGGGGGGGCGACTAGCTGTGCCCGTTCCGGTTGGGGAGGTACAGGTACACTGGTCCCTGGTCATGCCTTCTCTCTCCATCTCACACCCGCCCGACGACCCGGCCACTCGCCTACACGCCTGTTCTCTGCTGTGGGCCGCTCCCGTCCGCCGCCATGCGATGTCCGCCACCATTTTGGCGTCATCGGCGTCCATTTTCCCGGAGTCGCTGCCATTTTGGAGGTGCTTTGGCCTCTTGTGTCTGCTGGCGGGCATTTTTGGTTGGTCTCCCTGTATGGGAGTTCCCCATGTGCTTTTGGCGCCTTTCCTTCTCACGAGAACGCAGCGGCAGATTTTTCAGCAGTGATGGCATTGGCAGACAGGGCGGCCTCTTTCAAGCGCACAGGGTGTTCCGCAAGTATAGCTGGCTTCTCTCACTGGGGTGCGGGAGCGGTGGTGCTGGGTCCCGCTGGGCATTCCTGAGGCTCTGCAGGGGGTGGCATTGTGGGGGCGTATGGCTGGTAGGCCTCATAAGTGTCCTGGTGGTGGCGCAATGGCGGCTGAACAGGCAGTTGCTTCTCCGGAGGAGTCCGCGGAGGCACAGGCCGCGCTGGGACCTCTGGTTCCCCTGGATAAGTTGACCTCCATCTTGGAAGGGTTTTTCGCCCCTGAGGGGAATCGGACCGGAGTAGGGGGGGCCCCAAAAAGCGTCCACCTCCCCTGCAATCTTCTGAGGAGGACTCTGAGCCGGAAGGGGGTTCTGGGGTCACTGGGACCCCCGTGGAGCTCTCGGACAGGGAGGTGGAGCCTTCGGATGGGGAGGAGGACCAGGGGGCCTCGGTAGCGCGTGAAAGGGCGCTGGTGGGCGCCCTGGTCGCGGCCGTCCGTAATTCACTACACCTGGATCAGGCTGGGGAGTTGCAGGCGTCTGTCTATATGTTTGGTTCCAAGAAGCCCTCCCGTACTCCAAAGGTGTTTCCCTACCTCCAGTATTTTGACCAGTATGTCTATAAGGAATGGCAATGTCCGCTAAATTCCTTTACCCTGCCAAAACGTTTTTCTGTGCGCTATCCCTTTGAGGACAGCTGTTACAGAAATGGGTCTCCCCTGCTGTGGATCCGCCAGTGGGCCCGCCTGAATAAGGCGACAACTATTCTCTTGTAGGGGTCCCCCTCCTTTAGGGACCCGGCCGATGGGCGGACAGAAGCAGTGTCCAAGGCACTCTTTCTGGTGGCGGGGGCAGCCATGCGGCCGGCCTTGGCGTCGGTCATGGTAGCTCAGTCTCTCACGGAGTGTGCGATGGAGTGGAGTGAGGCTGGGGGCGGCGTAGGTTTGCCTGAATCCGTGCAGCGGGCTGACCACCTGGTGCAGGGGCTTCGTTACTTCTGTGATGCTGCTCTGGACTTGATGCCGATGCTGTCAAAAATGTCTGTTTTTGCAATCATCATTAGGTACCTGCTGTGGCTGCGATGCTGGTCGAGTGACCACTTGTCCAAGAAGGGCCTCACGGATCTGCCCTTTTATGGGTGGTCGGCTCTTTGGGCCCCAATTGGATGAAATCATTAAGGATTTCACCGGGGGGAAGAGTATGTTTTTCTTCCGGAACCCAAGCGGCATGACCAACGCCGCAAGCAGGGGCCTCAGCCCTCTGGGCAGAAGCGTTTTTTTCGTACGACCGGTCATGCGGGCAGGGGCTCCCGGCCCGGCACGTCTGCCTCTTGCTCCGGTAAACATCCCTGGCAGCGCAAGCCCGAGAGGTTGGAGGAAAAGTCCTCATCCGCATGATGGGTTGCCCCCGCCCGTCTCTCGGGTGGGGGGCCGACTTCTGGGGTTTGCGAACCGGTGGGCCGATAGCATTTCTGGATGCGGGAGGTGGTGTCCTCCGTGTACAAGATAGAGTCCAGCACCTGGCCCCCGGACAGGTTCTTCCCGTCCAATTTAAGACTCCCTCCGGGGCGTCGTCAGGCTCTGCTAGGAGCTGTCTGGTCGCTGTCCGAACAGGGGGTAATTGTGCCAGTCCCTCCAGCGGAGAGATTCTGTGGCTTCTGCTCGAACCTCTTTGTGTTACCAAAGAAGGGGGGGGTCAGGCCGGTTCTGGACTTGAAAGCGCTCAATCGCTTTGCGAAGGCCCGCAAATTCAGGATGGAGTCAGTCCGTTCGGTCGTGGCCGCCCTGCACCAGGGGGATTGGCTGGCATCCCTGGACATCAGGGATGCGTATCTTCATGTTCCCATTTGTGCCAGGCACCAGCGCTTTCTGCACTTTGCTGTGGGGGACCTCCATTACCAGTTTGTGGCTCTCCCCTTCGGCCTAGCCTCAGCTCCGCGGGTCTTCACCAAGCTGCTGGCTCCGGTGCTGGCTCTGCTGAGACAGAGGGGCATTGCAGTGGTAGCCTACCTGGATGATCTTCTCCTACGAGCGGAGTCAGCTCCGGCTCTGGAGGACAATGTTGCTGTCACCCTGACCTCACTGGGGGACTTTGTTTGGCTAATCAATCTACAGAAGTCGACATTGACCCCGTCCTGTCGCCTGGAATATCTGGGTCTGACTTTGGACACGGTGCAGGCGAAGGTATTCCTACCTCCGGACAAGTTGCTGACGCTGCAAGCAGCGGTATGAACTCTATTGTCACGACGGTGGTCCTCCTTATGTTTCTGCATGCGGGTGTTGGGGCTCATGGTCTCGACTTTCGAGGCAGTACTGTACGCCCAGAGTCACACCCGGCTCCTGCAGCGAGCAATACTGCGGGGGGGCCTTGGGGAAGTCGTTTCTTCCCCTGGAATGGTTGATAGTCACGACGGATGCCAGCCTCTCGGGCTGGGGAGGAGTCCTGGGGCACCTGTAGGCTCAGGGCCGTTGGTCGGCGCAGGAGTCTCGTCTTCCGATGTGTTGGAGCTGAGGGCGATCAGGCTCTGTCTCTCCCGCTGGTCGACGAGGCTGCGCGGCCTTCCGGTTCGGGTTCAGTCGGACAGCGCCACTGTGGTGGCATACATGAACCATCAAGGCGAAACAAGAAGCTCGGCAGCAGCGGCAGAGGCAGCCCACATTCTAAGGTGGGCAGAGCTTCACGTGTCAGCAATCTCCGCCATCTACATTCCGGGAGTAGAAAATTGGAAGGCGGACTTCCTCAGTCGCCAAAAGCTGGACCAGGGAGAATGGTCCCTGCATCCACAGGTGTTTCGCCAGATTTTCGAAAGGTGGGGCACACCAGATGTGGATCTCCTGGCGTCCAGATTCAATCACAAGGTGAAGACCTTTATGTGCAGGTCAAGGGACCCGTTGGCGGCAGCCACGGATGCCCTGGTGGCCCCATGGTCCCGGTACAGGCTTCTGTACACCTTTCCTCCTCTCAAGCTTCTACTGCGGTTGTTGCGCAGGATAGAAGTGGAGGGAATCCCGGCAATCCTGGTGGCTCCGGATTGGCCTCGGCGTCCTTGGTACGCCGACGTGGTAAGGATGGTAACAGACGTTCCCTGGCGACTCCCGCTTCGCGAGGATCTACTGTCGCAGGGTCCCATCTTGCACCCTGCTTTACCCTCGCTGGCTTTGACGGCATGGCTATTGAGTCCCAGGTACTAAGGGACAGGGGGGTCTCTGAGTGTACTTTGCGCAAGATCTATCATCGCACCTGGAAAGCCTATATTGCCTGGTGCAAGGGGTTGGAACCCCCGTTCCTTTGCAGTTGCTCGGGTGCTGGCAACAAGGCCTGGACCAAAAGTTGGCTTTGAGCAACCTCAAGGGCCAGATTTCCGCTCTGGCGATTCTGTTTCACAGTCCTTTGGCGACGCATTCTTTGATCTGTACATTTGTACAGGGTGTACGTCATGTGGCTCCTCAGGTCGCCCCTGGCACCGTGGGATCTGAACTTGGTACTTTCTGTGCTGCAAAAACCTCCATATGAGCAGATCATGGATATTCCCCTGCAATTGCTGTCTCAGAAGGTCGTCTTTTTGGTGGCTATTACATCCGCTAGGTGGGTGTCTGAATTGGCAGCTTTGTCGTGTAGGTCGCCTTATTTGGTCCTACACAAGGATAAGGCGGTGTTGCGTCCGTCTCCTTCGTTCCTACCAAAGGTGGTTTCCTCTTTTCACATTAATGAGGACATTGTCCTCCCTTCGTTGTGTCCACGCCCGCCTCATCCTAAGGAGATTGCTTTGCATTCCTTGGATGTGGTGAGGGCCTTGCGGGTGTATTTGGCAGCCACGGCTCCTTTTCGGAAGTCGGATGCGCTGTTTGTGCTGACGGAAGGGCCACGCAAAGGGTTGGCGGCTTCGTCGGCCACTGTTTCACGTTGGATCAGACAGACCGTGACCCATGCGTATACTTTTCGGGGCCAAGTACCCCCTTTTCCGGTCACGGCTCATTCCACCAGGGCGATTAGCACTTCCTGGGCGTTTAGACACCAAGCATCGGTGTCTCAGGTGTGCAAGGCAGCTACTTGGGCCTCGGTGCACACTTTTGTTAAGTTTTACAAAGTTGATGTGTCCGCATCTTGCAGGTGGCGGTGTGGGTGCGGCTGGCGCCTCCCGAGATCTTTCTGTTGGGTACAGTTTTTGTTGTTTAACCACCCCTCTTTTTGCCAGTGCTTTGGGACGTCCCCACGTGTCATGAATAGAGGCTGCGTCTGTCAATGAACGTAAGAGAAAATAGGATTTTATTAAGAACTTACCGTAAAATCCTTTTCTCTGAGCTCATTGACAGATGCAGCACCCACCCCTCGGTGTTGTGTTTGTACGGCTTGTTACGAACTGAGATGCTATGCAGGGCTGAGGGGTTATGTGCTGAGTGAGGACGGCCCCCTGGGAGGGGCCAGCTTTGCTTTCTGAACTTTCGTTCTGCCTAGTCTACTCCTAGTAAAAGGTGCATAACCCCACGTGTCATGCATTTGTCAATGAACTCAGAGAAAAGGATTTTACGGTAAGTTCTTAATAAAATTCTATTTTTACAGTTGAATTGAATGTTTCAATAATTGTTGCCATGGAAATTGATGTGACATTACAGTTTTTTTGGATTTTGATTCCAGTACAATTTTCTAGTTAGATTAGTGTACCAGCCAAAACGTAAGCGTTATTAAACCAAAACCGGCACTCAGTTAAATGCTTTATTGTCAAAATAGGTACATACAGTACAAAGATATGTGGAAAAGGCTGACGTGTTTTCGCTCCCACCTATGGGCACTTAATCATAGCCATGAGCTAGGTGAGTGCAAAACGCATCAGCCTTTTTCCCATATCTTTGCGGCCAACTGGACCTCTTTCTTCATATTAACACACCTCCTGTATTAGGCTCCATGCACACTGTGGCTGTTAAACTGTGGTTTTTTGGCGTTCTTTCTAACAGCCCCTAAACGCCCCTCTATGTTCTTTTTTTCACAAGAAAGCCCCTCTGCTATCCTATGTGTCCATGCACACATGGACGTTTATTGTCGTTTATCAGCAGTGGCGTTTATGGGCTGTTGTCAGAACCCCCTAAAATAACGTTCAAGAGTCGTTTTTCTGACCACAAAAAATGCTGACGCTCAACGCGAATAAATGCCCAAAACGCGGCTTACCAGCGGTTTTGGACGTTTTTGATCCATTGTAACAAAAAAAAAATGCTAGTGCATTAACGCTGATAAAAGCTGAAAAACTCACTGCAAAGCTACTGACATTTTTAGATTGATCTTTTTAGTGTGCATGGAGCCTTAGAGTGCCCCTGTTCTGGAGTAATAAGCACAGAGAACTCTTTGCAAAGCAGCATTGAAAGTCTGGGGGAGGGAAGTGTTATATGCACTAGCAGATTTAGACACACTAACAAATTGAAGCCAAACTCCAGCTAATACTTTATAAGCGATTATAGCAAATAAACTGTTCCTTTTGGGATAAAGGTTTTAAATCCATAAAAGCTGATAATTGTAAGCACCCATGTCAGTGTTAAATGGTTTGTCTCATCCCTGTAACAAGGAGAGCTTGTTCCTTTGAAAAGGTTAAAATAATAGAGCATAAAAAAATAAAACAAATGCCGCCATCACATCTAAGAATTGGTAAGCTACAATATAATAATACTTATCTTATACACTGCTTCCTCCTCTTTGCGCAAACCTTCACTGACCAACTGGTCAAGCCCTCTGAGGTCATCCTGTACAATGCAAGGCTAACGTTCCTGTATTGTGCAGAAGGACACTGAGGCCCTGCCCACAAGCTTGGATATCAGACAGCACTGGCTCCTGGGGAAGGGAGGAATAGGATAAGTATATCACCTTATTTATTATACCCTAGATGAAATGAGCCGTTAATCCCTGCAGTGGGATGGGCATTCTATTGCAAGGTTTAAGATTTGTCTCCAGAGTTCAGGTTTAAGGGGACAAGTTTTTCAAATTCAGGCACCGAAAGCGGAGTTCCACTCGTTTTTCTAGTTTATTAAAAGTCAGCAGCTACAAAAAGTGTAGCTGCTGACTTTTAATAAACAGTAACTTACCTGTCTCCCGGTCCAGCGATGGCTGCGCCCGAAGCCTCGCTTGTCTCCCCCCTCCTCCCTGCGGCGCCGGCATTGCAGGTGTGGGCACCGGCCGTGGCTTCACGGCCGAGCACGCACTGCGCATGCGTGAGTCACGCTGCGTGTTGCCAGTGGCCAGGCAATCTTCTGGGACCTGTGACGTGTCCCAGAAGATTGCCAGGAGGGAGGGGCCGCCTAGGAGGAGAGGAGGAGTCGCCTAGGTGGCCCAGAAGAGGAAATAGGAAGAGGGCCAGGAAGTCCCTCTGAAAATAGGGTATCCACTCCCCCCCAAAAAAAATTACATGCCAAATGTGGAATGTAAGGGGGCGAGGAGTGCTTAAAGCGGAAGTTCCACTTTTGGGTGGAACTCCGCTTTAAGATTTTAGTTATTTTTGGGGAAACAATTTATTTTTATAAGCTTCTTGCAACGCTAGAAGGCTAATGACTGTACTAATGCAAAATTCTTGTGATATGATCAGTGCATGCTGGTATATACAATTTATGGCGAAAAAGACTTAACATTTTCAGGATTAGATTTACCTGTCACAGCAAATCTACAAGTTATTGATTTTGTATTCTTGTAGCTACTGCCTTTTTATTTTAACTGAAAGAGATGCAGCAGTTACCTTTTTTAAGTACAGCTTAAAGTGATATGAACCACTTCACCCCGGAAGGTTTTATCCCCTTAATGACCCGGCCATTTTTTGCGATACAGCACTGCGTTACTTTAACTGACAATTGCACGGTCGTGAGACGTTGCACCCAAACAAAATTGATGTGTTTTTTTTCCCCACAAATAGAGCTTTCTTTTGGTGGTATTTGATCACCTCTGCAGTTTTTATCTTTTGCGCTATAAACAAAAAAAGACCGACAATTTTGAAAAAAGAAAAATATTTTTTACTTTCTGCTATAATACATATCCAAAAAAAAAGTAAAAAAACAAATCAAATTTCTTCATCAATTTAGGCCAATATGTATTCGTCCACTATTTTTTGGTAAAAAAAATCCCAATAAGTGCATATTGATTGGTTTATGCAAAAATTATAGCGTCTTCAAACTATGGGGTAGATTTATGGACTTTTCATTTTTTTTTAAATTGTTTTTACTGGTAATGGCAGCAATCAGCGTTGTTTTTTTTTTTTTTTTTTTTTTTTTGCAGAACTGGGACTTTGCGGCGGACAAATCTGGCCCTAAGTGACATTTTTTGGGGACCAGTGACACCAATACAGTGATCAGTGCTAAAAAAAAGCACTGAACACTGTATAAATGACACTGGCGGGAAGGGGTTAACATCAGGGGCGATCAAAGAGTTAAATGTGTTCCTGCTAGTGTTTTCTAACTGTGGGGGAGATAGACTGACAGGAAGAACACAGAGATCACTGTTCCTGATTACAAGGAATTGAAGATATCCGTGTACTTCCCTCTCAGAACGGGGCTCTGCCGTGTTTACATAGGCAGATCCCCATTCTGTCTCTCTGTGGAGCAATCACAGGTGGCCGGCGGACATCGGGTCCACTGGACCCGCGAATTGGCTCCCCCTCCGAGCAGCGGGCATGCACGCCCGCAATATCTGTTACACGAAACAACGTACAAGTACGTTGTTTCACGCAATAGAGCCGCCCTGCCGCAGTATATATGCAGTGGGCAGTCAGTAACTGGTTAAAGCCTTTTTTTTTTTTTTCACTTTCTTTTTTTTTTTTAAATAACGAACACTTTATACTTACCGACTCTGTGCAGTGGTTTTGCACAGAGCAGCCCAGATCCCTCTTTTCTCTGGTCCCACGCCAGCGTTCCCGGCCCCTCCCTCCTGCCAGGTGCCCCCACAGTAAGCAGCTTGCTCTGAGGGCACCCAAGCAGCTGCACTCCCGAGCCGTGGCTCTGTGTTTCCATTCACACACAGAGCCGTGGTTCGACCCCGGCCCCTCCGTCTTCTGATTCGCTCAGTAGCTGTGATTGGCAATGACAATGGCTCCCACTGCTGCCAAAAGCCAATCAGAAGTACGAGTCTCCGGAGAGGCAAGGCTCTCGTGGACATTGCTGTATCTAGGGGGGCCTCAGGTAGAAGGGGGGACTGCTGCACAATGTACAATGCATGACGATAAAAAACCTTGTACCTTTACAACCACTTTAAGGTGAACCCTGTATTCACTATACATATTTAAATGTGTACTGTGTGATGCCAATGCTAAACAAATATGTCAAGGGATTTATTCATTCAAAGTATGCCTGCCAATAGTGAAAGTGTGCTTAGCTGATTCAATACTGAAATGCAGGCACCTAGGGAGGTTTCTGCACACACTTCTTCTTCTCGAGCACTCATGGGATCCCTAAATCTCAGCTCACTGTAAATTCCAACACTTGTCAGTTATGAAAAAGCTTTAAACATAAATAAATTACAGCCAACTTTAGGTATATCTTTACTTGTCTTGCCAAGAACTGCAGGACCCCCATATCCTAGGAGTTCTAATGTGGAGGACGTCTTGATATTTCTTGGCCCACCTTCACTTGTACGCCTTCCTATTAGATCCTAATGATTGTATAAACAAATCGTAACCGTAGTGTGTC
>BLSH010207308.1:841307-885043 GCA_018402905.1 Glandirana rugosa | reverse complement strand
CAGGCACGAGTGAGTAGGCAGTGGGATGGGTGACGGATGGGCGAGCACGGATGCATGGGTGACGGATGAGTGAGCACGGACACATGGGTGACGGATGAGTGAGCACGGACGCATGGGTGACGGATGAGTGAGCACGGACGCATGGGTGACGGATGGGTGAGCACGGATGCATGGCTGACGGATGGGTGAGCACGGACGCATGGGTGACGGATGGGCGAGCACGGATGCATGGGTGACGGATGAGTGAGCACGGACACATGGGTGACGGATGAGTGAGCACGGACGCATGGGTGACGGATGAGTGAGCACGGACGCATGGGTGACGGATGGGTGAGCACGGATGCATGGCTGACGGATGGGTGAGCACGGATGCATGGGTGACGGATGGGTGAGCACGGATGCATGGGTGGGCACGGATGGGTGGGCATGGATGTATGGGTGACGGATGGGTGGGCATGGATGTATGGGTGACAGATGGGTGGGTATGTATGTATGGGTGACAGATGGGTGGGCATGTATGTGTATGGGCATGTGTATGGGTGATGAGGGGTCCCTGCCTGTCACATAGCGGTGCTGTGGGCACTTCAGATCCTGCCCACAGCACCGCTGCATCTCCTCTCTCCCCCCTCTCCTGTCACACTGCACCGATCGGTGCGGAGAGGGGGGAGACAAGCCGGCACTTCCGCCGGCTTGTTTACATGTGATGCTCCGTCATTTGACGGAGCGATCACATGGTAAACGGCCGCTCCAAGCGGCCATTTACCATGATCCGTGATGCGCCGGGTCTCATAGACCCGGCGGTCACGGATGCTCCCAGGTGCGCGCCCCAGGGGGCGCGCGGGAGTGCGGTTGTGGGAGGACCTTATATAACGTCCTCCCACAACAATGAGTGCCACTTGCCGACGTGTATCCACGTTACACGGTCGGCAAGTGGTTAAAGTAGAACTATAGGCAAAACTTTTTTTTTTCAATTTGGATAGAGCAAGGGAGGGTTGGAACCCCTGTCAAATTATTTTTCATCATCTGTGTCTCATTGCGGGGATTTCCCTTCACTTCCTGCCCCATAGCCAAACAGGAAGTGGAAGGAAATCCCTGCAAATTAAGGGAATTGCTTGGGGACCCCCAGGTCACCAGAACTAGTGTCACCACTGGAAGATTTCCCCTCTATTACTTTTCTAGTGACACCCCAAAATTTGAGATTTTCTGTTACTTTTACTTTCACTTTCAGTGATAATGGTAAACCGGAAAAATAGAGAGGATGAATCTCTGTAATGAGCACATACAGCAATAAAAATGGACAAGCATTCGAATTCCCCCTCACTCTGTCCAAAACTAAAAAAAAAAAAAAAAAAGTTTTGCATTTAGTTATACTTTAAGACCGAAAAGACCACAAAGGTCTCTTCTGTTATAAAAAAATGTGACTGTCACTGGTTTTTCAATTTTTGGCTTTAATACTGCTGTAATCTGCCAAACCATGCCAGAATGCGATGGTTCCCTTGAAAAGCATCCTCGTCAGCCGGGTAGATCTGTCTTTCATAGAATGTGTGAAACAAATGCCTGGAGCCTTGTGTCAGTTATGATTGCTTGTTACAAGCATCTAAACGTATGTCCCGCATGGATCTGATGTTCATACAGACGCACAGAGCTGGTTGTACTGCTGAGACACTTATGCCTTATCCAAGGAGCATCTGACTTGTTGGCTATCAAGGGAAGTCGTCTCTTCAGTCCTGCATTTGACCCTATGATTAGTAATGGAACAGGAGGCTAGAGTGCTGCTTTAGCGGTGGAAGTCTAGGTAGAGGTAGGGTTGCCACATCATCCCTTTAATCCAGGATACATATGAATTACACAGGTTCTGATGCTAATTTAATGCAGATAGGGCACCAAGTGAGTTTAATTACCACCTTAGTCAGCCACAGAACCTGTGTAATTCATATGTGTCCTGGATTAAAGGGATGATGTGGCAACCCTAGGTAGAGGTCAGCTGACTTTTGCCCTTTTTCCTTTATTTGCCTCTGCAGTGGGTGTTCACAGGCCCTTAGAGGTTGATTTCCACTCAAATGTCCACTAACGCCTCCAAAAAGCCTTCATGAAGGCGTGTGCCCACTTCTACAGGGGGAGGTTTATTGTGCATCCTGGCGGGTCCTTGAGTAGTTTTTGCCTGTCTAGCATTCAGGTGCAGAGTCCTCCTACCCCCTTTTAAGCCCTTTGCCTTTGGTGCCCCTTTCAGTTGCTCCTTATTATCTCGTCTGTGCATCTGCACTGGACAGTGCACCTTCCACAGTCTCCTTGGGATCCTCTCACCCCGAGTCCATATGTTAACTCTTCTGGAGCTGTCACCCATCTTGGCCTCCACACCCTCCCCCTGCGGTGCATGGTAATGCAACTCTCCAGAGGGACTGTCTGACCTAAAAGGTCAGCCGATATAAGGACCTGGCTCCTCATTGTCACTCATTCACTGCTGCTGCTTGCTGGAGCATCAGCTTTTGTGTTCAGTCTAGTCTCCTTTTTCCTGGCATCCCCATTATTGGATGCTCAGATGACCCCTTGTGAAGAGAAGTCCGCTTTATGGATCCTTGGAGTCATCATATTCCCAAAGAGCTGACTGCCCACAAGATCTGGATGAATCGGGAATCACTGGGTTTCCGGTGTTGGCAGCTACCTGACGCTCGTGGTCGAGGAAGTTCAGCTCCCTTACCCAGACTGGTCTCTCCATCTCCTTTTTTTTTTTTTTTCCCCTGGCCCCTCTAAGCTCCCCTCCTAGTTGTCATGGGCTTCAGTTCAGAGCAGGCCAACAGACTCTATGGACCAGGTTACCCCCGCCATGATCCTTCAGCCTTTATAGGTGACTGGGGTAGTTTCTTCCACCTGTACCAGGAGGATTTCACTCGCTGGAGTGCATCCATCCTCGTTACTGTTTGGTTTCTCAAAATATGTCAGGTAATCCCACCTTGAGTAAGTTTTCTGGTTTGGACTCTGTTGGACACCATCTAGGCGTTGCAGTGCTTTTGCCTCTGGAAATGAATAGGAGTCCTCCCTGCGCTAGGGAGATGTGCACCCCTAGGTGCACCCCAGATCTTTCATGGCAGGCAGAAATCATTGCTGGAGGGCCTTGTGCCTTCCTGGATTGTCAGCAGGCAGAATGCATTAGCTTCCTACTGCAGGTACCCTCAGCTGGGGAGTATGTTTTAGGAAAACCGAGTCCATGCCTGTGCTCAAAGAAATCTGTGCAGAACGGTCCACAGAACTGTGCACGGAATCAGGGAGGAGCACGCATCTACGTGTGTGAGAATTTTCGTGCTCATGAACATGCATGTTTGAGTAGACATTGACATCCAGAGTCCTATTTAAAGCACTGCAAAAATCAAGATCAATGCTGAGTGGTAGTTGGCACCTTCTGCCTGTGACCAGATTCCGTGTTTGGACTTCCTTCTGTGTTTGATCCACAGTCCCTTTAGCAAGGTGTCCTCCAGTTGCTCTTAATTGGGTGAATATTCTTAATGGCTCTGCTAGGATGCCTGCTTACACCTTTTTGTATTTTTTTTTTCTTTTTGAGCATTTAGTTTTTTGAGTTTTATTGAGCATATTGAAAGAATATACAAACAAGTGCAAAGTGCAACATGCACTATACAAAAGGATAGAGCATTTACAACCATACTGAATATAACATGTAAAAGTCAAGGTACCAGAGGTTACCAGATCCAATATGCAACTAAGCTAATTATACCCAGATAGAAGGGTTGAGAAACAGCCCAGTACTTCACATCATATTCTAGTATACCTCAATATGGGGAGACATAGAAACATTGAAATTGAGGGTAGGTGTATATAACATGGGGTAAAGTGAGTTGTGCATGGTAGGAAATGGTAACTGCTGGTCAGTGCAGGTGGAGGAGTCCTCAAGCCATCTGTCCCAGATTTTATTATATTTAGCCAGGCAGCCCCTGTGTACGTACAATACTTTTTTGTAGGGGAGGGTGGCATTGATGGCCCTGATCCACTGCTGGATAGTGGGGGCGACTCCCTGATCCATGACCTAGCTATTTGCATCCTGGAAAGAACAGGGACTCTTGTAAAAAATATGTGTTGTTTTTTTTCTTCCTCTGGAATGGAGAAGAGGCCTAGTAAACATTTACGGTAGGCATAGGGTCGGGGGGGAACCCATGCAGTCATTGAGGAACCTAACCACCTGTGACCAGTATCCTTGAAGGGAGGGACAGGACCATATTAGGTGGTAAAAAGTCTCCCCCATCCCCCCCGCTGGGTCTCCGCATTTAGGGCAAGCTGTGCTCTGGTCCGGCTTATATTTGGAGAGGCCATTCTGCGTTGGGTAGGACCTGTGGAGAATGTAAAGGTTAGTAAGGCGGTCGGACAGCTTGGGGGGGGGGGACACAGGTTTACAGGAGGCCAATACCTCCTCCCAGTCCTCGTCCGCCACGTCCCCCACATCAGTCACCCACCAGGATTTCAGTTGATAGGCTTGGGTAGTTGCCGCAGGTAACATAAGATGATTATAGAGTGAGGAGATTAGTTTCTTGGGGTCTTGACCCCTAACCACTTGTGTAGCGATTCAAGGCTGGCGATGGAATCGCAGAATTGGGAGTTGAGAGCACGGCGGAGTTGGAGGTAGCGGAAGAACACGTGGTTAGGCATTCCAAAATCATCTGAGAGCTTGAAACAATTGAACTGAACCATTAGCTATGACCTGTGAGAGAAATATAACCCCCCAAGCAATCCACAGTTTGTAATCAGGGACAGTCAGCAATTCGGGCAGGTGCGAGTTGTCCCACAGTGGTGTGTGAGTGTGGAGTGTAGGGGCCTTGGAGATGGACAAGGCCAATTGCTAGACTTTACAGTGATGGTATATCGTACGACATCTGTTGCCAATGTGAGACGACTTGAGGGTGCCACATAGTAATATTTGGAAGGGATGGGCCACCGGGTTGGAGACTGAGGAGCATACAAGAGTAGAATACTCATTCCTGTCTTCTTGGTTGTAATAGAAGAAATGAAAAAGCTGAGAAGCTATGTAATACAGAGATCGGGTAGAGTAGTGCCACCCAGGTGGACAGGACGCTTCAGAGTTCACCATGACAGTTTGTTGGGAGGAGCCCGATATAAACGTGTTGAGGATTGACTCCATAGATTTAAAGATATGTGTGGGGATGTATAGGGGGCATGCCAAAAAAGGTAGAGCAGTTTGGGAAGGAGGATCACTTTCAACAAATTAATACGTCCCATAATTCCAAGGGCAGGTCGGAACCTGGTTTGGGTTTTGGTTTTTAGGAGATCTTATAGGGGTTCTAATTCAAGGCCTATGTAATCCGTAAGGGTTAAATATACTTGGGGTCACTGCGCTACAGCGAAAACCCCTCTTTAATGAGTGAAATGCAAACAGTGCTGCTGCTTTCAAAATAGAATAATACAAAAAAGAAAAATACAAAAAAGAAATAATTTTTTAGTTTTCTTTTTTTATATTAATCAGTAAGGGTTAGTGAAATTTGTACACCCAGATATCGAATCCTGCTAGCTCTGACCAGGAGAAGTGCGGCTTGTTCTGCTGTAGGGGCATCTACATCCAGTGCGAGGATTTGTGATTTAGACCAATTGATCTGTAATCCGGAGTATTCCCCAAATTGCTTAATAAGTTGCAAGGCCGCCTGGAGTGAAGAGCTGGCGTCCCCGAAGTACAGGAGCATGTCATCCACATACAGACTGAGGACCACGGTCACTCGTCCCATGCAGAGGCCTTTAATGTCCGGCTGTGCCCTAATGGCAAGGGGCTCAACATCTAGGACATACAGTAGTGGGGATATAGGGCAGCCCTGTCGGGTGACACGGGATAGCGAGAAGGGGTCTGAAATCCTAACACTGACTTGGATCCAGGCAGTGGTAGCCTGGTATAAGAGTTGGAGCCATTTGATGAATTTTGGGCCGAAGCCAAACGTGCGGAGACACTCCCACAGGTAACTCCATTCCATGGAATCAAATGCCTTAGCGGCATCCAGGCTAACCACTACCCTGGATCCAATATTGTTATGTGTAGATTGAAGATTCATAAAAAGTTTCAGTAAATTAAACGCTGTGTTCTTGTTTTGGCATAAACCCTGTCTGATCTTAATGAATTAAACGGAGTATAACTTTAAGCCGCAGGGCTAGGATTTTGACATCTAACTATAAGAGAGAGATGGGGCTGTATGACTCTGGGAGGAGTGGATCTTTCCCTGGTTTAGGTATTAAGACCACGAGAGCTTCACCCATGGATACCGGGAGAGTCAAAATGTGCGTATTCAGTGCTTGCAGCTTGGGGACAAGGACCTCTCTAAATTGGTTCTAAATCTCCAAAGGGAGACCATCGGAGCCAGGCGCCTTGGAGGGTGGAAGATGCGCCAGCCCCTCCTCTATTCAACCTGTGGTAATTGGCGCCTCAAGCTGGTTGACCTGAGATCTGGTAAGGGTGGGGAAGTCAATGTCCTGAAGGAACTCAATCAGTTCATCTTGAGAGTGGCGAGCTGTGGAGGTGTATAGATCAGAGTCGAGCCACCTAAACCCATCAGCTACTTGGAAGGTGTCTGTGACCTTAGTCCCAGATGCCGACAGGAGCGAAACCACCACTGGCGGCCTGTGGTCAAGATGGGCCATATAGGCGAGCAGTTTACCTGGCCATTCGCCATGTTCAAAGATACGTTGTTTACTGAAGAAGATTCCCTGTTTGGCTTTTTTCAAAGTGTAGTTGGTCAGTGAGTCTTGTCTGTGGTCTCACAAGGGAAGTAATTTGCTGCAGATGGGTTATTGAGGAAAGAGCTCAATCATTCCTCTGCCTGCTGAAGTACAATCTTGGAGAAGGCCTTGTGTCTACTAATACGTGAAGAGAGGATCATACAGGCATGTTGTTTAAAGGACTCCCACACTGCCCTGACCGACACCATCCCCTGATTGGTTCGAAAAATGTGCTCCCATTCCTGCAGTATTCTCACCAGGTCCGACATGGTGGTAAGCCAGAAAGGATTCAGCCTCCACGCGTGGACCGTGGGGAGAGCAGGCAGACGTAGGGTCACCTAGTGTGGGGAGTGGTCAGAGAGCACCCTGACGCCAAACCCCACATCAAGCAGAATGGGCTGTATAGCCCGGGAGACCAGGATCAGGTCGATGTGGGACATGGCAGAGTGTGTAGGGGTGAAACAGGAGTAGGCAGCATTTGTCAGTCACTTGTGCCTCCAGGTGTCTGTCATGGCGAACTCCAAAAGACCCCTCCCAAACCTAGTGAGTGGGTGCTGAGGTGACCCAGGGGTAGTGGAGCTGAGTCTATCAAGGCTGGGGTTTATTGTCATGTTAAAGTCCCCCAACCATATAACGGACACCGTGGGGTGTTTAGCCATAAAGGCCACTCCCTCCTGTAGGACATTGAACTGAAACAGTGGGGGAATATAGAAAGCCACCAGGAGTATTTCCAATCCATTAATAGTGGCATGCAAAAATAAAGACCGACCTTGTGGGTCCGACTGCAAAGAATAAAATTGGAACTGTACTGATTTGTAGGCCTGTGCGATTAGTTTCGTAACAAATCGAAATTCGTCCGAATTTTCTGACTTTCGGACATTCGGATGCATCCGAAAAAAAAAATTACGAATACAACCGAATCCGAACAACATGATATCGTAAATAGCGAATGGTTTCGGCATAATTCATTGTTGCATTAACGCATCAACAAATTATGCCGAAACCAATCATCATGCTATAGGCCCCAGTGTCGAAAACGAAAGTAAAATACGATATTTCAAATTTTTACAAACAGCCGCAATGTATTTCCAAATGTACGAATCCATTCAAAGCACGTTAGGCAGCGCTGGTTTGAGAGCGTGTCGAAAACACAACTAAAGCTTTATAACAGTTACGAATAACAAGTAACCACTATGTATTTACGAAAGTACGAATACATTTGTACACGAAAAAGGTAATCTTACAAAAGGACGAATTACAAAATTACGATTTGTGTCCATCTGAATCAATGAAAGTACGAATTTGAAATCAAAGAAAAATAAGGCTTTCACAAATACGAATAATTCCGATTCAACGAAAAATGTCGCTTACAAAATTACGAATTAGTCCGATCACGAAAAATGCTGTATCACGAAATTACGAATTGTTACGAATCAACGGCACAGAATAGAAACGAAACAAAACAGAACTAATTTTTCCGCTGTGCACAAGTCTACTGATTTAGCAATCAGGATAGCAACACCACAGGAGTTGGAAGTGAACGGGGCCTGGTATAGCCATCCAAACCCAGGTTTTCTTAAGCGCCATTTTGCATTTCGGATGGCGACACATTTAGGTTTGACGCACAGCCCCTGCACAATCCATGTCACTAACTTGAGAGAGGCCATAGGAGCTGTGAGGGTATAGAGGCATGCAGTCGGACCAGCAGGGAACAGCCTACAACATAACACCCAGGCATCCTAGCAACAAAACAGTTCACAATAGGGTACAATGGGAGTAGTATTTGTACATGATGGAGATTGCTATATGGCCATCAGGAGGGATCAGTGACCTGCGATCTGTGGCTGTACATATAGCAGTGAAAAAGTTCAAGTAACCAAATATAAAGGATGAACAATAAGTACAGTCAATCAAAGTCAAAAGGTATGTCAGATATAAGTAGAAGCTTGCATATAACCCGTGAACCTTGCCTTTACTGTACCAGCATGGCAAAACTAACAAACCGCTGCCCACCACAGCCGTGGGGGCAGAGGCTGGCCAGGGAAACAAAACTTGAAGAATCAGTGATAGAGCCCAGGGCTGGAAAAAAAACATAAGATCAAGTGTGACCATTGAGGGCAGCTAGTTGTTAGGATGCATGTTCCTTGTCCCACGACTTCGCTGGGGAGATCAGGAGTTTCTTAGACCATAGCTTGTGTATGAAAGTTGTATGTATAGAGTATAGCTGGCATACTTCGCCCGTACCTGCCAATTATTGTTCCTTCAATTTCAGCCTTACAAAAGCTATTTTAGTTAGGACCTCGTAGATGTACCTGTACAATACATGCCAAGTAGGGTCCTAAACAACATGAAATCACCATCCCACACAAGCACAGAATGGGTCAAGACAGTTGCATAAATGCAACTGTTTTTATTGCATTCCACCCAACTTGCATACATCAAAACCTCCTACTTCAATACTGTGGATCCAAAGATGTCTGCCATATGTAGATGGCAAAACTTGACTCCAAACATTTATAACACTTCTTGGGCATAATCGCTGCATATATTCAGATCACATGAAGAACCACGATGCATGCCTAAATATTCATCACTGCCATCATTATACAATATTTATTATGTCCTGAGCGTCAATTCCTCCTCAAGGTGAGCCTGAACATGAGTTTGGCCCAAACATTTGCCTGTTCAGCTGTTCTCTGAACACCCGAATTTGCAGGGTGTTGACCCAGACGAACACCCTGCAATGCACTGAGCGCTGCACAGTGCCTTCTGTGCCCTGATTGGGCAAAGTTTTGCCCAATCAGGGCGCAGTGTAAGCTAGGTTGTTAAAGCGGAGTTCCACCCAAAAATGGAACTTCCGCTTTTGAGCTCTCCTCGCCCCCTTACATGCCACATTTGGCATGTCATTTTATTTGGGGGGGATGTGTGCCCGGTTTTCAGAGGGACTTCCTGTCCCTCTTCCACCTTCCGCTTCTGGGCTGCCTAGACGGCCCCTCCCTCCTGGCAAACTTCTGGGACACGTCACAGGTCCCAGAAGATTGCCTGGCCACCCGGAACGCGCATGCACAGTACGTGCCCGGCCGTGAAGCCACGGCCGGTGCCCACACTTGCAATGACGGTGCCGCGGGGAGGAGGGGGAGACGAACGAGGCTTCTGGCACAGCCATCGCTGGACCGGGAGACAGGTAAGTTACTTTTTATTAAAAGTCAGCAGCTACACTTTTTGTAGCTGCTGACTATTAATAAACCAAAAAACGAGTGGAACTCCGCTTTAAGGAACGGGGCCGGGAAGCTGACTGCCGCGTCCTTAACAAACCGATGAGTCATCAGCTGTCAATGTTTTCCCCCACTAACCACTGAATAAAAAATAAAATGCCATAACAGGGGTATGTAAAAAGTAATTTGCCATAAAAGGGAATGAGGGGGTCTGGGTACTGCCCTGGGGAACATGCATCAATGAAAAAAATATTTAAAAAAATGTTTTTTCAGGAGCAGTGATTTTAATGATGCTTAAAGTGAAACAATAAAAATGAAGAATTCCTTTAAATATCGTGCCTGGGTGGGTCCCCTTAGTCTGCCTGTAAAGTGGCACATCTGTATGATGTATAAAACATGCCACAGCAATAATGACATTTCTAAAGGAAAAAATGTAATTTAAACTTGCTCGCAGCTCTAATGTATTACCGACTCCCCAGTCCATACCAGGCACTCCGGGGAACCCCATGCCAAAATATAAAAAAAAAAAAAAATGGCCTTGGTGCCCCCCCCAAACCATACCAGGCCACATGCCCTCAACATGGGGGGTGGGGGCGACTCTAGAAGCCCCCTTTAACAGACCCCCCCCCTCATGTGAATGAGTATCAGCTACTTCGTACCACTACGCATTCACCAAAGAGTAAAAACCACAAGAGACAGCTTTTGCCAAAACCTTTATTTAAAAAAAAAAATTAAAAAGTGTCCTGCGACGTAATCCACCATCAATCGCGATGCCCGATGGACCCGAAAAATAGAAAGATGTCAAGCGCTCCGCCTCCATTGGAGGCTATCCGCCGTATGCACTCTCTGTGCTTTCACAGCTCCTAAATAGGCAAGGACGGGGCCACCCAGCTACATCACCCGGTGGCCCCGCCCTTTCTGGAGTCATGTGGCGTCAGAAGGGGGTGGGGCCACCGGGTGACCCCGCTCTTGCCTATATAAGAGCTGTCAAAGCGCAGAGAGCGCATACGGTAGCCTCCGAGGCGGAGCGTTTTTGACATTTTTCTATTTTTCAGGTCCGTCGGGCATCGTGATTGATGATGGGTTACATCGCGGGACACTTTTTACATTTTTTTTAAATAAAGGGTTGTCGGGAAGAGCCCCCTCTGCCCCAAAGCACCCAACCCCCCATGTTGAGGGCATGTGGCCTGGTATGGTTTAGGGGGGGGGCATGACCTGCCGGGCTGCATGCTTGGATAAAGGTCTGGTATGGATTTTGGGGGGCACCCCACACCATTTTTCTTTTAAATTTTGGTGTGGGCACCATTTTTTCAGTTTTTTTTTTTTAATCTGTGATGCCGGGAGCCGACAATACATTACAGCTGCGAGTAAGTTTAAATGACAGAAAGCTCATTATTTCTGCGGCATGTTCTATACATCATACAGATATGCTACAGGCAGACTAGGGGGACCCCCCAGGCACGATATTTGAAGGAATTTTTCATTTTTATAGTTTCACTTTAAGCATCATTCACTGCTCCTGAAAAAACTATTGTTTTTTATTGAAACAAGTTCCCCAGGATAGTACCCAGAGCCCCATACCCCTTTCATGGCCAATTACTTGCATATAAGCCTTCAAAATGGGCACTTTTGATTTTGTGTGTTCGGCTCCCATAGACTTCAGTGGGGTTCGCTGTTCGGGTTAGAACATTTCCCCTTTTCGGAAGTTCTGCTGCGAACCGAACAGAGGGGTGTTCGGCCCATCCCTGGTCTTGGTAATGCTTTACCCTAAAATTGAATCATATTCCGTAGAGAAGGGTTATACAGGGGCTGGCTCACAGTTTTTCTGTTTGCCAGTGTCAAATCCTCCTGTAGGTTGCAGTATAACCCTGACTGTAACTGAATCATGCCCTACAATAGACTCCAAGAAAGGGATTTTACGGTAAGTACAGCATTTCTGTTTTGATTTTTGTCCAAATACATTTAGTTTCTACCAAATTAACTCTATATATTTTTCTAATATTCTATAAACAGCAGATAAAATCACAAATAAAAATGTATTCTGCCTGTTACAGTCTTATAGGCCATCAAATATATGTTATGTGCACATTATTAAAAACAACATGCATAAATAGGTTAATTAAAGCAACGCTTCGAGTATATAAGAGCGTGTCCTATCTATAAGTGCTGAAAGGCCCAGTGTGTGTGTGTGTGTGTGTGTGTGTGTGTGTGTGTGTGTGTGTGTGTCTGTAATATTTTTTTCCTGAATTCACCTATGTGGTAAATGTTTGTCTGCATAGGGTTGTAATGGAAAAACTTCATTCTGTGGATGATGCATTTCGAAGACAACTGGAGTCCATTCTAGCTGCTCATCAAGCTGAAATTATTAAAGTAGCCAGTGACAAACAGAAGGAAGTAGAAGCAGCAAATGAAAAGGTAAGTATCTACACACTTTTATCCCATAGTAAATCATGGCTCTCGTACGCACTCTACACAGTGGTAAATGATTCTAGTTAGAATCTTTGGGGAAAATGAAAACCACATGTCACTTTAGTGGATTGTTTTTACTGATTATGGCTAACTGGCTTGAAATAGTTTTCTGTAGTTTGACTATTTTACCCTATTCTTTTATAAAGCTGTGTTTCTGGATGCACAGTTGCACCATACTGGTGAAACATTGACTTTTGTTCCTTTACCCACAATCTTTAAAGCTGAACTCCAGGAAATGATCTATAAAATATGCTGCTGTGCTAGGAGTTAATTCCAGCAAGGTGTATGTCCCCTTTGGGCTCTTTTACATCTGTTGGTTTTCCAGAGCTCCAGGAGTACAGCTATCTCTACACTCCTGGTGCTCTGACAGGAGAAATGCTGCCTTCTCACACACAGCATCTCTGTCAGTCCTTCCCCTCTACTGCCCATTCACAGGAGCCTTTATATTTTGTGAATGCGTTCACATAACACAAACTGCTCTGTGATTGGGCAGGAGGAGGAGAGGAATGGGCGCATGGGCTGCATGTAAAAATGAAAACTGTAAATTAAAGATATTATTCCATGAGGCACCTCGTTGGACTCAACTCGTAATCCGGAACATTTTCCAAAGGGGCTAAATTCCTAAAATTCAGCCTTGAGGCTGGATTCACAATTATGTGACTTGAGTTGCAGGCCACTCTTGGGTGGGTTTTTATTTTTTTTTACATGCTTTATAATTCATTGATCTGTATTGCCATTTCTGTCTAAAACCCTTACAACACACATCAACGGATTTAAAAAAAATTTACTTTTTTTTTTTTTCCATAACAAAAATTTACTTTTTTGACCTTTGCAAGTTCATGTTAACACATATATTTAAATTAGTACCAATAAAGAAAAAAATGGCAAGCCAGCACATGTGTTAATGCACGTTAAACGCATAGGAGTGAATGAGCCCTAAATGAGAAGCAAATACAGTATCTCACAAAAGTGAGTACACCCCTCACATTTTTGTAAAAAATCTTATTATTATATCTCTTCATGTGACAACACTTTGCTACAATGTAAAGTAGTGAGTGTACAGCTTGTACAACAGTGCAAATTTGCTTTGGAAGCACTGCCCATTCATTCCAATGGGCAGGGGCGGTTTGGGAGCGCTGTATCCAGGCCCCAAAGATGCTGCTTGCAGGACTTCTTTTTCCATCCAGCAAGAGTACTGCCCCAATGTGAAAGCACTCAGGCTTTCACATTCGGGCGGTGTGTGAGGCATTTTTCAGGCACTCCGTGTGAAAAGGGTCTTACTGTATTCTATAGTAAATGGGCTATTTTATAACTACTGTGTGAATAGGACTTGTGCAAAGATGTGCTGATTATTAGTGATGCACTGAAATTGGCCAAAAATAGGGTCTTCAGCATTGTGCCCAAAGCAAAAAAGATGGCAATAATGGCTGCTGAAAAACTCCTGTGATTTTCCTGCGATTTTGGTGTGTTTTTCATAGGTCATGGGACTCAAAAATTGCATCAAAAACCCAATATGGGTTTATTTTTGATGCATTCTTGCTGCATTTTCAATGGGGAGGTGCTGACCAAATATGCACCAAAAATGCAACAATCAGGATTGTTAAAACCGCTTCAAAAGATGCCAATAATGGCTGAAAATAATCTCAAACTAAATTCAAAAGTTGAATATGATACAATTATTTATAAAAAAAAAATATATATATTATTAAAAACATCAATTTTCATATCGGCCATGTGCATCCAGAATTTTCAGTTTTGTCTCCGGAATTTTTCATTTCGGTGCCCCACTACTGATAATGTGTGACGCTGCTGTGGATTTTCTTTACTCAACAGTTTTTGTTTTGAGTTTTAGCAAGAAGTTGTAGTTGTATTTTTCTTTTCTGGAGTTCTTTTATCAAAGTTGATTTTGATATGTATTTTTACAGCAAGCTGCTTTGCCAGCCTATTGTGCATGCCTTTGTTTATGTTGTTCACAAATTCTGTATGCATCTATATTTTCTGTAATTGCACCTCGTCTCCCCTGCTGAGAGAGGATCATCCTTATGTTTCAAAGGGAGGACTCAGAGCAGATTAGAACTATAAAAATCACATCAATCTTTTGGTTCAAAAGTAAGCTTGTTAAATATCAAACTTGGGCTGAAGTTTTCAAACCTAAGATTCACACTGTTAGATACAGTATTTGGATTTTCAGAGTTTGAACATTAAAAATATATTATGAAATCACGTTGGAGTGAATAGTTAAAGGACAACTTTAGCTCCGCACAATACACCAAATGTATCCCTTTGATGTGTAAGGAGTGTGTTTGTGCCATTGCTTTATCTTGTCTGCTGGCTCATCAAAAGAAATAAACCATAAACCCTGAAGTGAATTATGAGATCTAATGATTCACCTTGGAATAAAGATTTTTATCAATGTGAACTACTGAGTGAATCTTAATGTTCTTACAACTTAAGCCTGGTACACGCTACAAGTTTTTTTTTTTTTTTTTTCATACAACCCAGCAGGTTGAAGGAAAAAAAAACTGTCAGCTCCGATTGGAGACACTGTACTAATGATCTGACATTAGTGCAGCGATCTCAGCCACTGTGGTGGCCCGGTGCAGGGCCTCGGGTGGCAGGGCTCTCCCCCCCCCCCCCCGAGTATTTTTTGTTCTGTTTCTACAAGGGCGCTTAGGCGTATAGCCTAGTATATGGTGCCGCCGTCCTCCCCTGCTTCATTTTTTCAAATGATCCTATATCTGGCTCTGCCGCCTCGGAGGTGGCCCACCTTGTGGTTGGGGGCCACACTTCCGTTCCTGTCAGGTGGTGAGGATGATCCCTCCTCAACTGCAGTGGCACATGAGGAGGCGCTGGATGTCGCACTTATAAGGAGGGCCGGCCATTGTTCTTGACACCCATATGCCATCTTGCACGACACATCATGTTCCCTCCTTAGACATGGACTGTTTCCACAGGTAGTGGATTTTCCTGTCTCTAGGTTGCACAGGGCAACATGATTCCGGAAAAGGAATCTCCGGCTGTTGAGATCCGGCAGACATGTCTAGCAGAGTCCCTTTGTCTTTGCCGAGATGGCAGACCTGCTGGTCTAGGGGCTGCAGTTGGTCTGCTGAGCTTTTTTGGAGGCAGTTTCCTGATTGCTGAGCTCCCTGTTTTCGCAGTGGTGCTGTGACATGTATTGTAGCTTTGCGTCTGTCTTTTCACGACACAGAGTTTTGTTCATCTTTAGAGTCCACTGACAAGGGTTCATGTTTCTTAACCCTCTTCGGTGTTCCGGCTTTGTTCTGGAAGAAGACGCCTTTTTCGAATATGTGTGTCTGTCACCGGACTGTTGGCAGTGCCCCTCAGGGGGGCTGTTCAGGTCCTGTTGTCTCGGGGGGTGATTGCCCCAGTTCCGGTGTCGGACCAATTTCAGGGGTTTTCTTCAAACCTGTTTGCCATCCAAGAAAGATGACGGGCATGATACGTCCAATATTGGACCTTGAGGGCCTGACCTGCTTGTGCAGGTATAGAAGTTCAGGATGGGGTCCATCCGCACGGTGGTAGCGTCCCCTCATCATTGAAATATCTGGGCCTCACCCTTGCTCCCACACTGGCCGAAGTGTTTTTTTTCCTCTGGACTACCTCTAGAAGTTATATGCTAGTTTTTCACCTACTGTGTCCGGCTGATGGTCCCTTCCAGTGGGCCTACAGGCGGGTGTTTGGCATGATGGTATCTACCTTCTAGGCGACTCCTCTTACACAATTCCATACGAGCTCCCATCTGGGAGATCCTGACGTAATGGGACGAGTGCCCGAGGTCTCTGAGCAATCAGATTTGGCTGAGCTGGAAATGCCAGGGGCTCCCAGGTCTGGTGACTGCGCTCTCCCGGTCTTCAACAGGGCAAAATTCTTTCTCCCCTTGAATTGGACGGCGGTTCCCGCAAATGCCAGGCTGTCCAGTTGGGGAGGTGTCCTGGGACTGTGCTCTGCTCAGGATTGTTGGACGCTGGAGAATTTCAGATCAACGATCGATATCCTGGAAATTCAGGTAATCAGTTTAGGCCTAGATCATGGATGGATCGACTCAGGGGGCTCCCTGTGCGGATCCAGTCGGACGTTGCAACATCGGTGGCCTATGTCGCTCGCCAGGGCGAAACAAATAGTGTTGGCAGCCCTGGTAGTAGCCAGGACCCTCAGGTAGGCAGAACGTTCCATTCGTAAATTCTCCGGTGTACGCATTCCAAGGGTGCAACTATGGCAGGCGGAATGTCTCCACGGTTGAACCACGGGGTGTTCCCTTCACCAGGCAGGTTCATTGGATATGTATCTGGTGGGACGATTCCAAGGTAGATCTGTTTACATCCCGGCTGGAGAGGCTGGTACCGGAGCTTCTGGCAAGGTTGGGTGCCTCTGGTGGGCACCTCAAATGCTTTGGTGGCCCCTCTGGGCCGGTATTGTTTGAACTACACTTTTCCCACTCACCTGCGGTGGCTGAGGCCTTCACACAAGATCAGGGCTGAAGGGAATTCTGGTCATTCCTTTGGACCCAGATTGGTCCTATTGGTCTTGGTACATCGACCTGGTGTGCCTGGTAGCCGTCATTCCAGTCTTTCGGGGAGGATCTACTGTCCCTAGGGCCGATCACTCGTCCTGCTCTGTAGTCGTTGGTTTTTGCTGACCTGGTTGTGTTGAACCAGGTGCTGAAGTTCTGAATCTGCTGAAGGCTAGGGAGCCTACCTCTAGGTAGATCTACCGCCAGACATGGAAAGCATATATATTCTGGTGTGAGTCGTTTGGGCATTCACCCTAGTTCCTTCGCAGTGGCTCTGATTCCGACCTTCCGTCCTGAGGGGTGAACAGAAAGGGGCCTTGAGTACCTTCAAGGGCCAGTTGTCAGCCTTGGCGGTCTTCTTCTGCGATGTCCTTTGGTCTCACACTTCTTGGGTCGTTTGTTTAGCGGTTCGAAGTCTGTTTCCACAGGTGCGGTCTCTTCTACCGCTGTGGGATCTGAACTTGATGCTTCTGATTCTACAGATGCCTCCTTTTAAAAATATTCGGGAGGTTCCCCTGCTTACTCAATCTCAGGAGGTGGTCCTTTTGGGGGGCTATCACCTTTGCTGGCAGGGTGTTAGTGGTACTAGTGGCGTTATCCTGTCGTACACCTTCCGGTGTCTCAAAGGATGAGGTGATTTTTTTTTTTCGCCCTTGCTCATTGCTCTTTCCTCTGATTCTCTCTTGAATAGGATGTAAATGCCATGGGTGTGGTTCGGGTATATTTGGCAGCCATTAAATCTTTTCAGGGTCAGACTCACTGTTTGTGTTCTTAGACAGGCCGAAAAAGGGGGTCTGGTTCTTCTGCGACTAATTTTGGAATGGCTCAGACTGATGATGACTGCGGCCGGTTGTGTCAGGGGTTGGTCCCCTTCTTCTGTTGGGGCGCACTCTATTCGGGCGCTAGTGCTTCTGGGTCTTCCGTCATCAGGCGTCAGAGGTGCCAGTTTTGCTGGGCAATCACCTGGTTGTTTGTGTAACCTTTCACAACATTCAACGTAGTAGGTGTGCTAGCATCTGTGGATGTTTCTTTTGGCCGCAAGTTTTTGCAGGCTATTTTTAGGGAGTTTTTCCCTCTTGGGGTGTATTTTGTTCAGGTTGGACTCCAGTTGTTCTGTGTTGAGTTCCTGTTACCTGGTTGGCTCTTGTGTTAGCCTTGGGATTTTGTTGTTACCCCACCCCTCATGTTTGGCACTGCTTTGGGACATCCCTATCGTAGTGGAATGCTGTGTCTGTCAATGAACAAAAGAGAAAAATAACCATTTACACTTACCGGTAACGGTATTTCTGGGAAGTCTTCCAGGATGGCACACCCTGAGAGATGACTGGTCCCACCTGACAGGAAAAACAATCAAGACAGAGTTTAAAAGCCCCCGTCCCTCCCATGCTCCTCAGTTTTGTGCAAAAGTATTGACCCACATCAGTGCATGAGAGTAAACAAACAGAGTTTCATATAACCTAGATAGTCCTACCACAAGATCGGGTGGGAAGTAGGCCTGCCATCCTGGAAGACTTCCCAGAAATACCGTTACCGTTAAGTGTAACTAGTTATTTTCTCAAGTTGTCTTCCAGGACGGCACACCCTGAGAGAGAAGCAAGAAGCTCAGGCCTACCTTAGGGCGGGGCGACAGCCTGTAGGACTTTCCTACCGAAGGCTAGGTCCTGAGGGGACAGAAGTTCAACCCTGTAATGCCTCAGGAAGGTGTTCCGGCTTGCCCACGTTGCTGCTCTGCAGATCTGGTCTACCGATGCTCCGGCCTTTTCTGCCCAGGAAGTCGCCAGAGACCTCGTAGAGTGAGCTTTTAGACTGGTGGGAACTGCTTTCCCTGTCTGTTCATAAGCTATGGTAATGGTTTGTCAAATCCATCTAGCAATGGTTGTTTTAGAGGCCTGTTTTTCCTTCCTTTGACCACTAAAACCTACTAATAGGTGACTTGATTTACGGAATTCTTTCACCCTCTCTAAATAAATCAAAAGACACCGTCTGACATCCAACGAGTGAAATTATTTTTCCCTCTCATTCTGGGGGTTTTAACAGAATGAAGGAAGGACAATCTCCTGTGTCCTATGAAAACTTGACGGTACCTTGGGTAGATACAGGGGATCTTGCCTGAGAACTACCCTATCTTCAAATAAGAAAAAGGGCTCTTTTACTGACAGAGCCTGCAAGTCGCTTACCCTCCTGGCCGACGTAATGGCCAGGAGGAAGGCCACTTTTAAAGAAAGAATCTTTAAAGAAACTTGAGCCAATGGCTCAAAGGGTGCCCTAGTTAGGGCCTCCAATACCAGGGTCATGTCCCCGGGGGGAAAACCCTTCATTTTCACTGGGGACATCCTTTCCCTGGCTGACAGGAACCTTTTAACCAGAGGTTCTAAGGCCAACCTTTTATCCAAAAACGCGGACAGAGCCGCGATCTGTACCTTGAGGGTCTTGGTTGCCAACCCCTGATCCCCCCCGTCCTGGAGAAAATCCAGAACAGCGGGAATCTCTTGTTGGGAAGTCCCTCTTGCCTGACACCATCGAGAGAACACTCCCCAAACTTTGGCGTAGATTCGCCTAGTTACCCGCTTCCTGCTCATTAAGAGAGTTTCAATCACTCTCTCCGAGCAGCCCTTGCTACGCAGGTTTTCCCTTTCAAGAGCCACGCCATCAGACTGAAGAAGGCGGGATTCGGGTGAACCACTGGGCCCTGAAGGAGGAGATCCTGACGATCCGCAAGGCGCTGAGGAGGGTTTACTGACCAATTTTTTAGAGTGGGAAACCACGTCCTCTTGGGCCACCACGGCCCTACCAGATTTAGTCTGCCCCCTGACTGACTCAGTTTGTGTAGCACCCTCGGGATCAGAGCCAAGGGGGGAAAGGCATAAGCTAGCCTGAAAATCCACTCATGGGCCAATGCATCTACCCCCTTTGAACCGTTTTCTTTGTACAGGGAAAATAATTTCTTGACTTTCCTGTTGCCTCTTCTGGCAAAGAGGTCCACCTCTGGTGTCCCGAAGCTTTGACATATCCTCGAAAACACCTCAGGGTGTAGCTCCCATTCTCCCTGAAGGATCTGCTGCCTGCTGAGGAAGTCTGCCTCTAGGTTGAACACCCCCCTATATGGATGGCTGAAATCAATTGAAATCGGCTGAAATACCTGCGTTAGGGTCATCAGAGAACTGGACTTTGTACCCCCCTGACTGTTCAGGAAGGCCACCGTAGTGGAATTGTCCGACAGGATTTGGATCTCTTTCCCCCTGATCCTTTCCTCAAAGGCCTCTCTGACCGCTTGGAGCTCTCTGAAATTGGCGGAAGAGACCCTCTTCACCCATAAGGCTCTTCTAGCCGAATTTAGCAGGGCTGCCGATTTTGCCGTTGTACGCACAGTTTCAACAGCAGCATCTGCTAGATAGGCCACCGCTTTACCAATCAATTCCAGGGAGTCTAACACCTGTTTTGACTTGGATGTATGCGAAACATGGACCAGGAGCTTGCTCACCCACATGTCCGCGTTTCTAGCCACACAGGCTGAGGCCAGGGCCGCACTCATTGCTATTGCATTGGCCTCCCAGGCTCTGCGTAGTAGAGTTTCAGACCTCCTATCCATCTGGTCTCGAATATTACCTGCATCCTCGAAGGAGAGGTCGGATTGTTTTGAGACCTGAGCCAGGGAAGCGTCTAACCTAGGAGTCTTAAATAATCTCTCTTCTTCATCTTTAAAGGGACATCTACGCTTCCAGGTTTTTAATTTTAAGAGTTTCCTCTCTGGCGCCTTCCATTCCCTCAGGATAATGTCCTTTAGAGCCTGATGTATTGGAAGAACCTTAGCCTGTGGGCTGACTAAACCTCGGTACATTTTATCTTGAGCTGACATATGTACAGCAGGCTCCTGAATCTCCTCAGAGGCATAAATGGCCCTGAGGAGACCCTCCATCTCATCAGCCAAAAAGATGTGTCTGCCTGGTCTGGAATCTTCCTCCTCCTGACTGTCCTCATCCAGGCAACCCTGCTCAGACCCTTCTGCTTCTTCCTCCTCCTCTTCCTCCGAGTCCTGCTTGGCAGGAACCTTGAGTGGCCTCTCCAGGCCTGACGGCCCTTCTTGTGAGGAAGAGCCCTCAACACTAGACAGTGCCTCCACTTCCTGCCTAGGTCTGAGGGTTGCTTGAAAAGCCCTGAGAGTGGTCAACATCTCTGTCTGCACAGTAAGAAAATCCTTCATAACCTGAGACGTTTCTTTCCCTGCCAGCTTATAAATACATTTAAAGCAGAAGGGCTTTGTGTGTTCCTGCGGTAATTTATCATTGCAGTAATCACATCTTTTATAGCGGGAAGAGGTCTTAGACTTAGTGCTTCTGGCACCTCCCTGGGCCACGGACTCCCCGTCTGCAAAAGAAATGCACCTGCATTAACCTCTACCACATACTGCAGGGGTAAGGTTCAGGGTCCCACCCCACCAGTACCCCTGCCAGCCAGCCGACTCGCCCACTGTGGTCTCCTCTGTGGCTGTAACCGTTGCCGGTCCCTCTTCTCTGTCCATAACGGTAGAAGCCAGAGCCTCTCCAGTCGACCGTCGCTGTGGCTCTACTGTCAGAGCAGGAGGATTGTGGACGCCCGCTCCGCTGATGCTGGTCGCTCCCCTTCTGTGCACAAACGCTGCCACCACCATTTTGGTGAAGTCCTGCAGACCGGTAACACCCTCTAGCAGCCGTGACATCAATTCCGGTCACGAGGGGGGGGAAGAGGAAATTGATCTGGCTCCAAGTCACCTCCTCCTCCTCCCCTGGCGTCTCAATGCAGCTCCATGCTAATTTACACAGGAGCCGGGCCCTCCTGCAATGGAGGCCGTGGGACAACGGACTCAGCCCAGCCTCTTCTATCCCTGACAACCCAGCCAGGTAAGAAGAGGGAGGGGGAAAATGGTCCCTGAAGTGTCTGGCCACCCCACTGTGCCCAGGGTCCTTCAGTTCTCAGGGGGGGCTCTTCCAGTACTGCTGCCCCCCCCCCAGAGAAGACTGTTACCAGTCTGGGGAATAGCCCCCCTGGGAGGAGTAACAGAGACCCCACCTGACCCTCCAGCCACTCAGCCTGCGGTCTGGTTCCCAGGGGGAGACCTTCAGCTCCAAGCCTTGGGTCTTAGAAAAAAACAAACTGTGTCGCTGTGGGGAAACACAATCAAAAACTGAGGAGCATGGGAGGGGTGGGGGCTTTTAAACTCTGTCTTGATTGTGTTTCCTGTCAGGTGGGACCAGTCATCTCTCAGGGTGTGCCGTCCTGGAAGACGACTTGAGAAATAGGATTTTTTGACTTACCGTAAAATCCATTTCTCTGAGTTCATTGACAGACACAGCACCCACCCTCTTAGGATTTTTGGTACTTCTGATACTGCTTGTTACTAAACTGAAGGCCTATAGCAGAGAGGGGGTGTATATCACCTAGGACTGCCCATAGGCGAAGTCAAGTCTTTTTTTTCTGCCTAGTCCTACTCCTGAAGGTGGCGATATAGCCCTATCGTAATGGAATTCTGTGTCTGTCAATGAACTCAGAGACATGGATTTTGCGGTAAGTCAAAAAATCCTATTTTTATTTTACACCCACTGATCACTAAATTTGAGGCATTGTTTACTCCCACTTACACTGGAGTACTTTCTGCTGCCAATAGCCACAGTCTGGCAGCTCTAAAGTCTAAAGGACAGTAAAGTGGTCCTTTGTTTATAAAGTTTGGGGAACCCTGGTCTAGAGGAAGGTAAACTGGAATACGTAACTGATATAAATACTGTGCTTATAAGCCTCTGAAGACAGCAGTAAAAACCTCTACCAGGTTTTTATTGGAGTTTCTGTAGGGAACCTGTCCACCCTCATCATTGGGACAGAAAGTAATGGGGAAAACTGAATTTTACAATTTTACTGGAAAAGAATGTCACACTAAAGATCAGCAATGAAAGCCTCTCTACATTCCTCTAAATTCTCTTTCTGTATTCAGTATATGTGTACACTCACCTGCACGGACACATAGTTAAAGTTAGTAATATTGTCACCATACTTTCAATTACTTTTCTTTCTTTTTCTTTTTCTTTTTCAATTGTTTTTATTGGAAAAAGTTTTCATAGTACAAACCATAGTACAGTGCTGTACCAAGAGTACAAATATAAGAGCTGAACTTGTAGATCATATAGGTTGACAGAGTTATCCATATATATCACATATGTGTAAGAAGCAATCAGTCTTGGGTCAACCCACAGGGATAGGAAAGTTATAAAAATAATAGAAGTTACAATAAAGCAGAATATAAATAAAAACTAAAAGTGAAAATAATAACAACAAAGAGATGGACAATAAGCAACCATTAAGTGAATGTTGGAAAGGTTTTTGAGGAAATAATGTTATCAAAAAAAGTATTATTATAAAAATATAATAAGTCAGTCTACCTTAAACCAAGCAGTCCATATTTGCCATTGTACGGCAAAGTGTTTTCTAGTGCCTCCCTTGTTGGCCAAGATTCATAACTTTAGTGAGTCTGTGTGATTTCTAGTGCTTCAGATACAATCACTTTTTTCTTTTTAAAAAGTGTTTTTTTTTTTTTTTTTTTTGCAAGTTTTATTTTGCAGTCACAGTGACTGCATAGCATTTGTCCATCCCCATTTGTCTATCAGGGGGCAGGCATTTTTATTGCATCACTATGCTCTCCATCTGTGTATGCTGCTTTCCAGAAGGCTGTGCTTTCTGTTCTCCACCCTCCTACTGACTGTACCTTTACAAGGCAGGCTGTGGTTTGCTAATGCTCAGCAGCCTGATTGCAATTACAGAACGAGTGTGATATCACTAGAATTAGGTCTATGTAATTCAGAATGGAGGCTATTGACAGCAGACAGACAATCAACTAGCCAGGACTAGGTTGCGGGCCTGGCCAGTGAATGGGCAATGGAAGATACAAGTAACTGACTGCAAGTCCATGGGTGCAAACTGACCAGGCAAGCGTGAATTTGCTTTTGTGGTTTATGTGGTTTGTTTAAAACCAGGAGAAGCAGGATCAACCAGGTATTTCTCTTGTATGGAGTAAATCAAACTAATAGACTACTATAATAAAAATATACACAGGTAAACACTCACACATAGATAAAAAGCAACATTTTGGGGTAACATATACTTTAAAGTATTTCTGTCCAAAACTTTTATTTCAGTTTAGTAGTTAAACCCGTGTTTTGCTGCCTTTGTCCTATTGGGGACTGGAAATTTCCCCAAATGAGGGGAACCCTCTCTCAAACATTTTCTTACTGGAACAATCCTATTGCTTTCACAAGTGTAAAAGTGGATTTCTATATGACTCCACCATGCCCCCCCCCTTCTCATATAACATCTTTTTGCCCAAACTCAGGATTTGCAACTCTACAGTACATTTCTCTTTCAGCATCCTACTGAATATATCGCAATGTAATTGCTTTTAGAACTGCTGTACTTCTAAGGCAAATTAAATTTAGCCATACAAGTACAAATAGCAGAAAGGGATGTAGGAGGCAATGAACAATGGACTTTGGTCTTTCCCCGAAGTCTTTTACCAGTTGCATTGGTGATTTTTTCTGATCCACATTCTTTATTTGCTTACATTGCAATATTTGTCTTCTGCATCTGCAGTAAGGTTCTTTATTCTTTCTTAGTTACTGAGTGATCTGGTTAAAGGGAACCTGTCAAAAAATAAACATAATAGCTGTCATTGCTGTTAGTGGTGGAGGCTCCGGGGCTGTCACCCTTATGCTGGTTTTACTACCTAGTCATCCACTGACATTGAGCAAGCATTTAGCCAGTGCGATCTGAAAAGATTTTCTATGCGAGTGGCTGCCTAATCAAGGAAGCTGGGACCGAATGTCTGCTCTAGAACCTGCACCCTTAAACATGAAATAAAAAACACATCTAAACTTCCACTTGCGAATATGTCATTCCATGCCATGTCATGTCACCCATAAACAAGTGCATGGTAAACGCATTAGATCATAAGACCCTTTGTTGAAGGGACTAATGTGAATGTTATCTTAAAAAATGTTATATAATTTGCTACATTATAAAAATACAGGTAACTACAAAACAAGAATGTGTCACTATGAGTAGAAGCCAAACAGCCTCATTAATGCCCAATATGTTGTTGCAGGTTTACCAAGTAGAAGAGGAAATGCGGCAGCTCTTGCAAGAAACTGCTAACAGTAAGAAAGCCATGGAGGAAAAGATAAAGCGGCTCACTAGTGCATTAAGTGACATTCAGCAACATTTCTAACATTTCAACAGAGTGGAAGGAGATGTTATGTTGTTAAACAGGCTAAAGTTACATCTGTTTATAGGTGTGTCAGTAGTTTAAAGGAAACTTGTATTCGAGAAATATGCAGACTTCTATTGCTGTGATCTCCTTCTGAAAATGCTGCCTGCCTGTCTGTCATGCCCACTGGCTTTCAAAGTCCTTCAACTTCAGACAGCCATGCAATTAGCATGTTCATGGGATCAGCAGTATACATAGTTATACCATTACAAGTTTATCATATTTGAGAGTTCTCATATAACTGACTGTAATGAAAATAAATATATAATTTATTAATATATTTTTATTTTCTTATCCATTGAAGGACGCAAAGTCTTTCACCTTTTGGGTTATACTGCAGCCTACTGGAGAATTGGACTCTGGCAAACAAACTGTAGGCCAGCCCAGGATGACCCCACTCCCAGTATGCCTCAGTTTTTTTTTCCCTTCTAGTGTCCGAAGTCATCCTGGATGGTCCCTGAAAAGGGGCACCAGCTTCTCGCTCCACCATCTCTAGGCTCAGACTATCATCTAAGCTTACGGTCTCAATGATGTAGTTCCACACTTTCCTGTTAATGCTCATTCTACTAGATCTGTGAGCACTTTATTTCCTTTAAGCATCAAGAAACTGTTCCCAGTTTTCCTAGCTTACCACCTGGTCTTCTGTTCACAAAGTTCTACCAGGTGGACTTTTAAGCCTCATCTGATGCCAGCCTCGGACATAAACTAATCCATGTGACTCTTTGAACTACAGGCAGTTCCCAGTTCTCTGTTATCCTGGGTCTGTTAGCATTAGTTTTCTGTGTTGCCCACCCTAAGTTGGATTGCTTTTGGAAATCATGAACGTAAAAGACTTCCTGTCTCCCTCATTGGACAAAAAAAAATAGGATTTTTGAACTGCAGTTCATTGAGGGACACAGGCCCCACCCCTTATTATCATACTCACTGTACTGCTTTACTACAAATCTGAGCATGCTGGTAGAAGGAAGGGTTATCCTGGACTGGCTTCACAGTTTTTTTTTTTATTTGTTTTTTGTTTTTTTTACCATTGTAAAATAGGCAAGTGTATTACATGAAGGTTAAAGACTTCTTGTGTCCCTCTGTGGACTCCAAGAAAAGAATCCTATTTTGTTTGAACATATAATCGTACTGTGTATTTATTCTTTTAATAAATATTTTTCACTAAAAGGGTATGAGGCTTTTTAATTCGCCATGTTTTCAGAAAAATAAGAGAAAAAACCCAAACCCCAAGAACATCCAAGTTTGGCAGAAAATGTTAAGAAAAGCGTGCTAATAATTAAAAACAAATTGCGCACACACAGGGTCTGTTGAATGAAAAAGCTGTCCTCAAAACATCCATTATTTAAATTAAAGATATTCATTTTTCCTGTCTAAGGACTTTTATTTTCACTGCTGTGGATTATACTGTACCTCCAGTTACTGTTGGGCTGCATGTGATTGGACGAATGCACAACAATAACAGATTTTTAAACACAAAACCTTGCCAAAAATGCATGTACTTAGCCTTTTCATGCGCTCCCATTGCAGTCTGTGAGGTTAAAAAAGAACTGCACCACCGCACACCAAAAGAAGCACCTGCACCTTTTCACTTTCAATAAGTTTTTATTGAAGTTTAGACTTCACAGAATACCCGTACAAATATCTGAAAAACCTGCACCTTTTCAAAAGTCACACTGCACCAGGTGTCATAAATGTGAATGGGCATCATTGAGAATAATGGGGTTTCCCATGAAATGAATTGCAGCATAATGGTAGACACAGAAGTAATAACACTAGTGTCAACTGGGCCTTTCTTTGAAATTCTCTTATCAGTGAGTATTAAATTAAACCTAATGTGTACTTTAACAATTTAAAGGTGAAGTAGGGCCAAACCTCTTTTGGCTTTTGGTCACAGGAATGCACCAAATTCTGCACTCCTGAGATTCAGCCAACCAAGGGCTAAAGTCCGCTGTCAGCTGATGTCGCTCAGCCAGTCCAGGCTCTGCAGGGATCTTGCCTTTATAGTCAGGATCCACTGAGATGCCTAAGCGTCAGCTATCTCAGCCTCTCAGTGTGCCAGCAAGAGCCTGAGCCCGACCCTTCCACACCATCTACAGCCTGGTGCTCCAGTGAGCACAGGAGGGGCAGAGCACTGCTCTCTGCTCACTGAAGACAACTGGGCGATTAGCAATCTTAGATCGTTTTACACTCACATGTGCTTAGGATAAAATGCGCCTTTGAATATATCAGTGGTAAGCGTCCAGCACTTCCCACATCTCAGATGGCTGTGTTGTCCTCGCTCGCCGTTCCGTCCGTACGGGTAGCTCCTCCCCTGGGGAGATGTGGGAAGTGCTGGACGCTTACCACTGATATATTCAAAGGCGCATTTTATCCTAAGCACATGTGAGTGTAATGTGTTTTAAATTCAAATAAATTTCCTTTCTATACGTGTTGCACTATGGATTGTTGTTTGTTTGCTTGCATACGCTGTTGAAAGCGGATCAGGAGGAGGAAGGGATTTGGTGGAAGGACACACGGATTGATCCTTTGCTTCATGCGCTCAAGACCCCTGTAATAACGGTCCACCTTAGGGGGTAAGAGTCAGTGTGTGCGGTGATGGTGACGGCTTTCCACTATTTCTCATTACCTCTGACTTTATGAACAAGATTGAAATCTCCCTTGATGCCATTTGATGAACAGGACTGAAATTTCCCTGATGATATTAGATGAACTTTTTATATTATCATTTTCCAGCGCTACACCATTTCTAATTTTTGTTCGACAACCGATTGTCCAAAATTTCGTACCGTTAATATGCTCCTTTCGACAGACGATTTTGATTTTTCCGACAACAAAAGCTGGATGTGCAGACTAGAAATTTTTTTTTGTATGTCAAGTCAATGTCCGATTTTCCTATCATTAGTACGGTTTTCGTACGAAAAAAAAAAAAAAATCATACGATCAAGACTACGCATGCTCAGAAACCAAAAAAATAGGGATTTTATTATAACTTACCGTAAAATCCTTTTCTCTGAGTTCACTGACAGACGCAGCCTTCTTATGACACGTGGGGTTATGCTCATATTGCTAGGAGTAGACTAGGCAAAAATAAAACAAAAGCATAGGTTGGCCCCTCCCAGGGGGCCGTCCTCACCTTAGCATATAATCCCCCTGCTCTGCATAGCACATCAGTTCGTAACAAGCCGTACAAACTCAACACATAGGGGTGGGTGCTGTGTCTGTCAGTGAACTCAGAGAAAAGGATTTTACGGTAAGTTATAATAAAATCGCTTATACTCTTCCGCTCACTGACAGACGCAGCCTTCTTATGACATGTGGGGACGTCCCAAAGCTGTGCCAATCAAGAGAGGTGGGCAAACTATAACAACTGTACCCAACAGAAAAAGCCCTCTCAGGCGGCGCTAATCGCGCCTACACTGCCGCTTGTAATACTTTGCGACCAAAAGCAGCATCCGAAGATGCTGAAACATCAATTTTGTAAAACTTAGTAAACGTGTGCACTGAGGCCCAAGTAGCCGCTTTGCACACCTGAGACACCGAGGCCTGGTGTCTAAACGCCCAGGAAGTACGAACTGCCCTGGTGGAATGAGCCGTGACTGGAAACGGGGGAACCTTGCCCCGAATCTCATATGCATGAGTCACGGTCTTCCTGATCCAATGAGAAATGGTAGCTGACGAGGCCGCCATGCCTTTGCGCGACCCTTCCGTCAGCACAAATAAAGAATCAAACTTCCGAAAAGAAGCTGTAAAAAAACAAATACACCCGCAAAGCCCTCACCACATCCAAAGAATGCAGTTCAACTTCTTTGGGATGCGACGGGTGCAGGCACAATGAGGGAAGAACAATATCCTCATTTAAATGAAAAGAAGAAACCACCTTCGGAAGAAACGAAGGGGAAGGTCACAAAACCGCCTTGTCCTTGTGAAGGACCAAGTAAGGTGACTTGCAGGATAATGCTGCCAACTCAGACACCCGCCTAGCGGATGTGACAGCCACCAGAAAAGCCACTTTCTGCGACAACAGTCGCAAGGGAATGTCCCTAATCTTTTCATATGGTGGTTTTTTGCAGCACAGAAAGCACCAGGTTCAAATTCCATGGTGCCAGAGGCGACCGTATGCGAGGAGCCACATGACGTACCCACTATACAAATGTATGGATCAATGAATGAGATGCCAAGGGCCATTGAAAAAGAACCGCCAGGGCCGAAATCTGACCCTTAAGCGTACTTAACGCCAGGTTCTTGTCCAGTCGTTGCTGCAAAAAAGTCAGTACTCTGGACACTATATAAGAGCGGGGGTTCCAACCCCCTGCCTCGCACCATGTAATATAGGCCTTCCAGGTCCTATGATAAATCTTATGTAAGGTACTTTTACGTGCTTCAATTTTCCGCCTGTCAATTTTCCACGCCTGGGATGTAGATTGCAGAGAGAGCTGGCACGTGAAGTTCTGCCCACCGGAGGATCAGAGCCGCCTCTGCGGGTGCTGCCGAGCTTCTGTTCTGCCCTGATGGTTCACATATGCCACAGCCGTGGCATTGTCCGACTGAACCCGGACAGGGAGGTCTTGCAGCCTTTCTGACCAACGGGACAGACAAAGTCTGATCGCTCTCAGTTCCAGTACATTTATTGGAAGACAAGCTTCCTGCACTGACCAATGACCCTGGGCAGAGAACTAACCCAGGACCCTTCCCCAGCCCAATAGGCTGGCATCCGTCGTTACTATCGACCAATTGAGGGGGAGAAAACATTTTCCCAACTTTAGGGCCGGAGCCCGAATCCACTAAATCAAGGATCCTCGGGACTCATGATCCAACCTGATCAGTCCGTCTTGGGATAGGGGAGATTTGTCCCATTGCGACAAAATCGCCTTCTGCAAGAGCCGAGTGTGACTCTGGGCGTAAGGTATCGCTTCGAAAGTCGACACCATGAGCCCCAACACTCGCATACAGAACCGTAAGGAGGACCACTGGCGAGATAACAGGGTCCGCACTGCTGCCTGAAGTGTCAGGAGCTTGTTTGGTGGCAAAAACACGCTTGCCTGCACCGTGTCCAGAATCAGACCCAGGTATTCCAGCCGGCAGAATGGAGTCAACGATGACTTCTGCAGGTTGCAAAGAAGGGGGGATGGGGAAATGTGGGACTTTAGATGAAGCCATGACATAGGGTCATGAGCTTCCATCCCTATTAATTGACAAAAATAGAACAAAACAGAAGATGGGACTTTATATGACACATGTGGTGAAAGATTAAGGATGGATCATAATTAAAATCTTTATTAAAGAATTCATATCAATACAAAAATATAATACATAAATCAGTATCCAGAGATATAGATAATGGCATGATTGTACAGTGTCAATAAAAACAACAATGTACTTATACAGTAATAGAACACTGAAATCATAGGTACAAGTATTAATATAAATAAAATGAAGTAAATTCCCAGAGCCATCCATTAACGTGTGTATTACAGTTGATCGTACACAAATGGTGATCTGTGTGAGGCCATGGCTAATTGATGCCCCATTAGGGAGTTACCCCATTACCAAGGTTAAAAAAGATACTATGACATAGTAAACATATTGTGGCTCGACGCGTTTCGTGATCTAAAATCACTCATCAGGAGCGTGCTTGTATGTCATCTAGAATGAAAGTATAGAAAAAATAAATAATTACTATCATAGGGACCAGATGAGGGGTAAAACCCATACCCCCCAAAAAGGTAAAGGTCCCATGAAGGTAACCTACCATGTCCGCGTGTGGGCGGTGTACCCCCAGGGTCCACACGACGCCTGGGAACATCCTGTCAGGGAGCTGAGGCGGGAGGCGTGGCGGCGGGAGTCCCAGGAGAAACCCAGCATGGAAAGGGACAATCTCCAGCAAAGTGTGCCTGTGAATGATGATGAGAGCATTGAATAAGTATGTGATAATATTGACTGTCCATGTGTATTTAGGAGTGAGAATAGGGTCGGTGTGGGCAGAACCAAATGATTGTGAGAGTGATGGATTGAGGGATGAGATGTGGAAAAGTAGGAATGAGAGGAAGCCAAGGGGGTATGGTTGAAAAGAGGGGGTAAGGAGAAAAGGAAAAGAAAGGACTAGGAAGAAAGGGGGAGTGAGCAAAGATATAAGTATGTGAAAGACTAGGAGTGGTGAGACCCAGCGTCCCCCGAGGGGGGGGGGGGGGTAGGAGAAAAAAGAGAGTGAAAAGGGGGGAGTATGCATATCCGTGTATGTTACCTGTTGGATTGTGAAGTCTAGGAACCGTAACTCAAGTGAGAAGTGTGATTGCAGCATGTCAGAGATATCCATTGCCATGCCGGGCTACGCCTAATATAGGTGCCGCCACCCATCTACCCGCCAGCGTTATGCAGGCGGGTGCGACAGAGGAAGGGGAGGAGACGCCCAATTCCGGACATGGGTACGGCCGGAAGAACAGTGGTCCATCCCCCAATGCACCCGCGAGCGTGGATACCCAGGCGGCGCTGCGCTCCAAGGCTGCAGCGCAAAGCGTGGGTGACGTGGCACCGACGCCCAGCGAGAGGAAACCACCCCCCCGTACCCTCCAGGGGTGGGGGCAGGGGAAGCCCTCGGTGTGCGTCGCAGCCCCCAAGTCAGGATGAAAACCACGCCACGCCTCCCGCCTCAGCTCCCTGACAGGATGTTCCCAGGCGTCGTGTGGACCCTGGGAGTACACCGCCCACACGCGGACATGGTAGGTTACCTTCATGTGACCTTTACCTTTTTGGGGGGTATGGGTTTTACCCCTCTGGTCCCTATGATAGTAATTATTTATTTTTTCTATACTTTCATTCTAGATGACATACAAGCACGCTCCTGATGCGTGATTTTAGATCACGAAACACGTCGAGCCACCATATGTTTACTATGTCATAGTATCTTTTTTAACCTTGGTAATTGGGTAACTCCCTAATATGGCATCAATTAGCCATGGCCTCACACAGATCACCATTTGTGTACGATCAACTGTAATACACACGTTAATGGATGGCTCGGGGAATTTACTTTTACTTCATTTTATTTATATTAATACTTGTACCTATGATTTCAGTGTCCTATTACTGTATACATTGTTGTTTTTATTGACACTGTACAATCATGCCATTATCTATATCTCTGGATACTGATTTATGTATTATATTTTTGTATTGATATGAATTCTTTAATAAAAATTTTAATTATGATCCATCCTTAATCTTTCACCACATGTGTCATATAAAGTCCCATCTTCTGTTTTGTTCTATTTTTGTCGACTTCTGCAGGTTGATTAGCCAACCGAACTCCTCTAACGTGGACACCGTAATTGTCACATTCTCCTCCAGAGCCACAGATGACCCTGCTCTCAGGAGTAAATCGTCGAGGTATGCTACTACCGCGATACCTCTCTGTCTCAGCAGCGCCAGCATCGGGGCCACCACCTTGGTGAACACTCGGGGAGATGAAGCCAACCCGAAGGGAAGTGCAACAAACTGGTAATGCAGGTCCCCCACTGCGAAGTGTAGAAAACGCTGGTGACTGCGACAAACTGGAACATGGAGATACGTGTCCCTGATATCCAGGGACGCCATGAATTCCCCTTGGTGCAGGGCGGCCACGACCGAGCGGATGGACTCCATCCTGAATCTCTTCGTCTTTACGAAGCGGTTTAATGCCTTCAGGTCCAGAACTGGCCTGACACCGCCCTTTTTGGGCACCACAAAGAGGTTTGAGTAAAACCCGTGAAATCTTTCCACCATTGGTATCGGTACAATCACCCCCTGTTCGGCAAGCACCCGAACGGAGCCTAGAAGTGCCTCCCGACGCCCCTGAGGGAGTCTCAAGTTTGAAAGGAAGAACCTTTCTGGGGGCAGAGAGATGAATTCTATCCTGTACCCAGAGGACACCACCTCCAGTACCCACCGATCGGTGATGTGGGCAGTCCATCTGTCTGCGAACCTCAGCAACCGGCCCCCCACCGGTGAGTCGGGCGGGGGTAAGCCATCATGCGGAGGTTGATTTATCCTTTGCTTTTTCGGACTTATGCTGCCAGGGCTTTTTACTGTGCCCAGTGGAAGCCTTACCGGACTTGAAGCCCTTACCCGCTGAGCCGGGTGCCCGAAAAAACTTCTTCTGACCTGAAGAAACAGGGCCCTGCCTACGGCGAAAATCCCGCCGCTTTGGCTCTGGAAGGAAAGTACTCTTCCCTCCCATGAAATCCTTAATGATTGCATCCAACTGTGGGCCAAACAGACGCTCTCCCTGAAAGGGAAGATCTGCAAGAGCTTTCTTTGAAGCCTGGTCGCTCGACCAAGAGCGGAGCCACAGCACCGCCTGATAACAATTGCAGAAACTGACATTTTTGACAATATGGGAAGAAGGTCCAAAGCAGCATGGCATATGTAGTGCCCAAATGTTGTGCCCACTGCATCTCAGCTGTGCACACTCACAAGTTAATCCAGTGTGCAGTGTGGCAGCGTGCTCCTGAAGAGATTGTGCCACCATCGCAGCCGCTAGAGCCGGCCGCATGGCTGACCCAGCCAACAAGAACAGTGCCTTAGACACTGCCTCCGTGCGGTGATCGGCCGCCTCCTTAAAAGACGGAGACCCCTCCAAGGGAATGGTTGTTGCCTTATTCAGACGGGCCACTGGGGGGTCCACCGTTGGGGAAGCCCATCTCTTAGTAAAGCTATCCTCAAAGGGGTAGCGAACAGCAAAGCTTTTAGGAAAAGCAAAGGAATTTGGTGGCCACAGACATTCCTTGAACAACGCCTGTTCAAACACCTGATCATAGGGGTAAGCCCTAGGGGACTTAAGTGATCCACAAATATATGTGGACTCATGCGACTCCCCTGCTTGGTCAAGCCGCATGGAGTCGCGGATATCAGTGATCAGAGCGGCCACTATCACTTTATAGGAGCGAAATAGGAGCCTCCTGATCCCCTTCATCTTCTGAGGGCAGTTCACCCTCTGATAGGTCCACAGGTGTGACCACTGAGGTGCTTTCTGGATCCGAATCCTCCCCTAAGGAATGAGGGGGGGTGGGCGTTTTTTGGGGCCCCCCGGAACCGGGTCCCCCGCCCGGGGAAAGAATTCCCCAAATACCGCCCTCAGCTGTTCCAAGGACACCAAGGTTCCCGGGGTGGATTGTTGATCCACAGGTACACCTGCCATAGCCTTGCCGGCCTCTGACATCCCAGCCTTCCGGCACCCCCACTGTGTGACCACCACCTCTACCCCACCAATCAGCCAGGGAGACCCGGGAGGATTGCACCCACTGCTACCAGCTATACTTGCTGTTTTAAATGCCTCAGCACTGTGACAGGAATGAGCAATGCATGATAGCAGTCTTCATCAGAAAAAATCTTCAGGAGACCGCAGATCCCATAAGGAACCAGGTCTACTCCTTGCACTAGGCAATTTAAAACTGATGTGCTATGCAGAGCAGGGGGATTATATGTTAAGGTGAGGACCCCACGTGTCATAAGAAGGCTGCGTCTGTCAGTGAACAGAAGAGTAATACACACAAAGCTATTCAACACATGATATCACTTCTGACACTGAATTCGGTCGTACGAGAATTTTGGTATTGTTAGTACGTGCTTCACTTTCGACACGAGACTAGCATCCAACAAAAAACGGACGTTCTGTTGTCCGAAAATCTAAGCGTGTGTACGAGGCTTAGCATTGCCGTATCTCACTCGCAAGTGACTTGGCAAGGAATCATCATCATCATCTCACTGGCTTTGTTAGTGAGGGAGCAATTGAGAATGGCAGGTAGTCTCATAGTGATCGTGACACTGAAGATTTCTTACCTGCATCAAGATTTACCCAACCTAAGGCCCAGCCATACACGTTCAAATCTCGGCCGGTTCAGCAGCCAAGATTCAAACCGTTAATCGATCGATCAACTTGTGTATAACCAGCCTGCCCGATTCCCTTCAAATCATAATCACTGCCTTCTCCCGGAGGAAGAACACAATTACTGATTCCCCTAGGATTAGGATGCACCAAGCAACATGGGACAGAACAGTAAAAACATCTACAAGGGTTGTAAAGCTGCAATAGATTACATTTTTGGGGGGGCTTATTACAGCTTTAATGCGGTTTAGTAGAACTGGGAATGTACAACCTTTTCTGTATGCTCTGCAGAAAGAACAAACAACTACCCTTATGACAGGTATCCTTTCATACAATTCAAAATATATGTCGTAAACACTGATAATATACGTTAGTGCAGTCCATAGAGGAGCATGCTACTGAATTATTATGCAAAGTAAAAAGAAAAAACTGTGTTAAAGTGATTGGTACAGATACAAATATAAAACAGCAGCACTTGCTATTGTTTGAAAACCCACAATGCAAAACATATGAATCCATTAAATGTGTTGTGCTATCTCTTTAAATGCTTAGCCCTGATTCACACCAGTGCGGCACACTACTGCAGCGTGTTTTCAAAGCCGATTATTGGCAGGCTTTCATTTGAGGCTTACTGACATCTGTGCACCTTCATTTAACCAATGTCACTGCAAGTTGCACTGAAATCACACAGAAATAGCGCAGGTACCTTTTTCAAAGTCACTGCAATTTGAATGGCTCCATTGCTGCAAATGGAGTGTGACTTATCATGCGATTTTGACATGTCAGTTCAACCTGGTGTGAACCAGGGCTTAATTATGAAAAATCATGTGTGAATAACCATCAGACATAAACAATAAAAAAAAAATCACACATACAGCCACACGAAAAAAAAAACACAAACATATAAAGCGCTTTGTCCAAAAAACAAATGTCAAAACTTATATACCACAATAAAACAATATGTTCAAGTTCTATCTGATGTGAAGCAGCGCTAACTGAAAAAGTTCCACAGCTGAAATTAGCACCATGGTCCATGCTAGGCTATCTGCATATTATTTCCTCCCAATACAGGGATACTTAGTCCAGCTTTTGTCTATAAAGTTCCTCTGATTGTATCTTCATAAAACAAAGTAGATATTCCACACTCAGTGGTGAAGGTGGCTGTCAGCTTGTACAATCCGTTCCCCTCATCCCATTGCACTCACCGGACCTCTATGAATAATGTGCCTTTGGTTGGTCTTTGCTTGTCAGCAATGCCTTAGACTCAGAGGGATTCCCAAAGAGCGTTCGTTCCCACGGCTGGAACCGTCCGGACTAATCGGATCTGGTCGTTCCCGACTTCCTTTCTGTAATCTAGATTCCTCAGTGGTCCTTAAAAGCTTTTGTGGGGATCACCTTTCCTGGGAAGAAGGCAGTTGAGAAAGCAGTTTGGACTCGATCGGCCTGAGAGACCTGACACACAGAGCTTTTGTGCTGTTGGACTAAACAAAAGATTGTAAAGAAACTGCTGTCTCAACTGCCTTCTTCCCAGGAAAGGTGATCCCCACAAAAGCTGTGAAGGACCGCTGAGGAATCTAGATTACAGAAAGGAAGTCGGGAACGACCAGATCCGATTAGTCCGGACGGTCCCAGCTGTGGGAAGGAACGCTCTTTGGAAACCCCTCTAAGGTATTGCTGACAAGCAAAGACCGACCAAACGCGCATTATTCATAGAGGTCCGGTGAGTGCAATGTGATGGGGGGACCGGATTGTACAAGCTGACAGCCACCTTCACCACTGAGTGTGGAATATCTACTTTGTTTTATGAAAATACAATCAGAGGAACTTTATAGACAAAAGCTGGACTAAGTACCCCTGTATCGGGAGGAAATAATATGCAGATAGCCTAGCATGGACCATGGTGCTAATTTCAGCTGTGGAACTTTTTCAATTAGCGCTGCTTCACATCAGATAGAACTTGAACATATTGTTTTATTGTGGTGTCCTTTGAATGTTTGTTTTTTAAAGTAGCTGCTTTTTATTGTGAATTTAGAGGAAATATATCACTTGATACCCATAAGCACCGGTTCTGTGGCAAATTAGCGGACAACGTCCGTCTGGTGGGCCACCTTGAGAAAAACTTATATACCATTACTGGATAAACAAATGAAAATAGCCATAGATCCTACAATCAAACAAGACTGTCTATATATGTTGTGCTATTAAGTATATAACATTTAGATCATTCAGGCAGACAATGTGAAATTCTTAATGAATATATGACAAAAAATAAATATGAACAAAAAAATGAGTGTATCAAGTCCATTATCAGTAAAACCAATATTATGCCAGAAAATCCATAAATAAAAGATCCATCAGTGTATAAAGGCCGTGCCCATTGAAAGCGTTGATCTATCTCCTTAAAACAATAATGTCTTCATGCAAAAACAAGAGGGCCAGTGCATCGCCACCGTGTTATGGATTGAATGGATGGCCGCATACCAGACCCATAGATCCTCCCAGGATCTCAATGCATGTATCCTAGCAGGGAGGAATCAGCGCTTTACCCTAGGTTCACACCTATGCATTTTTTTACCGCATTTTGCAGTTTGCAGAAACTCACTACAGTCCATTTAACATGGTTTCCTATGGATGTAGTTCACATCTGTGCATTGTGTTTTTTGGAAAAGGTCGGGGACTATTTTTCTCACTGCAGTTTGCGTATTGCATGCAATAGACTTCAATGGAGCTGCACCAGAAACACAAGTGTTGCTTGTTTTTATGCGTTTTTACAGTGATTTTGCTGCAATTTGCATTTTTAAGTCTGCCCAGCAACAAATCCCCCCTTGGTAAGCGGCCATCCAATCAATCCATAACACGGTGGTGATGCACTGGCACTTGTTTTTGCATGAAGACATTATCGTTTTAAGGAGACGGCTGGACACTTTTAATGGGCACGACAGTTTATACACTGATGGACCTTTTTATTTATGGATTTTCTGGCATAATATTGGTTCCAATGACAGTGGACTTAATGCACTCATTTTTTTGTTGAGATTTATTTTTTGTCATATATTCATTAAGAATTTCACTTTGCATGTCTGAATGATCCAAATCTTATGTACTTAATAGCACAACATATATAGACAGTCATATGTCTGATTGTGGGATCTATCGCTATTTTCATTTGTTTATCCAGTAATGGTATATAAGTTTTGACACTTGGTTTTTAGACAAAGCACTTTTCATTTTTCAACACTGTTATTGCATCCCAGTATTCCAGGCCAGCCGGTATGGGAGAGACCTGTCATCTGCACTGCCCACCACCTCACTTCATAGTGCCCAACCCGGCTCAACCTCAGCACCGCTGCATTGCTGAAAGGCAGCCAATGGCTGTGCAGCAATGCCGGTTTCTGAAATTCCAGCCAATCAGGCTGTAGCAATGTTCCTGCATGACGTTAGCCCTCCCAGTTCACGCAATGATATGAGAAGGAGAAAAATACAGAGGAGAATAAGTGCGATAATAAAAGAGGTGAGTGAGGAGTTAGAGTATATTTTCAGGTAATATATTTTCATACAGAAAAATAAATGACAGATTTATGACACTCTGCCACTGAACAGAGTGTAACTTACACGTCATTCTAATGGCGTCTGTAATGTTGGAATGCATCTTTTTCTCCAAATAAAGAGTTTATTAAAAAAAAAAAAAAAAAAAAGCAGTTTTTACAGTGGCGTGTTTTTACTTTTTTTTGTGCAATTGTGTATAGTTTATATACTGTTTTTGTTTGCAGAATTAAAGTGGGCAAGTTTAGATGAAGTCCAGGGCCAAATTTTTGTCCCAGTCCAGACCCATGCCTCTCTATAGTGTGTACTTGTCTCAGTTAAGAACACTAAGTGCCATTTCTGTCTGCTGCTTCCTTCCTCTTCTGTCAGCATGAGTCACTTCTGCCAAGTTTTCCTGACACCAAGAAAAGAAAGGTGACAGGGGAGGGATCACCAACCCCGACTCTGTTCCGGTGAGCTGTGTGATAGGGGGTGTGTCCCTTCCCTACAATCAGCTCTCATAGCTATCCTCACTGAGCTCTGCAGACATGCTTTATAAATTCTGAATGGATGTAGAGAAGAAAAGACAGCAGATAAACAGGTACATCTTATGAATGCAGACTCGTTTTATCTATGTGTATCACCTAAGCATATCTTCCAACTGTCTCTGATTTGAAACAAAGTCCCTCTTTCCTCTGAATAGGGATAAAAGGGATCCTTACTGATTCATCCATCTCATATACTCTAACAATCATAATATTGATCACTAAACAATAAATATAAGAGGGTAATAGTGTTTTAAGATAAAGAAGCTAATGCATTAGTTGAAGCAAATAATATATATATACACACATTACATACATATATGAGTGAGATACAAGGTTTAAAGAATTATATATAAATTAGTTATAAAGTTCATAACATGTAATTAAGATGGCGTTTGAAACATTTAGTGCATGTCACTTATGGGACAGAAGGTCTAGCAGGACAGTAAAATGGCCAGAATAGTAATAAACAACATGTGCTGATCATGATAAGAACTCCTTTAAAAGAGCTGTCTGTGAATCGATTAATCAGAGCATACTCTGACGGCCATTGTATGTGTGTGCTCTCCGTAATTATGTACATCAATAATTACGTAATAAAGAAATATAATTTGGAACCTCTTGTCTGAAGGTTGATTTTCAGGTTTCCTGTCAAATACGGAGCTGGAGATAAAAATCTCTAAACACCTCCTTATTTGTCCCTCCTTTTGGTCTGATCCATATTGCTGCATATAAAATGCACTATTTTTCTCTCAAAAAGTGTTTCCCAGTGCTAAATCTTTCATCCAATTTCTAAATTGTTGCATTTGTAAATTTTAAAAGCCAGTATAAAGGAATAGTAGTGTTAAAAAAAAAAAATCTAACCTTTTTTTGTATAATTATCTTTTAACCACTTCAGCTCCGCAAGATTTACCCCCCTTCATGACCAGGTTATTTTTTGCTATACGGCACTGCGTTATTTTAACTGATAATTTTGTGATTATGCGACTTTGTACCCAAACAAATCCTTTATCCTTTTTTTCCCCACAAATAGAGCTTTCTTTTGGTGGTGTTTGATCACCTTTGCACTTTTTATTTTTTGTGTTATAAACAAAAAAAACGAATGACCATTTTGACAAAAAAAACAATATATTTTACTTTCTGCTATAAAACATCTAATAAAAAATTTAAAAAAATAAATAAAATTTCTTCATCAATTTAGCCCAAAATGTGTTCTGTTATATATTTTTGGTAAAAAAAATACCTATAAGCTTATATTATTTGGTTTGCACAAGAGTGATAAGGTCTACAAACTATGGGATGTATTTATGGATTTTTTTTTTTTACAAGTATCATCAGCAATGGACAAATCGGAAGCTAACTGACACTTTTTGGGGAACCAGTGACACTAATACAGTGATCAGTGCTAAAAAATATACACTGTCACTGCACAAATGACATTGGCTGGGAAGGGGTTAATATCAGGGGCAATCAAAGGCTTAACTGTGTACCTAGCTAGTGTTTTAGTGTAGTGTGGGAGGTGCTTTTACTAGATGAAGGCATAGATCTGTGTCCCTGCTTTGCAGGCCAACAGAATCCATGCCTTCCTTACTGACAGAATGGCAATCTGCCTTGTTTACATAGGCAGACTGCCATTCTCCCTGTGTACAGAATGATCAGTGGATGCCAGGGGAAAGCGAGTCCGTGGTTCCCGCTGTGTAGAATCACAGCGGGGGTGAAACATGGTAGTGTGCTAGAGGTAAGTTTTTATAGTGCAGGTAAATTTAAGCAGGCCTAACTGGAAGCTAGGCCTATTTGTTTTGATCTGTGTGGGCTGGGAGTGGCCTAGAGTAGCAGCTGGTGACTCACAGATAGCATCACTTCTCTGTTACCTCCCTTGTGGTTCTAGAGGATTCTAGGAGAGGCGGGGAAAGAGGTGGAGCTGTCTGGGGTGTCTCAGGGAGCCCTGACCAATCCCCAACTAGGATTGGCAGAGGGCATGCCTCCTTGAAATACCCAGCGTCAGCCCAGCTGGGGAGAAGTTGTCCAGTGGAAGTACTGGAAGATGGAGTACTAGCTGTTGTGGCCCTTGAGGAAGCTCCCCAGTCTGGGGGGGTGACCTTGGGCCTGGAACTTAGGAGTGGAAGGGACCCTTCTTATAACCCACAGGGGGGTCCTGATCAGGAACAGGGAGAGAAGTGGAACATATGGCTGGGCAAGTCTTCCAGGAGGGATCCATCAGGTGACTGTGAGTGACACGCAGCCAGGAACGCTGGGGAGGCACACCAAAGCGGATTGGATTGAGAGACAATCTGAGATGGATGGAGAGCCAGCATGGAGTGGGGTCACGGGCAGTGAAGTTGGGCAGCTGCAGCCAGATGGGCTGGCAGGGCCCTGACGAGGACTGACTGGCAGCAGTAGTCCACCAAGGGCAGCTAGCATTTAAAACGCATAACGTATTTGCTACACAATAGGGTCCTGTGGTCCCTGCCTGCAAAAGGCATGCTACAAGGCCTGACCAGAGCCAGGAGGCAGGTCTAACCTTGTGCTAGCTGCGCCTGAGAGGAAGTTTGTGAGGTTCCTCAAGCAAGTTTGTGCAGGAGGAGGTTTTAGTCAAATGTACAGGGAGTGTACATAGTTGTCCCACCTTTTCAACTTAGGCCCCATTCACACAGGGGCGACCCGACTTCGGCGCGACTCTGCTAGGCAATTTCAGCGCGACTTCCAGGGACTTGCGGCGACTTTACAACACGACTTTTTCCAGGCGACTTTGCCTTGACCATTTAGAGAAGGGAGGGAGGGGGTTGCCTAAAAATAAATTCTATTCTTTTCACTACAAAGTCGCTTTTATTTAGATGGGGGATCCGACTTGGAGGCGACTTCTATTCAATTCTACGGGCACAAGTCGGATAGAAGTCGCCTAAAAGTAGTACAGGAATTTTTTCTGAAGTCGTTCCGACTTCAGTAGTGTACATTAAGACGACTCCCATTCATTTCAATGGGATTTTAAATGTCAAGCAACTTGGGGCGACTTGAGGTGACTCAAGTCAGAGCGACAGTCGCCCCTGTGTGAATGGGGCCTAAAACTCTTAAAATTCTTTTGGGCATCTCATAACCCCCATACAAGTTAAATCCCCTAATAAAAACAACAAAAAAACTACCCGGACTGATTCATGACTCTGGATGTCTGTGAGAAGTGTGACTGGCTGGGCAGGGTGACAGGTGAACCACAACACTCAGCTGCCCCTTCAGGGGTACCGCTACATATACATATATATATATTTATATACACACAGCATCTCATAAAAGAGAGTACACCCCTCACATTTTTGTAAATATTTTATTCTATCTTTTCATGTGACAACACTGAAGAAATGACACTTTGCTACAATGTAAAGTAGTGAGTGTACAGCTTGTATAACAGTGTAAATTTGCTGTCCCCTCAAAATAACTCAACATACAGCCATTAATGTCTCCTTGCACCAGCATTGCTAGGGGCAACAGCATGCACTTCCCCTTTATGTGAAGCAAAGAACAGTCTGCAATACTCCCTGGTAGGCTCACACTTTTGCTTCATCCTCACAGACAGTCCACAACACTTTTGTGCTGTCTAGCCAAAACAAAAATGGAACACTGTCTGGGGCAGTATGCTTTCAAGACGTTACAAAAAGTCCTGCAGGCAGCATCTTTTGGGCGGTGAGGTAAGCGGTGTTTACACCGCTCCTGCCATTGAAATGAATGGCAAGCTCTTCCGAAGCGGCTGCCCACCGCCTCGGAGGCGTGGAGCACCACCACTTTTAACCCTTTTTTAACCCCTTGTGGGGGTTAAAAGCGCCGCTCTCCCGACTGAAAAGCAGCGCTAAAATGAGCAGGGTTTTACCGCGGCCGCGCTGCCGTGTGAAAGTAGCCTTAACAGCTGAACTCACTTTTTTGCAGGGATCTAGATTGTATCCAAAAGCACTCCTCCGAAAATGCTGTTTGCCTGGCTGTACTTCCGCACACAGCCAACGTGACACAAACTCACAGTGGAGCAGGGACCAGGATTTTACCGTCTTGTGCCCGCATCCTCCACCACGTGTGACATGGGGCTCTTTAGCTCTTGTGGTAGGTGCGTTTGGAGTGAGTTCACAACAGCGAGGATCTCTGTTTGAGGGTATGGTAGCCCATGTTTATTAAAAGAAAAGTTCAAAGTAAAGATCAAAAGGGTTTCCCTCGCAGGGGGTTGTCCCCATCCATATGCAGCTAACATAAACTCAGCCTCCTAGCTCATAAACGAACAATAGCTCTCCTGGCTATATCGACATCCTAGCCCTCATGGCTAAAGCAATCAATAGCTCTGGCTATATAGTTCAGTAGCCCTCCTGGCTGACAAGCGATCGGCCACTGCGCGATCGTGGGTCACCTCTGCCTCCTTGCAGATGTGGATGACCAGACTGCGTCCTGCAGCCTTTAGACCTCTCTCTCTCTCTCTCTCTCTCTCTCTCTCTCTCTTTCTCTCTTTCTCTTTCTCTTTCTCTTCTCTCTCTCTCTTTCTCTTTCTCTCTTTCTCTCTTTCTCTCTTTCTCTCTTTCTCTCTTTCTCTCTCTCTCTCTCTCTCTCTCTCTCTCTCTCT
>BLSH010207308.1:766370-781990 GCA_018402905.1 Glandirana rugosa | reverse complement strand
GTTGCGCAGAGACCTTGTAGTGCATCCCACGTACTGCAACCTACACAGACTGCATTCAACCACATAGATCACATATTTTGTTCTGCAGTTAATAAAATCCCTAATGGGAAATGTTTTACAATTGTGGTATGAAGTAATATTCCTGTGGTTCCTATTATGTTTGTTGCAATACCGGCTAGTACTTAGCCCGCCAGTATACAAACTTGTAACACTGAGCCAGGTATTAGATGGTGAAACTGACTTATACAGACTAGGGGACAGCGGTGGCCCGTCCATTAGGGACGCTGCACCCCCCCCCCCATTCATGCATCCAGCCCCCTAATCTACACGCAGGATGCCGGATGCATGGATTCCAATGGCAGGGTGTGTTTTATTGAAGCATGTGATTAGAGCCAGAGGCTCTAATAGGCTTCAAAAAAGGATAAGCTTGGGGCGCAGAGCACTGCAGCCCGATCCCACTCAGTTGTGTGACAATAGAAAATGAATACTCGCTATGGCCACACTGATCCTCCTCCCAGCCAATCAGGAAGCGGGTCTTGAGACCTGTCACCCGATTGGCTGAAAGGACAGATGACACTATTGGACGCCTAGGAGGAGGAGGAGGAGGAGGAGGGAGGAGCTGCACGGCAGAAGCCACCATGATGCAGAAGAGGAGGAGAGGACACAGGAGCCACTGCCCGCCGCCCGTAGGAGCCTGCAACCTGCCTGCTGCCCGCCGCCCGTAGGATCCTGCAACCCGCCAGCAACCTAGATGGGGTAAGTGCTGGGGGGGGGGGGGGATGGTTGTTTTCTGCCCCCCTCCCCTAAAAAAAAAAACAAAAAAAAAAAAAAACACCAGCCACCACTGCTAGGGGACAACAACTCACCCAAGGTGCAAGCATGGTGACAGGAGAAATTACAGCCATTAGAAAGTACTGTAGCTAGGTCACTATGTCCATTTAGAACAGGGAGATATTTGTTAACCACTTCAGCCCCGGAAGGATTTCACACTTTAGGACCAGAGCACTTTTTGCGATTCGACACTGCGTCCCTTTAACTGACAACTGCACGGTTGTGCGACGTTGTACCCAAACAAAATTTGCGTCCTTTTTTTCCCACAAATAGAGCTTTCTTTTGGTGGTATTTGATCATCGCTGCGTCATTTCTGATCGCCGCTATAAACAAATGAAGAGCGACAATTTTGCAAAAAAAACCAAATTTCTTTCTTTTTGCTAAAATACAAATCCAAAAAAAAAAAAAATTATAAACATTTTTTTTCACAGTTTTTGGCCGATTTTATATTCTTCCTCATATTTGCGATAAAAAAATCGCAATCGGCGTTTATTGATTGGTTTGCACAAAAGTGGCCGCGTTTACGGATGATAATTCATTTTTGGGGTCTTTTATTTATTTTTTTTATTAGTAATGGCGGCGATCTGCTTCTTTTTTTTTTTTTGCAATATTGGGGCGGACATGTCGGACCATTTTGACACTTTTTTGGGACCATTGGCATTTATACAGCGATCAGTGCTATAAAAATGCACTGATTACTGTGTAAATGCCATTGGCAGTGAAGGGGTTAACCTGCAGGGGGAGCTCTAAGGGTTAACTGTGTTCCCTGGGCGTGTTCTAACTGGGGGGACTGCCCTAGCAGGGGAAGGGAAGTGATCACAGCCCTTCCCCCTTCACAGAACGGAGGTCCGTGTTTACTTACACGGACCTCCGTTCTTTCACTCCAGGGGGGCATCGCGGGTAGCCGGCGGCGATCGGGGCCGCCGCACCCGCTCCCTGGCCCTCCCCGAACACAGTGAGTGCGCGATCTTGCAGCCGCCGTCAGATGACGGCGATTTGCAATATCGCACCACTTTGTCGCCGTCAACCTGCGGTTGGCAAGTGGTTAATCACCACTGGGTTTTTTGCTAAATAAAAAAAGTTTGAAATTGTTTTGGAAAAAATGTTTCTTTTGTTATAACATTTTGCATGGAATTGCTCAAACCTAGATCTGTGTGATAGTCCCTTGTAAGTGGTAGAATAACAGGAGTAACTTTTCCCATCAGGATATCTATTCCTCCACACATTACACATAGTCCCAGTTCTGAAATTAGTCTGGTGAATGGGGTGGGACCCCTATCATGCCCACATTTTATCCTTTTGTCTAAAAGGTTATTGAAAACCCATACAGGTACATTAGAATGAAGAGGGCTAGATGATTCAAGCACACCGAAGTGAAAGGTGGAGGAATGTAAATGTTTGCTATAATGCATATTATCCCAGCAATTTTACACTTTAAAAAAAATACCGTCCCTGAGAATCTAGCTGTGATTGTATCAAATAAAATGGAACAGTATTTGAAATAAGGATACTAACCCCTCTGGAATAGGTGGTATGAATGGAGTGAAACTGTGTGGGAAAGCCACGGTGGCGGAGCAGCGATAATGTATTGGCCTGGAGATGCGTTTTCTGCAAACAGATCATCGCATTGGGGTATGGTGTGGTTGTGTTTTTTTTTTTTTTTTTTTTTTTTTTTGTGCAGAGAACATTGCCACCCGTTTCACTCATTCCAAGACATTAAATTGTATTTAACCACCATAACAGAATATTTGCATCTCTGGCCTAGGCACAAGATGGCATAGTCCTAGATACCAACCCCCATAGTGAGGTAGGGCAGATGTGCATATTGAAAGAAAAAAAACATTTGTAGTGGATCGCCAACCATCCCCCAGTCCAGAAAGACTGAAATAAAAAAGATTTCTGTATATATCTCGTGCACCAGGACACAACCTCACAAAAATATATAGTCAATATAGTTGGGCAGAGAGAACACCCCGTAACAGACCATCAAAAGATCCAATGTGGAGATAGCTTTCCACCAATTTTTACCTGGAGACCATAAACTCCGCAAAAAGAGAGAAGAGAGAGGGGGGGAAAAAAACCCTAAACCTTAAGGGAAGACAAGCAACTGTTAATCCTCGCAGGACAAGTAACCATAGGGGGACCCCAACGTTTCTGGACAGTCCAGCAATCCGAAGGAGCTAGTCCACTGAAACAGCGGTAGTGAACTTAACTTGGTAGTATATATTCTGCACTGCCTTTAAAGCGGAGTTCCACTCGTTTTTTTGTTTATTAAGTCAGCAGCTACAAAAAGTGTAGCTGCTGACTTTTAATAAACAGTAGCTTACCTGTCTCCCAGTCCAGCGACGGCTGCGCCCGAAGCCTCGCTCATCTCCTCCCGACGGCCCCGAGTGTGGGCACCCGGCCCGGCTTCACGGCCGGGCACCCACTGCGCATGCGCGAGTCGCGTTGTGCATTCCTAGTGGCCCGGCAATCTTCTGGGACCTGTGACGTGTCCCAGAAGATTGCCAGGAGGGAGGGGCCGCCTAGGAGGAGAGGAGGAGTAGCCGAGGCAGAAGGTGGATGAGGGACAGGAAGTCCCTCTGAAACCTGGGGACCCCCCCCCCCAAAAAAATGGCATGCCAAATGTGGCATGTAAGGGGGTGAGGAGTGCTTAAAGCGGAAGTTCCATTTTTGGGTGGAACTCCGCTTTAAATGATTACAGGCCTTTGATGTAATTGTAAAGTTTTATTCTGGGTACCACCATATTCTTCAAAGTATGTTCCATGTGGTCTAGCCAGTCAGCAGCAGCATTTGGATTGTCAAAGAAGTGGGTTTTGTTAGCCGCCTCTCGCAGTCTGGCCGGATACAGCATGGTGTAGGTTACATCAAATTGCCGCAATCGCATCTTGGATTTCCGTAAACGTAGCCCTCCGGTGTTGCAATTCAGCGGAAAAATCAGGATAGAATGATATACAGATATTCATTTTCATCGCTTCACCTTTAGTTCTAGCCAGGTCTAAAATAGCATCTCTGACTTTGAAATTCAATAGCTTATACGAGAAGGGTCTCGGTAGTTCACTAGGGCATGGAGGCCTTGCAGGCACGCTGTGAGGCCGTTCCACAGCAAACATCGGCAAAAAAGCTTCCCTGCCAAATGTCTCCACCAGGCACTGCTCAGTAAACATAACAGGATTCTTTCCCTCTGCCCATTCGTGAATGCCCACAGCTTTAATATAGTTTTCTTCTTGCTCTGTTTTCCATGTCCTCTAATCTGGCTGCATGAGCAGAAGTAAGTGCCTGAACATGTTGAATTTCTCCTTGCAATGACGCCATATCATCCTCGCTTGTACTCGCGCTGCCTTCCAGGACCGCTGTGCGTTCCCTTAACTTCTGCATATCCTGCCTCACAAGGGTTAATTCCAGGGAGTGTAGGGTGAGATTGCAGGATGTTACAGAAATTCTCTGAGCGTAGGTTCAGGGCCCTCCGAATCCTCGGTGTTCGGTTCTGGGTTTGGGCCTGGGATGACTGGGTTACTCGCTGTGTCCCACATAGCAGAGTCCTCCGACCATCCAGGGTCCGGTTCCTCCGCAGCATGTACCTCCAACAGGTGTAGCTAGTGAGCGGGCTGGAGTGGCAGGAGCGTCCCCTTCATAAATTTTAGGTTAAAGTGCATTCTGCTACATTTCTTTGGTGAACATAACCCACATCGGTGTTATTTAGTCTGTGTGAAAGTTAGAATCAACAAACAATGGTGTATATACCTGAAAATGAACAATCGGTCCTGATATATTGACATTCTCATCCTTGAGGTTTGACAGTGCCAGGACCACCCCCCCCCCCCCATCCGCAGTGACCCCTTTTTGGAAAGTAGACAGTCCAAGGTATTTAGTAAGAGGCATGGTGATATAATTTTTATTTATTTTTTTACATTTTGTTTGCTTACAGCAGTGCATTACATTGCTGTAAGCAAACAAGCAAGCATTTTACTGAGTGAAACAGATTAATTTAGTGTGTTTTGATTCCCTGTGATTGGCCAGAGCTGATCACATAGTACAGATGGGCTGGGATTGGCCCTGTCTGTACAATATGATCACACTGACCAATCACAGCTTTCAGGGGCGTGGCCGAGAGCCTGATGTAGCAGGAAGTTTGAGCTCCGCCGTCTATCCTGCAGAATCCTGCTGATATCTTTGCCATCCTACTCTGCATCGCCTTGAAAGCACCATAGATCATCTACCCGCCATCCCTGCTACAGTTTGCTGCCAGCATCGCCGCAATCCGACATGGCTAAACTGTCGCAGGGCCTACTTTTCCAGCCAGACACACGGGGCCAAGATGTCGGCCCTCCACCCCACTCTGCTAAAGAGGCTGCACAAAGGCTGTTCTCCAAGGGTCTTAGGAACACACCGATGCCTCCACTCCCAGATATGGAGGAGCCTGACCTAGCTAAGGACTAGGGAGACCTGGATGATGTTCCATGTGCCTTTTCAGCAACTGCGGCCTCCACAACTGTGAGTACCCACACCACATGTTCCCAGGCTTCCAACATGGCAGCGTCTTGGATTCATGCTGACACTGATACTGAGTCTACGCTTGGAGATATCCTAACTGCAGTAACAACATGTACTCTCAATAGCTGACCTTATTGTGGAGGTGAAGGGTATGAAGATGGAGATGACAGATGATGGTGAGACAGGACATGCAGAAGCTGAAGGAGCGCACGGCTGCAGTGGAGGGCAGAGTGAGCACACTAGAAAATGAATGGCAGCCTTTACGAAGAGGTAAAATCTGATCACTCCATTGCATCTGCCTCTGTTGTGCGCATGGAGGATACGGAGAACTGCCTCCATCGCAACAATGTGCACGTGGTAGGCATCCTGGAGAGAGCGGAGAGTAAAAACCCTGTTGCGTTTTATAGAGGCATGGCTGACGGACACATTTGGAAGAGATGCCTTCTCCAATATGTTTGCTGTGGAAAGGGCGCACAGGGTCCCAGCGAGGCCTCCACCTCTAGGTGGGGCACCCTGACCCTTCCTATTCTGGCTTCTTAATTGCAGAGATAGAGAGCCATTCTAGCATAGGCCAGGAAAGCTGAGTCGCTCAAAGTGGACAACGCTAAAGTTTCATTGTTCCCTGATTTCACAGTGGAGATACGGAGGCAGAGAGCAAAATTTCTGGATATCAAAAAGAGGCTACGTGCACTTGATGTGAAGTATTTCATGCTGTAACCTGCAAAATTGAAAGTAATAGCTAATGGAACATCACACTTCTTTGAAAATCCTACTGCAGCAATGAACTGGTTGGACAGAGGAACACAGCTTGGCGCGCAGACCAGATTGATGCAAGAGAAGAAATTTTCCTTTCCATATTTTTTTTTTTTTTTTTTTTGGCTATAGTTCTTCAGTTCAGTTTATATTTTAATAAGCAGCAGAGCAGACTTTGAAAGTGCTACTAAACTGTAGCAAACCCTACCTAGATAAATGCGAAGCATTTGACACATCTGCCTACCAGGCCATTCGGGTACCCTTATAAGTTGGTCTTGAAGACTTTGTGCCCCTTGAACGGGGGGTAATCTGTTGGGTCCTGTTTGTCCCTGGATATCGGGTACTGTCTGTTCATCTCTGTGTACACACATGCTTCCCTTCCACCTTTATCTTACAGGTGGATTTACAATATGTTCTTCCTAGACTGAATGTTCCGGACTTCACCACTAGATGGTGCTCTGACCACACATTGTTACTACTGGAGGATCTGGTATTGTGTTCAATTGCTTTTCATTTAGGATGGTTGTCTTGTATACATTGCCGCGGCTTACGCATAGTCATGTGGATGTCTTCAGGCACTTGCGAACCATTAAACAAAATGCTAAAATGGCTGTAGCTTCCGCTAGAGGTTTTCTCCTCCCTCTCTTGGAACATAATGGGGATGAGTAATCCCAATAAGCGAGGGGCCATCTTTCACTACTTTACTAATAAAAAACACATGTGGTGTGCCTCCAGGAGACGCACTTGCGCCCGTTCACTGTATACCTGCTGCGATCCTGTAAATTGCCAGCGCAAATTCATGCCACTCACTCCTATTCCAGGGGAGTTAGTGTGTTAATATCTCATGATGTACCATATGTTTGCTTTGAGCAGCGGGTGGGCAGGGAAGGGCGCTACACCTTCTTCCTAGACAGATTGATGACTCGGCGGAGTAGTATTTCCCACACCTAGTAAAACCCCATTTGCCGCCTTGGTCAGGGAGTTGGGTCTGAGGGACGTGTGGCATATCCGCAATACCAATGTTAAATGTTACTCAGCCACTTATGGGGGGCTATCGCAAATTGATATGGGACTGAGAAATTGGGTCCTAATCCCATATGTGGCAGACTCTGCCTATGAGCCCAGGCTGCTATCAGATCACTCGCCCATCTGGGTATGCCTGGATATTGCAGACAAGCCCTTGCGCCCATTGTGTCGCGTGAACCCATTTTGGTTGACACTGTTCCCAGTCCCGGATACTGTCTCTAAAGCTTTGGGACACTATTTGCAATTCAACGAACACTCCTCCAGCAGGGCTATTGTCTGAAACCCCCTAAAGGCCTACCTTTTTTTTTAGGGGGCTCATCATAGGGGAAATGACAGGTATTAAGCAGAGATCACGTGAATGGGAAGACACAGTACACGCTGATTTACAGAATAGAGAGGCAGCATGTGTTACTAACTCTAATTTAATCTCCCAGTGCCTTGTCATGTATGTACCAGTGGACATGATGTGATGTACATGTTTTTGGACAATAAACGCATTCTCTCTGAATTCAGCTGAAGTGCTGTCTACTTGCTTTTGAATTCCATGTGATATGGCTCACGGACCAGACAAGCACACAGCTCTTTGGAGTGATTACGCTCACCTGGAGTGGCTTTCTCCTTTGATGTCTTTTTTGTTACTAAGGCCTCTTTCACATATACGGACCGTTTGTCCGTTTTTTCATCCATCCGTTGACGGATGAAAAACGAATATCAATGCAACTCTATGGAAAAACGGATGACAACTGATGATCATTCATTTGGATCCGTTTTCATCCGCTTCCGTCAACATCCGTTTTTTTTGAACGGATGAAAGTCCTATTTTTCATCCGTCGAAAAAACGGATCGGACGAAAAACGGATGTAAACTGACGAACGGTCAGTTTTTCATCCGCTTTTGCATTGGTAGTGGATGTAAAAAAAAAATTGATGAAAAACTGATGACCACAGATGATAAAACAGATGAAAAACTGATGAACGGTCCGTGTGTGTGAAAGGACCCTAACTCTACCTCGGCCAATTTACTCCACTATAGCACAATTCCAACGAATTGGACAGAAGCCTAATCCCTTTACAATACGGTGGTAATGTCAGCGGCAGAGAAGAGATTTCCTTCAGCAAAATTACTTTGAAGAGGGAGAGAATTCAGAACACCTCTTGGCCATGGTAGCAAAAGCACAACAGAAATATGGCAATATCACTGCCATTAAGTCCCAGAGCTGAACAATCTGCACTACTCGGGAGGATAGATTGGGTACATTCCAACACTTTTTATATATGGATTTGTATGCCTCCTAGGTCAGGTGTGCCTCCGGGTGCACTGACGGACCTACTACGGGACTAGGAGTTCCCCCAATTATCGGAGGGGGAATGTACAGCCTTGGACTCCACTCTCACACTGGAGGAGCTGAGTGAAGCCTTAGCTATGGCCCCTAGGCATAAATCACCAGGTTCTGATGGCCTTCCTGCAGAAGTTTACCTTTAAATATGGGAATGTTCTCCCACCACTACTTCGGGCACTTCAAGAGGCAGCTGACACAGGCAAATTGCCGGATTCCATGCAGGAAGCCATAATGGAAACCAGGAAAAGACAAACTCATCCCAGACTCCTATCAACCCATATCTCTGTTGAATACAGATGTTAAACTCCTTGCCCGAGTACTGGCCAATAGATTATCTAAATTTATTAGCAAACTTATTCACAGAGACTAATCAGGTTTCATCCCTGCCCTGTCCACAGCAGACCGCATAAGACGTCTATTTTTAAATCTGCAGATTCCTGCGGATAATCCTGGAGGTAGGGCCATCTTATCCTTTAGATGAGGCAAAAGCATTTGATAGTGTTGAATGGTCCTACCTCCTGGATATCCTGTCTAGGTTTGGCATAGGGGACAGGTATATTGGATTAGAGTCCTTTTTACTCGGCTCCAAGCGCTAGATTTAAGAATAAATAATGCCCTTTCCTTTTTCCTTGCATAGAGGCACTGGGCAGGGGTGTCCGCTGTTGCCGCTGTTGTTTTGTGATGGCAGTGGAGCCTCTGGCAATGCTCATTCGTAATCACCCATCTATAGTTGGATTCCGCAGAGGCCCCATGGAAGATGTGTCCCTTTTTTTTATGCGGATGACGCACTACTATATCTGGGTGACACGGGGTATTCGTTAACCACAGTCCTGAAACTCATTTCAGACTTCGGCAGTATCTCAGGATTTGCCATCAACTGGTCCAAATCGGTGCTTATGCCGCTAGACCCACTTGTGATGCCTCTCCCAGACAGGGAAGCACAAATTGCCATAGTGCACTCCTTTTAATGTAATGGTGTCTAAAGATCCAGCAGACTATCTGTCACTTAACTTGGCTCCCCTATTAAACAAAAACCTCAAAGCCAATAGCTGGTGCAAACTCCCGCTATCAGTGATAGGTGGTGTAAACCTTATAAAGATGGCGTGGGCCCCGCAGCTATTATGTTTTTCATAATACACCCATTTGGATCTCGAACAAATGGTTTAAACCTATAGATTCTCAATATGGGGATCTTATATGGAGAAGGGCCGTCAAAGACTAAATACCCTCCAATATGGTAAGGATCAGGGTGGTCTGGCGGTCCCTCACCCCAAGATGCATTTTCTGGCCTCCCAGCTGCAACAGTTCGCAGGCTGGGGTGCTGAGGATAAGTTAAATCCGGCTGCTCGGTTGGTGTCCTGGACTATTCCAGAGCTCCTGGCCATATCACAATGGAAACCTCCCGGGCATACCTCACATTTCACCTACAGGGGACTTGCTTTAAATCGTGTGGAAAACAACTAAACATGCACTGCCTATTTCTGGTATGATGGTTTACTCCACTATGGCACAATCCCAATTAATAGGCTGCAGGGGTTCTTCTTATGGAAGAAACAGGGGATATGGTTCCTCCATCAACTGCACTCCAATGGCACCTTAAAACTTTTTGAACGGTTGCGTAATGAATTCTTGCTCACTAATGGCCGATTTTATCAATACCTCCAGCTTCAGCGTGCCTTGCAAGCGCAAGTGACACCCCTCTCTATAGCCTCCTCCCCCGCGATACAAAATCTTATGCGGGCCACTTCCCTTAAGGGTCTAATTTCCCACATGTACTCTGTCCTTATGTCAACCATCCAAAATCCCTCCTTACTTAAATTATTATTATTCAGTATTTTATATAGCGCCGACAGTTTGCGCAGTGCTTTACAATATTAGGGAGAAGTCTTGGAGGAGAGTATAAGAGGAGGTGATGAGGGAGCTGGAGAGCAGGAGGTCTTGAGAGGAGCGAAGAGGACGATTAGGTTGGTATTTTGAGACTAGGTTTGTGATGTAGCTGGGAGCAGAGTTGTGGATGGCTTTGTAGCTCATGGTTAGTATTTTGAACTTCATTCGTTGGGCGAGTGGCAGCCAATGGAGGGATTGGCAGAGAGGGGTGGCAGACGCTGAACGGTTTGTAAGGTGGATGAGTTTGGCAGCGGCGTTCATGATGGACTGGAGGGGGGATAGTCTATTTAAAGATAGGCCAGTGAGGAATGCAGGTCTTCATGGGTCACAGACATAGGAGAGATAGATGATGAGCAGTGGGACATGGCATTAGAATCCCCCCCCAGTAGTCTGTTTCTGCCTCCCAAAAACTTTCTCAACTCTTCATCCTCCATAGGTCATATCGTACTCTGGCCAAACTGTTTGCTTGGGGCAGAAGAGACACTCCTCTCTTCCCAAAGTGTGTAGCTCACACAGGTGACTTTTTACATATGACCTGGAGATGTCCCAAGCTGGCAAGATACTGGGCTGAGGTCATTCAAACCATTACTGAAGTAGCTCAACTTCCTATCCCCTTTACCCCACTAGTGTGCCTCTTGAGAGCTATAGATGAGATGCTCCCTAGAAGCATATACTACATGATCACAAGACTGCTATATCTAGCTAGGAAGTTGATGGCAAGATTATGGATAGCGCATTCCTCGCCTAGTAAAGCCCAATGTATACATTGCATCAACACCCTCAGAGAACAGCTGGCTTACCATCACTGCAATGCAAAATATCAAAAGTTAGATCTTATATGGCAAAACAGGCTATTTAACACTTCAGTAACCCCAGTACAACTGGTTAGACAGATTGCTTCTGATGTAAGTCTAACAGGAAGCCTTGAGCATAAACTTCTAGGTTTGGGGCATAGTATGTTTGACACATATGAGCAAAAAGGATTTAGGTACCCTGGTAAGCCTGATCATAAACCTAGGTAGTCTACAAGGTTAATCCACCTTTATAATACTTTATGGAAATCCCAGGGAAAGGGGGAAAAGGAGGGGGAACAAGCACAGATTGGACGTCGGGTATTTTCTTATCTTCTCTCATTCATTAACCACTTGATAACCGACCCATAGCCGAATGACGGCTGCAGGGCGGTTGCTTAACTCTGGGAGGACGTACATTGACGTCCTCCCAGAATCGCGCTTCCCGCGCACCCCCTGTGGCGCGCACATGGGAACATCCGTGACCGCCGGGTATATCAAAGATATGTAGCAGTATAAATTTTGGCCAAAATTTATGAAGAAAAATTACTAATTTGCAAAATTTTATAACAAACGAAGAAAAATTCATTTTTTTTACAAAAGAAAGCTCTATTTGTGTGGAAAAGGACGCACATTTCATGAGTACAGTGTTACATGACTGAGTAATTGTCATTCAAAGTGTGAGAGCGCTGAAAGCTTAAAATTGGTCTGGTTGTTAAGGGGGTTTAAGTGCCCAGTGGTCAAGTGGTTAAATGCCGCCATTCTTGAGATGTATTACAATGACTATACCCATTTGATGCATGTTACTTTGCTATTCTGGACAAATTAATTGTAATGCTGTACACTCTACTATGGATACTGTAATATATGCATTATTATTTGACGGCAATAAAATATGGTTTTGTTTTAAAAAAAAAATTCACAGCTAGCAACAGTTTCATCCAATGGATGGCATGAAAGGAAGCCACCCATTGTATACAACTGATGTGACCGCCGTGACCAGGTATCAGCACTGAGCGGGTACTCTGATCGGTCATTGGACACAGCCGGTGGCAGCGCCGCTGCGCGGCCCCGCAATCTGTGCATCCTGACAGGTCGTCATGTTTAGCCAGGATAACAAAACCACCGCCCGGCCGTCAATCTGCTATTGGCTGGGCAGGAACTGTTTAACCACTTGACCACTGGGCACTTAAACCCCCTTATCAACCAGACCAATTTTCAGCTTTCAGTGCTCTCACACTTTGAATGAAAATTACTCAGTCATGTAACACTGTACCCATATGAAATTTGCGTCCTTTTTTTCACACAAATAGAGCTTTCTTTTGGTGGTATTTAATCATTTGCTGGGTTTTTTATTTTTTGCGCTAGAATTAAAAAGACCGAAAATTTTGTAAAAAAAAATTAATTACTCTTCCGTTCACTGACAGACGGAGCCTTCTTATGACACGTGGGGTTATGCTCATATTACTAGGAGTAGACTAGGCAAAAATAAAACAAAAACATAGGTTGGTCCCTCCCAGGGGGCTGTCCTCACCTTAGCATATAATCCCCCTGCTCTGCATAGCACATCAGTTTTAAATTGCCTAGTGCAAGGAGTAGACCTGGTTCCCTATGGGATCTGCGGTCTCCTGAAGATTTTTTTTCTGATGAAGACTGCTATCAAGAAGCTGGCTGGTGGTATAGAGGATATCTAGAATCTAAAAACTTTCCCCAGTCCGGCTGACACTATGCAAGCTACCCTTAGCGGGTGCCCGCCGCATAGCGCCCGTGCCGTGCGGGCGGCCAGTGGCTAAGACCCACTAGAGCCCAGTGACTGGTTTTGTTCCTGTCCAGGGGCCTGGCCAGCAGCATGCCTCTCTATGGGGAGGTAAGTCTGCTCCGGGTGGCTACCCGCTGTGCCCGTCGGATTGGTGAGTGGACCCCTCTTCTGTCCTAGGGGCGCGGAGAGTGGGCACCTGGGCAGCTTCTGTGGTAGCCAGCCGGTGGGGGTCCGTTAGTGGGGACACACTGGGTTTGGAGCACTGCATTAAGCGGTTCGCCGCCATTCGGTGTGGATCACCGTTCGTTCGTCTGCCAACCACACCATTTTGCTATAAGCTCTGCTTGTGTTAATGGCAGCATCCATTGTTTGGTAACCACATGTGGTTTTCAGCCTGTCCTCTGGCGGCCCCCAGTGGTCGTTTTTGGTATACAGGAAGTGATATAAATGGAATTAGTACTTCCCGTTTCACTTGGACAATGTGGCTGACACTCTGTGGTGCAGGCTCTTGAAGTGCAGTGGATTTTTGGGCATTGCTCATTCGGGTCACAAGTGCTGAGGCATTTAAAACAGCAAGTATAGCTGGCTCTCCCTGGGTGCTGGTAGCTGGGTGCAATCCTCCCGGGTCTCCCTGGCTGATTGGTGGGGTAGAGGTGGTGGTCACACAGTGGGGGTGCCGGAAGGCTGGGATGTCAGAGGCTGGCAAGGCTATGGCAGGTGTACCTGCGGATCAACAATCCACCCGGGAACCTTGGTGTCCCTGGAACAGCTGAGGGCGGTATTTGGGGAGTTCTTTCCCCGGACAGGGGACCCGGTTCCGGGGGGCCCCAAAAAAATGCCCACCTTTCCTCAGGGGAGGATTCGGATCCAGAAAGCACCTCAGTGGTCACACCTGTGGATCCACGTTAAAAAAAGTTTGGTTGGCTAATCAACCTGCAGAAATCATCGTTGACTCCATCCTGCCGGCTGGAATACCTGGGTCTGATTCTGGACGCGGTGCAGGCAAGGGTGTTTTTACCACCAAACAAGCTCCTGATAGCAGTGCGGACCCTGTTATCACGCCAGTGGTCCTCCTTACGGTTCTGTATGCGAGTGTTGGGGCTCATGGTGTCGACTTTCGAAGCGATACCTTACGCCCAGAGTCACACTCGGCTCCTGCAGAAGGCGATTTTGTCGCAATGGGACAAATCCCCCCCCCCCCCATCCCTAGACAGACTGATCAGGTTGGATCATCAGTCCCGAGGATCCTTGATTTGGTGGATTCAGGCTGCGGCCCTAAAGTTGGGAAAATGGTTTCTCCCCCTCAATTGGTCGATGGTAACGACGGATGCCAGCCTATCTGGCTGGGGAGGGGTCCTGGGTCAGTTCTCTGCCCAGGGTCGTTGGTCAGTGCAGTAAGCTTGTCTTCCAATAAATGTACTGGAACTGAGAGCGATCAGACTTTGTCTGTCACGTTGGTCAGAAAGGCTGCGAGGCCTCCCTGTCCGGGTTCAGTCGGACAATGCCACGACTGTGGCATATGTGAACCATCAGGGCGGAACAAGAAGCTCGGCAGCGGCTCTGATCTTTCGGTGGGCAGAACTTCACGTGCCAGCTCTCTCTGCAATCTACATCCCAGGCATGGAAAACTGGCAGGCGGACTTTCTCAGCCGCCGGACTCTGGATCAGGGGGAATGGTCCCTTCATCCAGAAGTGTTCCGCCAGATTTGCCTCAAGCGGGGCACGCCAGAGGTGGACCTCATGGCCTCAGGTTCAATCACAAGGTACAGACCTTTGTGTGCAGAACAAAAGATCCGTTGGCGGTCGCCTCGGACGCACTGGTAGCGCCCTGGGGTCGGTATCGGCTTATGTACATCTTTCCTCCTCTAAAGCTTCTACCACAGGTTCTGCGCAGGATAGAAGCAGAGGGAATCCTGGTAGTTCTGGATTGGCCTCGGCGTCCTTGGTACGCCAACTTCGTACGGATGGTGACAGATGTTCCGTGGCGTCTTCCACTTTGCGAAGACCTACTGTCTCAGGGGCCCATCTTGCACCCTGCTTTACCCTCGCTGGCTTTGACTGCTTGGCTGAGTCCCAGGTGTTGAGGGATAGGGGTGTATCGGACTCCGTGATCCCTACTATGATTGAAGCACGTAAAGGTACCTCACGTAAGATTTATCATAGGATCTGGAAGGCCTATATTACCTGGTGCGAGGCAGGGGGTTGGAACCCCCGCTCTTATATAGTGTCCAGAGTACTGACTTTTTTGCAGTAAGGACTGGACAAGAACCTGACGTTAAGTACGCTTAAGGGTCAGATTTCGGCCCTGGCGGTTCTTTTTCAACGGCCCTTGGAGTCTCATTCATTGATCCGTACATTTTGTACAGGGGGTATGTCATGTGGCTCCTCGGATACGGTCGCCTCTGGCACTGTGGGATTTGAGTCCTATTGCGACGATTGAGTCTGTGGGCGGATCGCCTACACTGTCGGTGGTCTTTTCGGTGAAAGACGCTGTTGTCAGCGTTCTCTTACAGGGACTAGAAAAGTATACCACCAAAGACGTCGTGTCTTTCGTGGTCTAAGTTTAGGGTGTCACGGTCTCCGCTGGCATAGGCTCCTCGGTGTACTGTATGGGGGACATGTTTTACATGCCTAGTTACTTACTCTGAGGTTCCCGGCAACTTTTTCTTGGCGGTCCCGGCTTTAGACTGGGAATTCGCATGAATTGCAGTCCAAGAACAGGTCAGGAATGACGTTTTTT
>BLSH010207308.1:726539-738476 GCA_018402905.1 Glandirana rugosa | reverse complement strand
ACTTTCAAAAATGGGGTAATTTGGGGGGGTTTTGTACTGCCCCTCCATTTTAGCACCTCAAGAAATGAGATAGGCAGTCATAAAATAAAAGCTGCATAAATTCCAGAAAATGTACCCTAGTTTGTAGACGCTATAACTTTTGCGCAAACCAATAAATATACGGTAATTAACTTTTTTTTTACCCAAGACATGTGGCTAAATGCATTTTGGCAAAAATTTATGACTAAAATTTAGTTTATTGTATTTTTGTAATAACATAAAGTTGAAAATATCATTTTTTTTTTCAAAATTTTCGTCCTTTTTTTGTTTATATCGCAAAAAATAAAAAGCGCAGTGGTGAACAAATACCACCGAAAGAAAGCTCTATTTGTGGGAAAAAAAGGACGCAAATTTTGTTTGGGTACTGCATTGCATGACCGCGCAATTACCATTTGAAGCGGTGAGTGCCAAATTGAAAAAAGTGCTCTGGTCCTAAAGCTGCAAAACCTTCCGGGGCTGAAGTGGTTAAGGAACACTAGTTTGAGGCGCTCACTTGACCTCCCAATTCTTCAGGTCTCATTTCAATCAAGCATCTGTTGTATGTGCTGGAAAAAACAGTTCTGATTCAAGGAAGCCTCCCTTCAAAACTTACAGGATTGAAAGCGATAGTAAAGCCTTTATTTATTTATTTTTTTACCTACTGGTAAGCCTATATTAAGACTCACCTGGAGGCAAAATTAATATCTCCTAAACGTGCACCATTTATAAGCTTCTCCCTGCATGCAGCCAGTGACATCACTGGCGCATGTGCTCTGAAGGTCCGGCATTCCATAATGCCATAAAGTATGCATTGCATACTAGCATAATGTGCAAGTATGCAATGCATACTAGCACATTATGCAGTTGCCTTACAAGTGTGTTTGTTTTTTGTTCCCACCAGCCACGGTTTACAACTGCTTTAACCACTTCCTTACTGGGCACTTAAACCCCCCTCCTGCCCAGACCAATTTTCAGTTTTCAGCGATGTCGCATTTTGAATGACAATTGCGCGGTCGTGCGGCGTTGTACCCAAATAAAATTGATGTCCTTTTTTCCCCACAAATAGAGCTTTCTTTTGGTGGTATTTTGATCACCTCTGCGGTTTTTATTTTTTACTCTATAAACAAAACCAAGAGCGACAATTTTGAAAAAAGGACAATATTTTTTACTTTTTGCTCTAATAAATATCCCAAAATAAAAAAAAAAATTATTTATTGGGTTTGGCCGATTTATATTCTTCTACATATTTTTGGTAAAAAAAATCGCAATCGGCGTTTATTGATTGGTTTGCGCAAAAGTTATCGCGTCTACAAACTATGGGAATTGATTTATGGCGTTTTTATTATTTTTTTTTTACTAGTAATGGCGGCGATCTGCGATTTTTATCGGGACTTTGATATCCGGGCGGACATGTCGGTCATTTTTGACACTTTTTTGGGACCAATGACATTTATTCAGCGATCAGAAATTTAAATGTCCACTGATTGCTGTATAAATGTCATTGGCAGTGAAGGGGTTAACCTGCAGGGGGCAGTGAAGGGGTTAAATATGTTCCCTGGGCGTGTTCTAACTGTGGGGGGGGGCGGGGTTGGCCGGGACATAACAGATCTAACTGATCCCAGTGACGGGGATCAGTAGATCTGTTTGTCCCCTGTCACAGAACGGGGAACCGCCGTGTTTACATCGGCGGTTCCCCGTTCTACAGCCTTGTAAGGCGATCGCGGGTCAGGAGCGGACATCGAGTCCGCCCGACCCGCGGGCACGCCCACGCAGCGTGCGGCGCGCGCGCGCGCCGCCGCCGCCCAGTGCGCGCAGGGGGCGTGTAAAGGGGCGGACGTCCACCCGGATTTTCAGGTCCGCGCTTTAGACGTCTTTTGTCTATAGCGCGGACCTGTACAGGTTAAAGAATCTGCTACTGACAGTTTGGTGCCAGATACCACAGCATAGCTTCAAATATTTTAGTGACATCCATGCCTTGATGGGTGGATGGGGGAATCCTTTTTTTTTTTTTTTTTATTTCCTAGTACTTGGTCACAGGGGTAGTGTGTCCACAGTGGAGAAGTGTGTGAAGTGTGCTGTTATTTATTGGTGGCTTAATGCAAATATTAATAAAAATGTAATTTGTGTAGTTTTGTAACTATTTCTAGGCACTGGTTCTTTTATGCATGTTAGCCTTCAGACTCCTATCACCTAAATTACATACCCAATGTTTTGGATTCTTGTTATCAGTAGAATACAGTATGCTTGCTTTTGTAGTATTCTGCACAAATTAATTGACCGTATGTGGGAGGAAGCAAATGGCATCCTTTGTCTACACTAGTCCGTCCTATATTTTTATTTGAGGACTAAGTTCACCTTCTGTTTCATCTGTATTTAAGGTGTAACATGTTCAGCATCCTCCCCCTCATTTCCATGTGACAGCGGGCGAGGGTTCTTCACCTTGGTCTACACAGCCACGTCATTCATCAATGGGAATCTGTGAATGTGAACTAAAAGTTCCATCTCTCACTGTGGCAGGTGGCTTGTAGCTCTCAATGCAATACCAGGGCTCAGGTGAGCACCCTCATAGTTCACTGGCAGTTCTGCATCTCGGTAACTGTCTGCCCATACTGATACAGAGGCAGAGAATTCTCAGCAGTGTTTGCAGGAACCTAACATTGTCCCTGTGATCCACTCATTGTGGGTGCAATGCTCTACAGGCTGAAGTGTAAAAAAAAAAAAAAATGAAATGCACTTTTTTTTTTTTTTTTTTTTTTTTGCCATCAGAATCCTGTGCATGCATTTACTTCTCAGCCACTAGTCATATAGCATTTAGTAGGGGGTTTCCCCCTTCAATTTTCTTTTTTTTTGTGCCTATTACCTGGGATGTGGTTGTGGATGGTTGTTCCAAGAGCTGGTATATATATTTTCACTGCTTTTATGTGTGTTCACAAAAGGTATTTAGTCTTTAAAACATCTTGACTGCTGTATATCCTATCTAATTTCCTGTGTTTTTTTTTTTTTTTTTCTCAGTGTTCCCTTTGCTGCGGCTTTCTCCCACTCCAGGAGATGACTACAATTTCAACTTGGATGACAGTGAAGGAGTTTGTGACCTCTTTGATGTGCAGATTCTAAATTATTAGATATTCCTCTTCTGGATTTCTGTCTACCTCCTTCCTGCCTTACACACAGTAGCATCAAAGTTGAGGTCCCCCCCACTTGGATTTATGTTTTTATGTACAGTGAGACTAGATTTTTTTTTTTTTTTATAATTGATATATTATTTTTTTTTTTTTTATTACTGAAATTGTTTTTAGAGCAAATACTTTATTCAGAAATTTAACCGTGGATAATTCTAAACCAAATTCCGTTGACATTGATTCTATACACAATTTGATAAAGCTTGATTTGCAATCTGTTAATGACATAAAGGGCCCCTTGTTGCCTAACCAGCCATTTTGTGAGCCATTGTTTATCTGCCAGCTTCCTCATACCAGTTCCCCCAAGTACTGTGTGTTGCATGCTGTGGTGAAGTCACTAGATTCCAGTGACTTGATAGGCTTGTGATTATTTGTACACCAAATTTTCATGAACATTGCCCCTCCTAGCTGGTTAACAGCTCTTGCTGCTGACAACTACCATTAAGATGCTCTCAAGTGACACATGAAAAAATTACAGGACATATTTCTTGAAGAAACATGACCACATTTACATATCTACATGAAGACCAACGGGGAAAGGTTAGGATTTGTCAATTTATTGCTGTGTCCCAGTATAGAAGAATGCTACCTTGTCAGACAAAAGAGAACGTAAGGACTAACCTCTGCTTCTTGCAGAGCACTGTTAGATACTTTGACATGTATTTGTTGATGTGAATACGCTCCAGTATGGTCACTAACTTCTGGACAGATGTCACAGAACTGAACAAAGGGGGAAGTCTTTTTAACAGGGACACGAGCAGCATTTTGTATCTGACAGCACCTCTAAAATCACTTTTTTTTTTTTTTTTTTTCTTACATAAAAGGCTCCTTTTTAAGAGTTTTTTTTTTTAAGTGATGGGCCTGCCATTGATTAAGAAAATGCGGTCCTCTTTCTGGATCTGATTCCATGTGCATCTAAACCAAAAATTTAATATATTGCAGCTTACCAGTCCTTAGGCTAGGTGCCTGCATTGCATTAGGTTCATTCAGGCTTTTTTGCCTTTTTTACCAGTTTATCAAGAGAGCCATGGTTGGCACCCAGGCTGGACTTTGAAACAATGTCTCTATTCATCTCCATTACATGGGGAGTGATAGAATTAGTAGCTTACAAAACTAAAAATAAATCTAACACTGCTACCACCACAGCTAAAAACTGGTAAGCTGCAATAAATCATATTTTTGGCTTGTTTAAGTGGAACTACACTGCATCTGAGCACCACAAACTAAAAACGTTAATTCATTTTTTAATATTCAAAACAAACATCCATGTCTTCATGCTTTATTTTGCTGTGAAATCACTTTGAAAAACACCACCTAGCATTTCTGGCCGTAGCCATCTTGAGTAAGGACAGATTCATGTTGAAATCCATCTGCCCTTAGCTCAGGCATGATTGCAGGAGGGTGTGCTTTGCTGAGAAAACCCCTCCTCCCCTCCTAAAGACTCCTGGGATGTATGACATCATTGGCCTAGGCATGGAAAGCAGGAAGTAAATAAAGACATGTAAAAAAAATAAAAAAGGTTAAAACAAGTGCATATAATATACCTTCCTATCTATTTTATCAATGCTAGCTGCATAAGGATTGGTAATAGTCAATGTTGATTGAGAGAGTAAAGTTCCACTTTATTGTATGCTTTTTCTAGGTTTGGGAATCAAAAGGCAGTGTCCACTCACACTTGTAATCCAACTTTGGACATCAAAGTGGGATGACCAGTTGTACCCCATGTTTTTAATGATAACCGTTCATATGTGCGGCTTCAAAGTAGTTCATGCACTGCTTTGGTCTGACTTTCACGCAACTTGAGGGTCATAAACTTCAATGTCAACCCTCAACTGCTGCATGAAAGTCGAACCTGAATGTACATGCAAAAGTTGTCCATTATCTTTGGTCAAAGCCAAAGTTGCATCCAAGTCATACCCATTCAAAGTTGCATTGCAAAGTGGAGCTACTTTGGAATCCTACAAGTGTGAATGGAGCCTACAAGTTGCAATCCTTTATCTCTATACCCAGGCCAGCAACTTTGCACTGAAGTCAAAGCATCCAAGTGACAGCTAGGGAACTAGCATTCATTTTTAGATGCATGTGTTGGTACAAAGGCTAAGTTCATCTTTGCAGAAAAATCTATGTACATTTTATTTTTATTTTCCTGCAGGAACCTGGAAAGCATTGCACCTAAGATTGATAGATTGTTGTTTGTGAGCTCCTGCAGACATATCCTCCAGCTTTCAGCCTGTACTTCTTTATGGGCTTTCTGTTTGATAGCCGGAGATGTAGTTTCAATAGGCTGCGGGATCACTTATGAGCATCCGTCTGTTGTGGCAGATGGTACTTGTGGTTTATGCATGTGAATGAAAGAGGTGGGTGCAGGGAGAGGAACCCCACCCAGTGTCACACATGTTCCCAAGGTGAACTTATCTTAGCACCTGCATGAAGGATATATATTTTGTAAAGATATTGGGGGAGATTTACTAAACCTGGTGCAGCTTTGCATGGTAGACAATCAGCTTCTAACTTCAGTTTGTTCAATTAAGCTTTGACAATAAAACCTGGAAGATGATTGGCTTCCATGCACAGCTGCACCAGATTTTGCACTTTCCAGTTTTAGTAAATCAATCCCATTGTCTTCAGGAGAGGATACATTTGCTCTTTCCTATCGTTGGCGGGAGTTTTAAAGTTTTACATTTCACAATAAACCTTTAATGATGGAAATACAGGGACTGCCATTGTTGGCCTTCTGAATATGTAAACTGATTAGCATACTTTGACTCCTTGACCTGCAACAAGTATGCAGATTTAAGACTTTATGATCAAACTACTTGGTCAGACTACTAGCATAAGGGTCAGTATGACAGCCTGGTGACTGGCTTTCTCAGGCAAGAGTAGTAATGGCATCCTCTGTGGTTTTGTTTAATAGTGGGCAAGGGTTAGAACCTCTGTCAGGGTTTATTGCTGTCTCTGCTGTTGGGATGTCTCTGTTTTTCCTGTTAGTGTAGGGAATAATGGGAAATGTCCCCAGTAGGGACACCAACAAAACATAGAGTAAGGTTATAACATCTGACTGTTTTTTTTTGGTTTATGCCAACAGAACTTATTTCTTGTAAAGATGTCACATGAACAGAAGGGGGGGGGGGGGCTTCCTTGTGAAAGATCATAGTAGATAAAAATCCTTCAGTGTGCAGCTTCCTCCCAGCCCCCTCTAATACGTGCCTAAGCCCGATCTCAAACCAGCAACGTGCATAAGAGCAGCGGGTCTGTGCAGTTGGCCTCCTGACTCGGATCAAGAGAGTTTTGCATTCCTATAGATTTGTATGGGAAAGCAACAAATGTCTTATGTGACCAAAAGCCCATTGACATGGTGAGTTTACTGTAGTTTGTTTGACATCTAAATCATTGGGCTGTCTTTTTGATCTGTTAAGTGAGTGGGAATTGCTAGTACAGTGGAACCTAGGATTGCCAGTAACGTGGTTAACGAGTTTCGCAATATGAACATTTTATTTTTTTAAATCCCCACTCTGTTTGCAAGCGCTCTCGCAAAACAAGCAGGAATAGGCCTCTGTGCATGCAATACTGCATGTGGCCAGAGGTTCGGGGGTGCTCGGAAGCATTCGGAAAGTGTCAACAGTTCCTGAGCGTTTCCACGCGTCTCCACACCGCTGGCCACATACAGTACTGCATAGACAAGCAGTCACTGTGGAATGAATTATCTGAGTTTCCTATGGGGTAAACTTGCTTTGATATACAAGTGATTTTGGATCACAAGCATTCTCCTGGAACGGATTATGCTTGTAATCCGAGGTTCCACTGTATGTGCTCACTAGTGAGTTCATGACCACACATGAAAAGTAACAATCTAACGTACACTTGTCATTTTTTTTCTGAATTGTTCTTGGCGAATAGTAAGAAATCAGTGTTCGTGGAAAGCACCACTCCCACTTTCCTACAGTTTAGAATAATCCCCAGAGGACTGTGGCATTTCTCATTGCCCCCTTGTGTTTTTTGTTTTCCATTTAATATGTTGGGGTTAATTGGATAAAAGACTAAGGAAATATTTCATGCAGCTATGTGCCAAAATTTTGGACTTGTTCCACTTTTGTGAAATGTTTTAGTCAGTCCTGAAGAGCTTTATATAGTTTCTTTTTTTTTTTATGTAAATAACCACTGCCAAGTAATAAGTAAACCTTCCATTCCTGGTTGGGCAAGTTTCAAGTGCCTTGTAGTGAATAGCACTTTTTTTTTCCATTCTAACATGTTGGCTTTGTATATTTGCCTGTATTTGTTAATCTTCCATTTCTCCTGTTTTTGTAACAACATATTGCTGTAATGTTCATTTTCTGATCCTTGTAACTTTTTTTTATTAATAAACATGTACAGACACTACAAAGGTTTTAACTGATTTAATATAAAATAGGTCTATAACTGTGAAAGTAGATCTGCAGCATTGTCAACATCTGCGGGGGCTTCTGGTGTTGGCTTGGAAATCTAGAGAGAACACACACATAGAAATACAGGTTTTAGTTTCCACACGTTAATGAACTTTGCAAAAAATGGATCTACAATACATTTTATTCAATCCTCCATCTGTGACGAGTACCCTCATGAAGAATTTTGCTTCCCTATCAACTAGCAGTGGGTAATTGTGAAAGGGGGGAAAAAAAAAGACTCGGGTATTCTTCAAAGAGGGATATACACAGGAACATCGTCTGTAAATGGTATGTCGTTTTGCTATAGGTGTTGATGAAGATCATTCAAGGTGGTTTTTTTTTTATTTTTGTTCTTGACAAAGGTCACTTAGGGATTTATCATGCTGTTATAAGTTTAGATGGTCTTCACACGCATCTCCAACCTACCTTCACATGGAAATGATGAATCAATTTATGAGTTTATTCAAGAATCTTGTGAGTTTTAATAAGTGCTGGCATAACTGCCCAGCCCTTTTGTCACTAGAAGATGATACATGAAACCAATCTATATATTCAAGCTCCTTTTTTACAAATGGACTAATCACTCTGATCCAGTATCAACCTGTGTTCAAAAGCCTTATTTACTTGCTCCAAAGTCCTCAACCCAAAAATCCCTGCTGCTTTTCCTGTTCTGGCACCATGTGTAGCTGCCAATACAAGTAAACCGCTGTATGCAGCCATACTTGAGAAACTGCTGATCCCTTCTGCATTAGCCTGTACCTGCGTGGATAAATGCCAGTGCAGAACCAATCCGTGTTTAACTGCTTGCTGAAAGTCAGGTACCTGGCATGTCATTGGTCTTCAAGTAGTAGTACTGGGATGCTGCCTCCATTACCCTGGTACTGCGTGTTGTGGTGTTAATTTTTACAAGCAGTGGCTTACTCTGGCATTCTAGTTCTACCAGCTTTCGGACACCCAAACAAAGTTGGGATCGGGTCTCCACAATGGTAACCTGACATCACTTCTGGTTTATCTGGATGTCTGAGGTCATTTTCAAACAATCAAAAGTATTCAAAAACACCAATCTTGGTGTTTTGAATGCTTTAAACTGCAGAGACGGGATTTGGGGTCTTATTGACCCCCAGATCCCTCCACAAAGAGTACCTGTCACATGCCTATTGCTGTCACAAGGGAGGTTTACATTTCTCTTACGTTCATTGACAGACGCAGCCTCTTTCATGACACGTGGGTTATGTACCTTTTACTAGGAGTAGACTAGGCAGAACGAAAGTTCAGAAAGCAAAGCTGGCCCCCTCTCCAGGGGGGCCGTCCTTACTCAGCACATAACCCCTCAGCCCTGCTTAGTATATCAGTTTTCTTCTGCCTAGTGCAAGGAGTTGGACCTGGTTCCCTGCTGGAAACTGCGCTTCCCCTTTTTTTTTTTTTTTTTTTTTTTTTCTTTTCCTTTTATTCTTTTTGCGCAAGCCTTCTGATGAAGACTGCAATCAAGTAGCCAGCTGGGGACCACGCGGATCTTCATAGGTCCTGCCATTTTCCCAGCACGGCCAATGGATGCGAGCCAGCATTGGCGGGGTCCGCCGCATCCTGGCTGTTCCGTGCGGGCGGCCGATGGGTTAAACGCCCCACCTGCGCACCCAGTGTCCAGGCTCACCCTTCCAGACCCGCTAAGCCCGTCTGGAAGGGTGCGTGTGACCCCCCCCCCCCCAGGGTGGAGGGGGGGGCGACTAGCGGTACCACTCTGGTGGGGGCGCAGGCGGCCGGTTCTCCTCATGTCCCCAGCCCGCGCACCGCCTGAAAACCTGCCCAGCCGTTCGCCTGCCCACTGTGCTGCCGCTTGCCTGCCTGAGTGCACGGACCGTTCCTTCGTCATGCGGCCGCCGCCATTTTGGCAGCATCAGCCGCCATTTTTTCGGAGCCGTGACTGCCGCCATTTTGCCGCAGATGCGGCCGTTTTGGAGGTGTTTGGTTGTCGGCGGCCATTTTGGCTTGGTCTCCCCGTATAGGAGATTTCCAGCAGATCGGGCAGCGGCGCATCAGGTGGCATTGGCAGCCTCTTGAGCACACAGGGTTCCGCAAGTATTGCTGGCTTTTCTCCCTAGGGTGCAGGGGTGGCGGTGCTGGGTCCTTACTGGGCAGCAGCTCCTGAGGCCTTGCAAAGGGTGGCTCTGTGGGGGTGGTGGCTGTTAAGCCTTGCGGTGGCGCTATGGCGGCTGAGCCCACAGGTTCTTCTCCGGAGGGGTCCGCAGAAGCACAGGCCGCGCTGGGACCTCTGGTTCCCCTAGATCAGTTAACCTCCATTTTGGAGTTTTTCACCCCCTTGGAAAAAATCGCGCGACCCCCCCCCCCCCCAAAGGGGGCTCGCGGACTCCTATGGAGCTCTCAGACGGAGAGCTGGAGCCCTCGGACGGGGAGAACGACCAGGGGGCCTCGGTGGTACGCAAAAAGGCGCTGGTGGGCGCCCTGGTTGCATCGGTCTGCAGTTCTCTGCACCTGGACCAGACTGGCGAAGCACAGGCGTCTGCCTATACATTTGGGTCTAAGAAGCCCTCTCGTGCTCCTAGGGTTTTTCCCTACATCCAGTATATGTATAAGGAATGGAAGCGTCCGCTGAATTCCTTTACCCTGCCAAAACGCTTCTCTGTACGCTATCCCTTTTGAGGACAGCTTGTTGCAGAAATGGGTCTCCCCCACGGTGGACCCGCCTAAACAAGGCAACAACTATTTCCCTGGAGGGGTCTCCCTCTTTTAGGGATCCGCCCGATAGGCGGACGGACGCAGTGTCTAAGGAACTCTTTTTGGTGGCGGGGGCAGTCATGCGACCGGCCTTGGCGTCTGTCATGGTAGCTCAGTCTCTCACAGAGTGTGGGACAGAGTGTAGTGAGGCACGGGGCAACGTAGATTCACCCGAGTCTGTGCAGCAGGCAGAACACCTGGTGCAAGGGCTCCGTTATCTTTGTGACGCAGCTCTGGACTTGATACCGATGTTGTCAAAAATGTCGGTTTTTGCAGTCATAATCAGTCGCCTGTTGTGGCTGCGACGCTGGTCGGGTGACCACGCGTCCAAAAAAGGCCTCACAGATCTCCCCTTTCAAGGTGGCCGGCTATTTGGGCCACAGTTGGATGAAATCATTAAGGATTTTATTGGGGGAAAGAGTATGTTTCTTCCGGAACCCAAGCGGCGTGATCAGCGCCACAAGCAGGGACCTCAGCCCTCAGGGCAAAAACGTTTTTATTCGTGTGCCCTGTCAGGAACGCCCGGGCCAGCAAGTCTGCCGCGGGCTCTGGTAAGCGTCCCTGGCAACGCAAGCCCAAAAAGACGGAGGATAAGAAGTTCTCCGCATGATAGGTTACCCCCACCTGAGGCTCGGGTGGGGGGCCGACTTCTTCAGGGGTTCGCGGACCGTTGGACCGCCCGCATCTCCCACCGGTGGGTGCGGGAGGTGGCAGCCCCCGGACAGGTTCTTTCTGTCCAATTTAAGGCTCCCTCCGGAGCGCCGGCTAGCTCTGCTAGAGGCTGTGCGGTCGATGTCCGAACAGGGGGTGATTGTGCCAGTCCCTCCCAGGCTGAGAGATTCCACGGCTTCTATTCAAACCTTTTTGTGGTACCAAAGAAGGGCGGGGGGCCCGACTAGTTTTGGACTTAAAGGCGCTCACTTTGTGAAGCAGCGCAAATTCGGGATGGAGTCAGTCCGCTCGGTCTTGGCCGCCCTGCACCAAGGGGATTGGCTGGTGTCCCTGGACATTGAGGATGCTTATCTTCACGTTCCCATCTACGTCGGGCACCAGCGCTTTGCTATAGGAGACCTTCATTTCCAGTTTGTGGCTCTCCCCTTCGGCCTGGCCTCGGCCCCGCGGGTGTTTACCAAGTTGCTGGCCCCGGTGCTCGCTCTGTTGCAGCAGAGGGGCATTGCTGTGGTAGCCTATCTGGATGATCATCTCCTCAGAGCGGAGTCGGCTCAGGCTCTGGAAGACAATGTTTCGGTCTCTCTGGCCTCTCTGAAGGACTTTGGTTGGCTGATCAACCTACAGAAGTCGACATTGATCCCGTCCTGTCACCTCTGCATTCCTCCTGGTGGTAGCACTGTCCTCCCTGGCGTGATGGACGTCACGATCGTTGAACAGGCCTCCATCTTTATGGAAGCGGACGTGTCATAGGGTACAATCTGGGTCTATAAGCTCCACTGTCCTGCCCTAGTTACAGCTGAAGACATCCAACTAGTCGGTTGGTTTCAGGAAGTCTCTCCGGTCTCTCTGGCTTTGTAACAGAAGGTCTCGGACTCGGCTGAGGCGAGACTCCTCTACTAGTAGGTCTATCCGAT
>BLSH010207308.1:707057-717389 GCA_018402905.1 Glandirana rugosa | reverse complement strand
AGCTAGTTTACTGTTTTTATTTGAAATAAATATTGAAAAACATTTAACCTACTGATGCCTCATTGGTAATTTTTTTTTTTTGGTATCTATTTTTATATTTGAAATTTTCCAGTGACTGCTGCATTCCCCACTTAGGCTTATACGCGAGTCAATAAGTTTTCCCATATTTTTTGGGCAAAAGTAAGGGGGTCGGCTTATACACGGGTCGACTTATACACGAGTATATACGGTAAACCCTTACCTTGTAAAACAACACATCCCATTTAAAATAGAAACGCATGGCAAAACGTGTGTAAAATATATAAAACGGGTTTTCCTCTTTATATGAATGATCACATAAACTCTGTTCTTAGCTGCACAAAAGGGCTTAGGGAGGTGGGTATGGAGAAGTGGCAGTACACTGATCATTTCAGTGAATGTGCAAGGGGTGGGTGGGTGTAGGGTGTCAGCAGAAGTCTGATCATTGGATGACAGGCAGGCTGGTCCCCCAGCACAGAAAGCTTACCATGCTGGGGTGGAAGTGTTTCTCTGCCTAGCATGGCCAGTTTGCAATAGGAAAGCAGGGGACTGGCAGGATCACCGGGTATTTTTGACAGAACAGAAGCAATACAAAGAGAACAGGATACACAAGTACATGGTACAACAGACACACATCAGAAATATGTTGGGTAACATTCTTTAACCACTTCCCTACTGCCCTATACAGAATGATGGCGGGAAGTGGTTCAGTTATCCTGACTGGGCGTCATATGACTCTTAGATTGTAAGCTCTAACAAGCAGGGCCCTCTGATTCCTCTTGTACCAAATTGTGATGTAACTGTACTGTTAGCCTTCATTTTGTAAAGCACTGCGCAAACTGTTGGCACTATATAAATCCTATATAATATGACGTCCAGCTGGTTAACATGCCGATGTGGTGTGTCAGTCTGACCCACCGCATCTCCGATCCAGGCAATGGGCTTCTGTCAGAAGCTCATTACCATGTGATCAGCCGCGACGAATCACGGCTGATCACAGTGTAAACAGGAAAAGCCGTGCATTGGCTTTTCCTTTACTCGCGTCTGCAGATTCGAGTAGCTGAGAGTCGATCGGCAGCTCTCCTGACAGGGGGGAGGGAAGACTGTGCTGATTGTTTATCAGCGTAGCCACCTCGGATTGCCACCCTAGACCACCAGGGAGCCCACACAGTGATACCACCAGGTAGGGGGCACACAATGCCCAATAGGGATGGCACTGTGCCCATCTGTGATCCTTGCCAGTGCCATCCCTATAGCTGCTGCAATATCAGTGCTGCATATAAGTGCCGCCTCATCAGTGAAGGAGAAAATGTAATGATTGACAACGTTTTGGAAAAAAAAATATTTTTTTCAAAATTTTTGGTCTTTTTTTTTTATTTGTAGCGCAAAAAATAAAAACCCCAGAGGTGATCAAATACCACCAAAAGAAAGCTCTATTTGTGGGGGGAAAAATTATAAAAATGTATTTTTGGTACATGTCGCACGACTGCGCAATTGTCATTCAAAATGCAACATCGCTGAAAATTGGTCTGGTAGGGAAGTGCTGAAGTGGTTAAGAAGTGAATGTGTATGGATTATAGTAGGAGAATACAGTTACTGTTTAGTGCTACTTTAATTCTCAAACTGCTTTCTGTGTACATCCAGAAAACTCAATAACACAAATGTAATTTTCTGCTTTAACCTGATGATTAAAAAAAATAATAAATCCCCCACTGTGAGTGATACTGGCCAGTAAAGATTTTTTTTATAACGTTAGCCATTTGGGGCAAGCAGCCAAACACATCCAATTTAAAATGGCTGATATTTTTCTTAACACTTAAGCAATGTTTTACCCTAATGCATTCTCTGCATTAGGGGGGGCAGTCCACAAGTTCTAAGACCCTCACTTAGCAATGGTGGATTACAGGCAAATGGGACAAACAGCGAGACGTCTGCTGCAGACCCTGATGAAACTCCTAGTTCTTCTAAGGTTGATACTGTAGCTGTTCCCTTGTTCCAAAGCAAGGTATTACAGCGACATCACCCCAGCCTCCTGATTCAGGATCCCTCAGACGTGTGACACGCATTGGGATACCACTGAAAGTGGAATCTGTGCTGCAAATGTGGCATCGCAATGATTCAGATGGTGCCATTGACATGTCAAACCGCATGCCACATTGCTCCAATGTGAACCTAGGCTTGGGGGAATCCTATGCCTACATACTTTTACTAATAGGTGTCCTTATCGCAAAAAATTGGGAGGTATGTAATATGCATAATTATTCCAAACAGAGATGCAGGTGTCAGATTTCAACGACCCCCATAATGTTTCATTAGTAATAGAATGCAAAGATGAATGCATTTTATTCATAATTAGTTACCTGAATCGAACCTGGACCTAATGGGTGTCTACAAATTTGTGTGATACAAATCACCAGAAAACACACTTTTCTTACCTGGCTTGGCTTTGTTTTTGATGCGGTCATCTTTTTCAGCTGGGCAACATCTTTGTGCAGTTCTGTGAAAGCTTTGTTGACTGTACTCACTTTGTCATTGTTGGAGACATTGATCTAATACAGAAATATACACAGTATATAGAATTGATTCATAATACCAGTAATATCCAGCTAAAAATACAAAACAATACTTACCTTCTTTAGTGTGGACTTTACTGGTTTTGCTTTGTTTTTGGCTTTTATACTTCTACTGTTTGCGACATGAAATACATTACTTTGTTTCTGTCCTTTTCCTTTGCTTTTGGCCATTGTTTACTAGGAAAGAAAATAAAGTATTGAGGAACAAAAAGAAATGTGCTCATTACTTTGAAGAATCTTTTACATCCTAGGGCCCATCCACACAGCTGCAGAGGGCTGTACCCCATCAACAGATGCATACATTTCTGCGCCTGGCAGTACAAGTGCTGCATACAGAGGTGGGCAGCAGCCGCTGTACAAATCACGATCAGGCTGCACCTGTTACCTGGTAACTTCACATCTGAGCATTTAAATGCATACAGGAACACATGAGCAGCTCCTGATGCAAACTTACAGCCTGTCACTGATTTGTACACAAAACACGTGCCACTTCTGGAGGCAGAAATATGCTTCTTTTTTTTTTAATACCATGTATCCATGTGAATAAATCTAAAGTTACTTAAAGCTTGCAAAAGGCAGTGTGATTGCCAGAATGTGAACAACCATGCGATGTGATTCAGGTGTGGGGGGAATATAAAAAAGGGTCCTGCCCCATTTTGGTGCGGATGCAATGCGATTTGAACCATACAAAAAAGTATGGTTCAAATCGCACCACACAGACATCACATGCGGTGTCTCGCAATGCACAGGTGTCAACCCATGCTAAAACATCAGGCTTGTTTGTTTTCAAATCAGAAAGATATTGTAAAATGTCATCTCTGTATGAATATTGGTACTTTGCATTTCAAGAAATGTTTGTTAGGCCCCCTTTCGCACGGGTGCGCTTTTTTAGGGTGAAAAAACGCACATGAAAACTATTCCCCATTAAATCCTAGGTAACTGTTCACACTGTAGGTGTGCCCAGCTTTGAAAAGTCCTGCATCTTTGCTGCAGTTTTTCAAAAGTGCATCAAAAGGCACCTTCCATTGTAAGTCATGGGGAACGCATCAAAAAAGTACATCAGTGTGAAAAGGCCCTAACCTGCACAATATCACATCAGTGTGAAAGGATCCTAACCTGCACTAAAGTTCTTTTTTTTTAAAGAAAAGGGGAGGCGATACCTGCTCTGTGCAACACTATTGCACAGACAGCACCATCTTCCACACTTCCTGGAATCATCTGCTGACATTGTCACTTCCTTTAGCTAACCCCCTTAGCAAGCTATGTGCCAAGGAGGCACTAATGCATGCGCGCTTCTGACCCGGAGTGCTCATGTATCAGTGACTCGGACACACAAAGTGCCGCTAAGGCACGCCCCCGCTCCCTCGTTAGAGGATTTGACTGACAGCAGCAGGAGTCTATGACTCTACTACCCCTCTGTTTCTCCTGTGAAAGCAGAAAGTAAAGGGAGTGGTGCTGGAGCCAGTTAAGTGTTCAGGGATTGGGGGAAGGGGGATTGGGAAATTTTACCATATGCAGAGTATGCATTAACCTCTTCCTGACAGCCGCACGCATATATGCGCCTCTTGGTGGGAGGGCATATATATGCTGCCCTATGTAAATACAGAGCGCGTGCGCCCAGCACAGTCCCCAATGGGGACCAGAAAGCTCCTGATACATACCTGTGATCGGGAGCTTTCCAAACATATAACAACAGCCACAGCCAATCAGAGCAGTCATATGTCCCAAATGCCTGCCTCCACCATCTAGAACAATGGTTCTACTGTCCTCAGGACCCACTAACAGGCCAGGTTTGCAGGATAACTGAAATGCATCACAGGTGATATCATTTGCTGCTCAGTGATTGCAGTATTCTAGTCTGCATCTCCCCAAGGTAATACTTAAAATCTGGCCTGTTAGTGGGTCCTGAGGGCAGGAGTTGAGAACCACTGATCTAGAAGTTCTTGAAGGGCTGGGAGGCATTAAAGCGGAAGTTCCATCCAAAAGTGGAACTTTTGCTTTAAGGAAAGATGATCCCCTGACATGCCACAATTGGCATGTCATTTTTTGGGGGGGGGGGGGGGGACGGACCAGGGACCCTGTTTTCACAGGGTCCCAGGTCCACTTCGTCTCCTAGAGCCGTGGCTCCGGAAGGAAGTTCACCTCCCCCCCCCCCCCGGTGATCTTCTGGGACATGTCACAGGTCCCAGAAGATACGCTGGCCATTCACAAGCTGCAGCGCGACTCCCACATGCACAGTGCGTGCCTGGCTTTGAAGCCAAAGCCAGGTGCCCACACTTGGGATGCTGGCGCCGCCGAGGGGAGGGGGAGAAGAGCGACGATGAGGGCGGCTGGAGCCTGGGATAGGAGAGTGTCTGATTGTTAAAAGTCAGCAGCAACACTTTTTGACTTTTAACTGGGTGGAACTCTGCTTTAAGGTAAATAATTTAGGGCCACTTTAATAAAGATCTGGCAACTGATCCAGCAGCAGAGATCTCAGGGAAGGTATGGGGACTATACATGAATCCTTTACAATACAGAGTATCTTGGTCTATGTGCTCCTATGTACTGAACATGCAGAAAGACAGCTCCAGGCGATCAGCACTGGACATGCACAGCATTCCCCCTATATACAGGAGAAGCCCCAGGCCCCGAACATAACAAGCCTCCTACAGGCTTCTCCTGGGGTCATTCACTCTCTCCATTATCTAGCCAGGCTGTACTGGACGTGCCGCCCCTCTCCGACCTGTAACCCCTCCATAGGCGGCCACCCTCCCCAATGTAAACACACATTACCTTCCTCTAACATGTGGACTGACCGGAGCCGGAAGCCGGATACCATAGAGAATGAGGACAGGCAGCGACGATCTGTACACCTCCCTGGTCTCGGTGGTGGTGGGAGGAGTGGAGAGGAGGAGATGTGTTCAGTGTGTTATCTCTCCATCACTGCCTGTTACAGTCAGTTCTGGCAGAGAAGTGAAACTCCAAGTCTGTTCATCACAAACAATGTAATTACAGGTCAGCTTTATACAAAGGAGGGGATTTAAAAAGGTGTTTGTGGCACATTTCTGGTGGAGTGGATGTAGTCAGACTCCATTGTTAGAACTGATATGTGCAACACATCGTTACAATGTAGTTCTTAGGCCTCATACACACGGACGTTTTTTGACGTTGGCGTTTTCTGGCGTCTTTTGCAGCTCTCCATGTTAGTCTATGGCCCCATAAAAACATCAGCGTTTTTGAGCTGTAGATGACGTCGGCGTTAGTGAGCTGAAAGTAGAACCCACGGCCATCGCGTTCTGAGGCTGTAACGTTTTGGCATTTTTTGACGCCACAAAACGCCAACAAACGCCAACTAATATTGTACCAGCGTTTTTTGATGCCAACGTTTTTAGGTTGAAAAATAGCAGAGGGATGATTTTTTTAAAAAAACGCCTATTGACGCAGACGCTCACTAACACTCACTAACGCCAATGCATAACGCCGATTTTTTTCCTTGATGTCGTGCCCGACGTTTTGTTTATTTTTAAAGATACGCCCGTGTGTATGAGGCCTTAGGTCTGACTCACGGGTGTAGTCTGTGAATGGGCTGTGTGTTTATGCAGCTTGAGCCACCAGGTGCTGCATTGCAGACAGTATATATATGAGGCGTCCCTCACATAGGTGTAACTGTGTGTATACCCGTGTGAGGGCCGCCATTGCCCACATAGGATGTACAGGCATTACGTGCATCCATGTACAGGCAGTCCCATCCATTTCTATGGGGAAGCAGTGGCTGCACAGACAGACACATCCGCTGATCACAATTTGACAGCCGCGCGTGTCCCCAAGCGCAGTGTGTATTCTGGGGACAGGCACCTGCATGGCTGTCAGCTTGGGACCAGCGGATGTTTCTATGCAGCCACTGCTTCCCCATAGAAATGGACGGGGCTGTCTGTACATCTCATGCAGGTGAAGAAGGCCCTTCACATGGGTGTACACATAGATACGCCTGTGTGAATGAGGCCTCATATTAAGGCTACTTTCACACTGAAGCATTTTACAGACACTATTTAGCTAAAAATAGCATCTGTAAAGCGCCTCAAAAGTCCACCCCAATGTGAAAGCCCTGAGTGCTTTCACACTGGGGCGGTGAGCTTGTGGGACGTTACAAAAAGTCCTGCAAGCAGCATCTTTGGGGCAGTGAGGGGAGTGGTAATATACCGCCCCTCTACCGCCCCTGCCATTGAAATGAATGGCAAGCACTTCCGAAGCGGTAGCGCTGAGCGCCGGCACTTTTAACCCCTTTTTAACCCCTTGTGGGTGGTTAAAATCACGACCCCCCCCTCCCTACCCGCATAGCGGAGCCATATCGCTGGTAAAACTCCATTAAAACTAGCGGGGTTTTACCGCGACTGCCGCGCAGTGTGAAAGTAGCCTAAAGCAGAACTAAAGAGAGGAATACTCACCTACCCAGGGCTCCCTCGCTGCCACCAGCATCTTCTTCTGTATGCCATCTTCATTGGCTGGCATGAGATGACATCACTCCTGTGAATGCGTAGGACTTAAAAGTTCACTTTTTTAAATAAATAAATGCACATTTTTCTGCAGGTAAATAAATGTGCATTTATTATTTTTTTAGCAGGAGTCTGTAAAATATTGCACCAGCGATCAGCAGATCTGTCAGTGTATCGGCTTGCTCGTTCCTCGTACGCTCACAGCACCTTGGTAGTTCATTAAACACTACAAGCCTACAACCGCAAAGGTCGTTTTTCATTCAAAGAGCACTGTGAATAAGTGGCATGGCCAGAGCCCCGCCTGCCCACGTTTTTTAAAAAATTGTGACAGCTAGCAGGGAAGGAGAAGATCCCCGCTAGCTGTCAGACTGGGAAGATGCTAGGGTTGCCACCTCATCCCTTTAAACCCGAACACATATGAATTACACAGGTTGTTCTGAGGCTAATTTACTGCAGATAAGGCACCAAATGAGTTTAATTATCACCTTAATCAGCCAGAGAACCTGTGCAATTAATATGTGTTCGGTTTTAAAGGGATGAGGTGGCAACCCTAGAAGATGCAGGGGCCCTGAATATGGGTGTAACCTGTTATGAAAGGTGTGTGTGGATAGCTGCACCCACCAAGCCCATACACTGCAGTGACAGATGCCAGCAGCTGTTGGTATTTGTACCTGTTCACACGCGCTTGCTGCACACAGCTGTCAATCCCAGCCGCAGCTATCAGTAAATTATTGCCACTATGCTTTGCACCATGGCTGAACACCTGTGAAAATGCAGCCTAATGAATACATTTTAATTTTACATTTTAATAAAATTTGGAAGTGATTTTATGTGTTGTGTTGTATTTGTATTGTATTTTTGAATGACAATTGTACTGATTAAACGAAAATCGTACAATCTGGTATGGTACGAGAAAAATGTTGTGCTTGTCCCATCAGATAATATCAGATGAATTGTCATGATCGGCTCTCGAAAGCTGTGCACAATCGATCAGATTATCATATGATTGCTTCAAAAGTGGCATTTTTCCTACGATTTTCTGATTGTGTATATGACCCATTACTCTCCTAACTTCTCCAGATAGCTCCTCTCCCTGTATAACTGCGGCACTTCACAGAAGAGATGCCTATGAGCATTCTGAGTTGTGACAGATTCATGTACACCTTAGGCCTCATGCACAGAGGACGTTTTTTGACTATTTTTCAGCAGCTGTTTATACACAGACAAGTTCCACCAACAGATTTCTGAATAGTATCTATTAGGCTCTTTATTAATTCCAGCTATTAAGGATAAAATACCAATCCTCTTCATTGCTCACTGTAGGCAGCATTTTGCATATACTAATAAAAAAAGTCTTTAGTGATGTCTTTGTCCTGAAAGCAGACTCTTCTCAGTTGGCTAGTGTGCCCTCTAGATTTCAATGGAAAGCCAGTCCATGAACTTGTAGGAAAGCCTCCATTGAAATGATTAGTGTCTGTGGTAGGGTTGCCACCTTTTCTTCAAGTCAAACCCGAACACTTTAGCGGCGCACAGTAATTTGTTTTTATAGTATAAACTATACATATATTTTGCTATTAAATAACATTTCTAACCATATGAAGTTAATAACAAGAGTCCTCCTTTACATCAGTCCACAGAGTTCCCCTATTACATCTGAATCCACAGAGTTCCCCTATTACATCTGAACTCACAGAGTTCCCTTACACTGTAAGGGGGGACTCTGCAGACTCTCATGTAAGGGAGAACTCAGGGGACTCTAACATAAGGGATGTTCTGGGAACCCTGATTTAAGGGGGGACACTGAGAACTCTCATGTAAGGGGAACAATGCAGCCTCTGGTGTAAAGGGGAACACTGATGTAAGGGGTACTCTGAAAACCCTGATTTACAGTACCTTAGTGTATTCACTCAGAGGTAGGAGAGAGAAATGGGAGACTTCAGTCACAGACAGGAATGGATGGTGAGCTCACTCACCCCTTGGCAGTCAGCACCTCTCATCCAGGTGTCTCTGAGGCTGCTGGACTTCGAATTTCCCATCCTCATTTTCCTTTTCTGAGGGCACAGCACCTTAGTGTTGGCTTTGGGAAGTGTGAAAGAAAGTGTAACAGACACTCTCAGCTTAGACAACTGCAGCCAGCAACCCTGCTGGGAATCCATAGTCCGGTCTGAATAATGTGTCCGGGTTTCAGGCAGTCTGAAAGCCGGATGCATGAATCCAAACCCGAACTGTCCGGGTGAATCCTGGATGGGTGGCAACCCTAGTCTGTGGTGGTACTGTATGGTAGGTGAACTGGCAGGCTGGGATGACTTTGGATCACAGGCTTCATGGTGAATATATCCTATTAGCAAACACATCAGCACAAAGAACTCTTATAGATTATAGTAGTAGTCAAATTAGTAGATATAGGACACGTCAAGTGCAACCCCTGATATCACCAAAGGGCTCTACGCCATATTCAGTAAATGTAATGCTGCCAAAGACTGCAGACATAATACAATAAATGGTCAGAGACTGCAGACATGGTATAGGAAATGGCCAGAGACTGCAGATGTGATAAAAGAGGTGATCAGAGATGGCAGACATGATACAAGAGATGGTCAGAGACTGCAGACATGCTATATGTCAGAACCATGATAAAGAAATAGATATAATTCATAAACTTCAGATGGAGTTGTAAGGTTGGTTAGGCCTCAAAACAGAGATAAACCTTAGGACAAAACACTTAAGAATTTCTCAGAACAGGACATACTGCATTTTATCACCTTGTTCGAGATTTACCAACGAAGCTTAATTACAAAGTTGGATATAGAATAATGGGTTATGATTAGAGTTGAGCGAACTTCTGGAAGTTCGGGTTCTGCTGGTCCGTCCGAACTTCGGGACAAAGTCCGGGTCCGGGTCCGGACGGAACCCGAACGATCGCACGGACAACGAGGCTTCAAGCCTGCCTGGTCGTCTTGGGCTTGAAGGTCTTCAAGCGAGTTGAGATTAGTATTGGGTAATAAGATATAGGTTGAAACATTAATTCGAAGCAACCATTTAGAGCTTGTTCCACTATTTTACGTCATACAGGACAAGACTCTTTAAGAATTCACAAAACAGGATTCCAAATAGAGACAAAACTCCGGATTGGTTGGAATGTTGAGGTAGACTTCAAATACTTAATATAGATAAAGAAATAGTACCAAGACTGTATATCGTACAGACGTCAGAGACTGGTAGAGAACATAGTACAGACGGTAGAGACTAGTGGAGAAAATAGTGTA
>BLSH010207308.1:668729-683009 GCA_018402905.1 Glandirana rugosa | reverse complement strand
GACTATGAGGGGGAGAGAAGGGAGAGGATGAGCGAAAGGAAGAAGGAGAGGGTGGGCATGAAGGGGAAGGGGAGGAGAGGGGACTATTGAGAGGAGGGAAGAGAGAGGATGGGATGGAAACAGAGGAAATAGAGGTGATAAAAGAGGAGGAAGGGGAGAGGGTGGGGGTAAATAGGAAGAGGGTGAATGTGAAGGAGAAGGGGAGGAGAGGGGACTACCGGAGGGGGAGAAGAGAGAGGATGGGAGTTAAACAGAGGAAGTAGAGAAGATAGAAGAGCAGGAAGAAGGAGAGGATGGACTTGAGGGGGAGGAGAGGGGACTATCTGGGGGTGGGGGGGTAGGATGTGATGGAAACAATGGAAATTGAAAAAGAGCAAGAAGGAAAGGGTAGACAATGGGGGAGAGGGAAGGAGGAGGGTGGAAGGGGGTGAAGGAATTGAAGGAAGAATAGAGTAAATTTGAAGATTGCTTGGGGAGACTGTTAAATCAGATTCGGGAGTCTTAAAACGAGACCTTTCAGATGAGAGTGATAAGAATAGGTGCAATTTATTTCCATACGCTGCAGTGGAGAGATAAAACGCATACAGTGACGAGCTCAAAATGAGCTGTGCAAAGGAGGAAATATCTCTGATCTACAAAATATTCAGCTAAACAATTTATACGTATGAATATGCATGAGATGTGGGTGTGTTTTAGTGTATTCTAGGTGTGATCGTAAAAAAGTCCAATCAGTGTCCGTATCTTCTATTAGCAATCAAGCAGTTAAATGGGTGGTTCTCCCATGTGACCGATAGAAAGTGAAACAATACATGGGCAGCTCCATGACAGTTCTAGTTTAAACTGGTTTTTGATAAGAAGTCCATCTTGAAGCCAAAAGGGTCTGAGCTGGTGCTTTTTATCTCAGCAGTGAAGGCCACCCTGGCCTGGAAATTTTGTGCCTGAAAGAAAAAAGCAAGTGCATTATAAATTCTTAAAGTGACCGTCTCTATTTATATACCGTATTTATTCGAGTATAACGCGCACACGTGTATAACGCGCACCCCTAATTTTCGATTAAAAATCGGTATAAAATTTTGTTTCACACCAAGCACTGTAATTGACAAAAAAACTTTGTTGAACACGTGCGGCCATGATAAAAATCATTTATTGACAACGTAAACTGGTATAAACACAATACCGAAATAAAATTACCAGTAACAATATTTATTTAAAATGCTTCAAAGTCAGATTCATAATCAGATACACTAAAGAGTTGTTCCCATTCTTCTCGAGTTAATTTTTCATCAGTGTCCCAGTTGGCAGGAACATCTGTTTCTCCAGTTTCTTCGCTTTCTTCTGAGTCAGAATTCCACAGCAGGTCGTCTTCTGTGCCATTTTATTGCTGATGCCTGTCTTCAAAAAACTCTTGATGATCATTTCTTTTGGTATGTCTTCCCATGATGTTTTAACCCAGGATGTCACGAGAGATAGGTCAGGTTTCTTGAGGTTTCCTTTTGCAGTCAATTCTTTGTCGTCGGATTTCATCCAGGTAATCCACTTTTCCCTGACTCTGTCTTTGAAGGGTTTGTTTAAAACGACATCTAGTGGCTGAAGAATAGAGGTTAGTCCACCTGGAATCACAGCTTGAAATGTTTTTAGACTTTTCAGTTTGTCCTTCACAGTGTCTGTCAGGTGTGAGCGGAACTGGTCCCATACAAGCATGGATTTCTTCAGTAGTGCGCCTGGTCTAGTATTGCAAACTTTATTTAACCATAAAATGATGCCCTTTTCATCCATCCATCCTTTAGGATGACAATGGATCACGACACCTGGTGGAAATTTAACTCCTTTTGGAATAGTCTTTCTTTTAAAAATCACCATTGGTTTAAGTTTAAAACCGTCTGCCATAAAGGATAACACAACGGTAAAATGAGTTTTCTCATGGCCTGTGGTTCTAATCTGGACTGTGTGCTTCCCTTTGCTGTCATTTGTCCTGTTGACTGGTAGGTCAAAACACATGGGGGTCTCATCCATATTGCCTATCTGTGAAAGTTCAAAATTAATCTGCTTGCGTTGGTTGATTATAAAGGTATGGAATGAAGCGATCTTCTCTTCTAAATCATTAGGCAGCTTCTGTGCCATCTTTGTTCTCTGGCGTATTGCAAGTCCATGCCTTTTCATAAACTTTTGTGTCCATCCATTAGAGGCTTTGAAGTTTGAATCTTTGCAAAACTTTTGGGCTTGAAGTCTAATGTGGAGTGATGTGACGATGTACCCACTACTTCTTTGGTCAATGATCCATTCATAAAGTTCCTTCTCCATGTCTGGGTACATGGCTTGTCTCCCTCTTTGTGCTTTTTTTGTTTTATTCATATCTTTCAGGACGACTTTCTGTTTTCTCCATTCTCTAACATTCGTCTCTGGTACAGTGAATTCTCGGCTAGCTGCTCGATTTCCGTGAATTTCAGCATGATCAACAACTTTGAGCTTGAATGAAGCGTCATAGGCAGAACGTTTTCTCTTGATACCCTGAGTTGCCATCTAACGGGTACCAGTATATCAATTAAAATATGAAGAACACTGAATTACGGTACGCAAAACACTGAATTGTACAAAAGCAATGCTTACCGTAACGTGTGGGCGAGGCGAGGAAATGAAGCGGCGACCATACAGCGGATAATTCTCACCCCCAGTTCGGGCCGCCCACTGTACGCGACGAGGGGACGTTTTTTTCTTCGCCCTCGCATACAGTGAGCGGCTGCAGCCCGGAAAAGGCGCAGTGTGAATTCACAATTCGCCTGCGCCCTCAATGGACCCGGCCGCCACTGCCACCCCACCCCAGCCCTCGTTTATAACGCGCACCCAAACTTTGATTTCTTTTTTTGGTAGAAAATTTTGCGCGTTATACTCGAATAAATACGGTATATATAACTCAACATTTTCAGACCCCTATATTTCTACTAATTTCCCTCCTCTTGACCCCTACGGTGAGGTCACTATCATATCTTCTCTGCCTAATATGATACCAGAGGGTCCACAGTACTACTTCACTTCTAAGTGGAGTAAAGCTCTTCTTAGGGTGTATGTGGATACATATCTTTACTAATTTGCATCGCCCATCTTGGCATCATATCAATCTGCTAATCTGACTATCTGATACTCTATCTCTTCCTTGGGGTCATTTTCCTAAACTTTAAACAACATTGTAGTAATCTCGTGTACATCACATTTAGCACACCTGAAAAACAAATAAGTAAACAATCCTATATCGATAATTCATATGAGGACAAAAAGAATTTGTTGAATCCATGAAAACTTACCATTTCTGAACAAAGTGTATTTTTGGTTTTTATCATATCTTTTATCATAATGTCATATTGTATACCTTTTGTTGCTGCTGAACAAGGAGACAATCCCAGGGGCCTTAGGACATATTTAGCATAAAATGTATTTTCACAGGAATAGAACATTTGTGGTATTTATAGGCATTTTGATATTTGCACAGTTATTTGCTTAAAATCAGAGTAGAGGTAAATGGGTTTAATATCTAGGGTCTAATTAAGGCCAATTTCTGGCTTGGCCCATAAGATACTGCTTTCCATGTGGTAGAATTAATGGGAATAGGTGCCAGGTGTATGAATTTTGATCTATCTGGCCTTTGTGAACAGATCCAGCAATTACTCAAGTTACCCCTTATGCCTGCCATCATTTGTAATTTGTACAGGTGATTTTTCCTCTATAGCCTTGACTGCTAAGATCAAGCTAAGGTAAAACAGTAGTTTACTCATCTTTTGAAAATGGCTGGCATGTATCCATGTCACTTTACAGCTGTGGCAGTTGTCAGGAGCACTTGATAGGGTCCTTCAAACTTTTTTTTTTTTCCCAAAGGCACTTTCATATATTCTTTCACTAGGACCCAGTCATCTGGTTGTAAGATATGTGTTCTAGTCACTTGATCTGGAATTGAATCAAAAACAAACCTGTGCATCGCAGTTAGTTGCTTAAATTAGACAATTACATAAAAAAACAAAATCATTACACATTACAACAGTCTGATGTGGAAAACACAACCCTGTCTTAGACTCAAATCACACAAGGCTGGGAAACACACCACAAGGTGGCAAAGTGGTGATAAAAACTATATCATGGTATGCCACATCCTTAAGTTAGTAGTAATGTTTAAATTTGAAAGAAATGGACTTTAACGGCATACTAGGTATAATATAAATATACAAACTTTATTTGTTACAAAAATTGGCATATGACTGCCCCAATTAGACATAAGACATTTAAAATTTCATAGTTTAAAACTATATCTCATATATTATGTGTATTACAAGACATTGCCCCTTACAGGGTAGAGATTGCTGTGGTTCCCTGTGGGTGCCAACCACATAAGTTGTCATCAGCTAGAGGGGCCCACCATGCAATACTGCAAATTGCTGGGATACCTATGACAACCGCAACCTAATACCCACAATATCTCAAAATATCAACTTCTAGACAGAAATGATAGAGGGTTGATTTTGGTTACATTGATAGGGTCCCAACAGCAAAATTGCAGAAACATATTCCTGCTTGCTCAACTAGTTTTGCGCTTTATATACTTGGCGCTTCATCTGGAGCTGGAAAGGTATTAATCTGATAAAAGACAAAGAATACATGTGTAAAGCACAAATACAGGGTATGATATATAATCCACTGTTACATAATAAGCTAATATGCTGCAACAAATATGCTCAGTGACAATCACTTACATTTTATATGTGTCATGGGGTCGTATTTGAAAACGTTGGTGGAACCCCCCTGGGGTATATAGGAGCCACCACACAAGGGAGTAGCGTGGTGCCCAACCCTCTGACCAGTCCTGACGCTCCCGTGGAGGCCAGAAGCCGCACCAGGCAAGTATGGGGGCCTGTGTGTGGTACAAACACATAGTGTATAGGAGATAAGTCTGTATACATATATATATATTAGACCCCAAAACATTGTATAGTAAAGCAGGTCCTAGTAGGGCCCATGCATCAAATATGTCTTTTACATCTAAGTGGTAAATACCTGTTAGAGATGTTTTCCAAAATATCTTCAAGAGAGGGTCAGTCTTATTTACACGGATATAGATAACATATTAGAAGGTGGGGGGATATAGCCTTAATAGAGCAGCTAAAGTGTGTCTTAGCAGGGATATACTGCCATAGTCAAACCCTCACGGAAACCACTCGGTACTGGGTACTCGATCCGGGTCCAGAGGGCTGTATAAGGAAAGGTATTTTGCTATCAGTAAGGATCAACCAGCCAGTGCATGGAAAAATACTAATGCGTTGTATAAGTGTATGCTAAAACGGACTTATCGTCCAGCATAGTACTTACCAGATGTCAAGATATGTATGTATAGAAACACGTATGCTCAAGGGCCCCCAACCTGCTTACAAGCTGCTGTGAACCCACCTTTTATAGGACACACACGGATCCCGATTAATAGCATCTACCACCAACACGCCGCACTTCCGGAGGCGTGTGACGCCACTAACCCGGCTGGTCCACTGCGCATGCGCTGGATCGCCCCCAATGGAAACCCCGCCCCTCCCAGGTGATCGGAGCGCCAGGAATTGCGACACCCATCAGACTGGAGGGCAGGGACGGGACCGCCCGCGCACCACAGCGGTGGAGAGCTCCCCCTGCTAGTGAGAGGCCTCCGCGCCGCAGTCCCCAACCCCGGCATTGATCACAACAGACCAACTGACGGGGCGGGTACTAGCGGCGCTTTCAGCCGCATACTCGCCCCATAGCGCTAGGTCCAAGGCCACCAGGGCCGCATGACTGGACAGGAGGAAGGAATCATGAAAGAAAGCCGGTATATAACCGTGGGGGAAAAAAAAAAAAAACACACCAACGCCAAATACAACCGCCAATGTAAGGATAAAAACAGCATTATGCATAAGACAAAAATAATTTAAACATAGTACAAAAATGTACCTCTCATTATGGTAATTGTTCACAATTGGAACTTGTATCCCATCCAGGAAACCAAACCTGCTTTTGATACGCAAAAAATAAATGCTTAATTCACTACATTTGATCTACATTGTGGGATTCAGTCCCTATATGTTGGGACAGCCCCACATGTTATATGTAATTTCTCACTGTGTGCCAAAGACAATGGTACTATAGGTAGGCGCCCAAGGTAGGCCACAACATAGGGGTCTCGACCCAACCATGCCACCCACCAGGATGTCATCGGTACAGCAAGTACAAAGGATGATATGATTGTACTACATGCAAGTGATTACAGATGGGGACGGAGTAGCGTGGCACTGAGGTAGTATGAAATCTCCCCCATAGCCGTCGCTCTCGACTCCCATCTCCTAATAGACCACACCACCCCCCTCCATTCATTTCTAAAATTGGGTCTCACCAGTAACACGGTCCATCATGGACATAGAGCTCTATCAAAGAAAAGGTTTGTAAGTTAGAACCTCATTCAAGCCTGGGGCCTTAATGGCCTCCAGGCGTTCAATCCAAACAGTTTCTTTTTTGAAATACTAGCCGACGAACGATTGGGGCCATATATGGATCAAGCGCTCGTGTGGTATTGTTTTATAGACAATATATTTATGATATGGACCGGAGGAAGGCAGGACTTAATAAGGTTTATTGATCAACTAAACATCAATAATTATAATCTTAAATTCACTTTAAATTTACCATTGTCTTTGGCACACAGTGAGAAATTACATATAACATGTGGGGCTGTCCCAACATATAGGGACTGAATCCCACAATGTAGATCAAATGTAGTGAATTAAGCATTTATTTTTTGCGTCTCAAAAGCAGGTTTGGTTTCCTGGATGGGATACAAGTTCCAATTGTGAACAATTACCATAATGAGAGGTACATTTTTGTACTATGTTTAAATTATTTTTGTCTTATGCATAATGCTGTTTTTATCCTTACATTGGCGGTTGTATTTGGCGTTGGTGTGGTTTTTTTTTTTGGTCTTTTTTTCCCCCACGGTTATATACCGGCTTTCTTTCATGATTCCTTCCTCCTGTCCAGTCATGCGGCCCTGGTGGCCTTGGGCCTAGCGCTATGGGGCGAGTATGCGGCTGAAAGCGCCGCTAGTACCCGCCCCGTCAGTTGGTCTGTTGTGATCAATGCCGGGGTTGGGGACTGCGGCGCGGAGGCCTCCCACTAGCAGGGGGAGCTCTCCACCACTGTGGTGTGCGGGCGGTCCCGTCCCTGCCCTCCAGTCTGATGGGTGTCGCAATTCCTGGCGCTCCGATCACCTGGGAGGGGCGGGGTTTCCATTGGGGGCGATCCAGCGCATGCGCAGTGGACCAGCGGGTTAGTGGCGTCACACGCCTCCGGAAGTGCGGCGTGTTGGTGGTAGACGCCATTAATCGGGACCGTGTGTGCCCTATAAAAGGTGGGTTCACAGCAGCTTGTAAGCAGGTTGGGGGCCCTTGAGCATATGTGTTTCTATACATACATATCTTGACATCTGGTAAGTACTATGCTGGACGATAAGTCCGTTTTAGCATACACTTATACAATGCATTAGTATTTTTCCATGCACTGGCTGGTTGATCCTTACTGATAGCAAAATACCTTTCCTTATACAGCCCTCTGGACCCGGATCGAGTACCCAGTACCGAGTGGTTTCCGTGAGGGTTTGACTATGGCAGTATATCCCTGCTAAGACACACTTTAGCTGCTCTATTAAGGCTATATCCCCCCACCTTCTAATATGTTATCTATATCCGTGTAAATAAGACTGACCCTCCCTAGAAGATATTTTGGAAAACATCTCTAACAGGTACTTACCACTTAGATGTAAAATACATATTTGATGCATGGGCCCTACTAGGACCTGCTTTACGATACAATGTTTTGGGGTCTAATATATATATATGTATACACACTTATGTCCTATACACTATGTGTTTGTACCACACACAGGCCCCCATACTTGCCTGGTGCGGCTTCGGGCCTCCACGGGAGCGTCAGGACTGGTCAGAGGGGAATTAGAAGAGGGTTGGGCACCACGCTACTCCCTTGTGTGGTGGCTCCTATATACCCCAGGGGGGTTCCACCAACGTTTTCAAATACAACCCCATGACACATATCATAAAATGTAAGTGATTGTCACTGAGCATATTTGTTGCAGCATATTAGCTTATTATGTAACAGTGGATTATATATCATACCCTGTATTTGTGCTTTACACATGTATTCTTTGTCTTTTATCAGATTAATACCTTTCCAGCTCCAGATGAAGCGCCAAGTATATAAAGCGCGAAACTGAGCAAGCAGGAATATGTTTCTGCAATTTTGCTGTTGGGACCCTATCAACGTAACCAAAATCAACCCTCTATCATTTCTGTCTTAGACTGTCTAGAAGTTGATATTTTGAGATATTGTGGGTATTAGGTTTCGGTTGTCATAGGTATCCCAGCAATTTGTAGTATTGCATGGTGGGCCCCTCTGGCTGCCGACAACTTATGTGGTTGGCACCCACAGGGAACCACAGAAATCTCTACCCTGTAAGGGGCAATGTCTTGTAATACACATAATATATGAGATATAGTTTTAAACTATGAAATTTTAAATGTCTTATGTCTAATATGGGCAGTCATATGCCAATTTTTGTAACAAATAAAGTTTGTATATTTATATTATACCTAGTATGCCGTTAAAGTCCATTTCTTTCAAATTTAAACATTACTACAACCCTGTCTTAGGTGGGCCCCAAACAAAATCTCATAAAGGCTCAAGTTCTCTGACCTATAAGTAGGGGTAGTCCTGATGCTGTAAAGAACCAGAGGCAACAGCTCTGGCCACTGTTTCTCTACTGATTGAACCTTCCTCCCTTCCCTGCATTTGTTTAGGTAGCCTATTTTTAATAATCTCATTGCATTTTTCTACTTTTCCTGAACTATATGGATATGGGTATGGAAGGCCTGCTCAATTATCAAGTCCTTGCATATAATTTGCATGATTTGTCACGTGAAATGTGTTTCTCAGTTGCTCTCAATGGTTTCAGGGACTCCGGAACGACATACTATTTCGGAAAGGAGCTTCCTTGCTGCTGTCTTGACATTTGCTTTAGTCACCGACCAGGCCTCTATTCAATCCAGCCTGGAAAACATGTCTTCGCACACCAGCACATATTGGGATTGGTCTGATTTGGGCAATTAGATGTTATCAATCTGTAATCTTTGGAACAGGAATAGGGGCTTGGCCAAATGTGTTTGTATTGCTCTGGTCGATTTTCCTGGGTTATTTTTAGCACAAATTATGCATCCCTCAACAAAGTCTTGACATGCATTTCTGGAGTATCAAATAAACCATCCAGCCTTTTAATATTTCTCCATTGCCATAGGGCCTACATGACCTAGGTCATGGGCTAGTTGCATGATAATCTTCTCTGTTTGAGGTGGGACACATTCCATTTTCCTTGCACAAGAGTCCATCTTGGTCTTTCTTTGCGCTGTTCCTTTCCATGATTTCATACCAATCATCTGGTGTAGATCCTTGCAATATCTTAATCAGTTCTTTCATTTTCTGTATTTGTTCTCTTCTCTCCTCCAACCTTTTACAGGTTTCTTCTTCTTCCTTTGCAAATCAGTAACTAGGGTCATGATTGCTTCCAATGGCATTTCAGCGGTCTTTCTGGCATTAGCCAGCTGGTTTCCTTAATCTTCCATGGTTTGTTCTCCATTATGTGCCTTTACCTTCAGGATGGCTACTTTCTTTGGGAGGGTGACTGCTTCAAAAAGTTCTTGAACATATTTCCAGTTTTGAATTGGTTCTCCTGCAGCAGTTGTGAATCTTCTGTTCTTCCATATGGGTCCATAACCATGGACTACTTTGAGAGTATATCTCCTATCAGTGTAGATGTTGGCTGTTTGATCCTTTGCAGCCTCACAGACTCTGGTGAGTACTACCACTTTGGCAACCTGCGCTGAGAGTGATGGAGGGAGTAGTCGGGTCTCAATTACTTCCTCCAATGTTATCATTGCATATGCCGTTCTTGGGACTCCATCTTTGTCCAGGCGTGGACTGTCTACAAACAGGATCAGATCAGGATTTTCAAGAGGAGTATCCTTTACTGGGGAGATTTGCTGCATTTCTTCTTCCATAAGTTGTAAGCAGATGTAGTCACCCTCCTCTTCGAGGTCTTCTTCACTCTCTGGGGGTAAGCTGGCAGGATTGATTGTAGTACATCTTTTCACTTCTATTTCTCCTGATTGAAGTAGGATTGCTTTATACTTGCTCAGCCTTGCTGATGATAAGTGTTTGGTCCTTGCTCTTTTCAAGATTTCATTTGCTGCATATTGTGTAATCTGTTAGAGACTGGTTTATCCTTACAATGGCAACCTTCTTAACTAGTAGTGCAGCAGCTGCAACTGTTTTCTTTTCACAAGTTGGTGTTCTTTGGAGGATTGGATCCAGTTGTACACTTTAGGCCACAGTATGTGTTCTGGTCAGGCAATTTGAGAGAAGGCGTCACCTGGATATCAACTTTCAACTGATTGAAGACACCCTCTAGTTCATTTTTCCATTGAAAGGGTGTGGTTGGGGTGATACACATGGGTTTCAACTTGGTGTTAGCATCGGTTATCCACTGTCTCGCATATAACACCATTCTTATGAATTCTCTGAACTGTTTGTGATTTTTCAGCTAAAGCATATTTGTTATTGTCCATTTTCTTCCAGTGTCAATGTGTTTAGTTCCAGGGTCTGGACAGTGATGGAGGAATTTCACATGAGGTCTGCACCATTGTACCTTTTTCTTTGACACTTTGCAATTCTGTTCACTGAGATATTTCAACAGAGAAAGAGAATCTTGTTCACAATATTCCTTTGTGTCTGTACCTCTTGGCAAGATGCCTAATTTTAACACGATTTAAATATTTCCTGGTTTCTCTTTGAAAGTCAACTTGGCCATCTTCAGCCATGAAAGCATTCTGCTTTAAAGTAATCAAAACATCCTCAAAACATTCTCTGTAGCTTTCAGATTTTTCTGTCAGTAAATCACTTACTTGTGAAGATAACATACTTTTTTCCTCTTCGAAAAAACAAAACAAAAAACTTGCGTTTTCACCAATATCCTTTTAGTTACAGTTAATTCCTGGATAGAGACTTTCTTCTTATACAATTCACCTTGCAAGCTCTAAATTCCAGACTCTTGAGAAGTAAGCTGCTTCATCAATCTATTCTTCTCCACTTTCATGTTTCCTATCTGCGTCTTTAAATCATCAATAACCTTCTAATTTTTGTCTAACTACTGCTTTGCACAGTTCCTTTAATATTCTGACATACTGAGATACTAAAATCAACCAGGTCATTCTCACTTTCTAAACATTAGAAAACATGATTTAAATAATTATAATAATCATAGCTACCTTTTTAGGAAGTAAAAAAGGATTTCAACCGCAATCAGCTATTTTCTTTTAGATTTTCAAAACTCATACAGGAATTTGAAGGGGGGGGTGAGGAGTCTGCAGATTCAAACAGGCTCTCTCTCATCTTTGTATCCCAAATGATCACATAGGATGACCCTCTAACATTAGTATTTTACAAAAAATCCATCCATTATCTTTTCTGCTTCAACCATTTCTTAAACATTTAGATAATACTTGCATTGCCCCGTCTAATTCAGGCTCATAACGAGTCACATCGCATACTTTCAAAAATCCAAAATTGTTCACATTTAAAACACAAAAACCCAGGTTAAGACATTGTGAACTCCTTCTGCTGGTATTGGATCTGATCTAATTTTCCTCCACCCTATAATGGTCTTGGTGTAATTTCTTAACCACTGACTTGTCTGTCTGTCATTTCTGTCAAAGGACTACTTGTGCCACTTCTTCTTCTCACAGCTAGAGAGGGTCCATGGGAGCGCCATGCTCCCAATCTAGAGTCCTCACACTTGAATGAGTCTCTACCTACAATTTTGGAGTTGCCACCCAAATTGTTTCTCCCCGGGCTACATACAGTAGCCGTCAAATGGCGCTTTATTACAATTTGCCACACAGGCCTTTACACTTGCCACATAGGCATTACTCACCACATAGGCTCACACTACAGTCCTCTGGTTTGACCTTCTCACAAGTCTCATAACTCTATTGACACCCCCATACATAGAAACAAAACAACAACAATCCACCAACAATGATAATTATTATCAGCTCTATTAATTCTGCAATAGGTAAAGTAAAGGAGTTATTTGGGTCAAACTGTATAACATCATCAACATTACTCTAGTGTACACTCAATTTTATCTTACCATCTCATCCAAAACACAAACTCCTTCAGCCAATGGACCTCAGATACCGATTACTAGTCGCCATGACAGGCAGAATAAGTAAAATAAAGCTTTCTTACTGTGGCCACTGGTCTGCCTGCCAAGGCTTTCAAATTCTTTTTTCTGGCTGGGGTCCAATGGAGCTGAATCCGAGTCGCAGGCACCATTTTGTTAAATCAGATTCGGGAGTCTTAAAACAAGATCTTTTAAATGAGATTGATAAGAATAGGTGCAATTTATTTCCATACACTGCAGTGGAGAGATAAAACGCATACAGTGACCAGCTCAAAATGAGCTGTGCAAAGGAGGAAATATCTCTGATCTACAAAATATTCAGCTAAACAATTTATACGTATGAATATGCATGAGATGTGGGTGTGTTTTTTAGTGTATTCTAGGTGTGATCATAAAACTTAGTCCAATCAGTGTCCGCATCTTCTATTAGCAATCAAGCAGTTAAATGGGTGGTTTTCCCATGTGACCAAAAGAAAGTGAAATGATACATGGGCAGCGCCATGACAGTTCTAGTTTAAACTGGTTTTTGATAAGAAGTCCAACTTGAAGCCAAAAGGGAGTGAGCTGGTGCTTTTATCTCAGCAGTGAAGGCCACCCTGGCCTGGAAATTTTGTGTCTGAAAGAAACAAGCAAGTGCATTATAAATTCTTAAAGTGACCGTCTCTATTTATATATATATAACTCAACATTTTCACACCCCTATATTTCTACTCAAGACCATGAGGGGGAGAGAAGGGAGAGGATGACCGGGAGGAAGAAGGAGAAGGTGGGCATGAAGGAGAAGGGGATGGAATAGAAACAGAAGAAATAGAGGTGATAGAAGAGGAGGAAGGAGAGGGTGGACGTGAAGAGGAAGAAGGTGGACGTGAAGGGGAAGGGGAGGAGAGGGGACTATACAGAGGGAGAAGAGAGAGGATGTGAGGGTAACAGAGGAAGTAGAAGAGTTAGAAGAAAAGGAAGAAGGAGAGGATGGACATGAAGGAGAAGGGGAGGGGTGGCATTAGATGGGATGGACACAGAGGAAATAGAAGAGATAGGAGAAAAGGAAGAAAGGTGAGAGTGGACAATGAGCAAGAAGGAAGGAGGAGGGTGGAAGGGGAAGGGTAGAGAAGGAGAGGAGAGAGGATGGGATGGAGACAAAGGAAATAGAAGGGATAGAAGGAGAAAGGGGGCATGAAGGGGAAGGGGAGGAGAAGGGACTCATTAAAAGAGAAAAGAGCAGCAACTCCTGACTGCTCTTTAAAACCTTCAGAATTTGTTCTCCTTAAAAGACACTGTGCCAGACAGCAAATGTAAATACGTTTCAGTCTTGTGGGCCTCTGCCCCCCCAGCCCCAAAGCACCCCCCCATTTTGAGGGCATGTGGCCTGGTATGGTTCAAGAGGGGGTGCTCACTGTCCTGTCCTGCCAGGCTGCATGGTTGGATAAGGGCCTGCTATAGATTTTGGGGGGGACCGTGCCATTGTGTTTTCACTAGTGTTGAGCGAACCCGGACTGTAACGTTCGGGTCCGTACCGAACTTTAGGGTGTCCGTGGCACGGACCCGGACCCGGACATTTCAAAAATCGTTCGGGTTCGACGGGACGTCGAAGAGTTGTGCACCTCATTTTATCGTCTTGGGGCCTGGCTTGGGCTTGCTAAAAACTTTACAGGCCCAGGCCCAGGCACGGTGCCTGTGGGATTTCAAGCCATGCCTGGGCTTGCAATGTCAGGCCCAAGCGAGTTGTGATCACTTTTGTGTTACCGTGCCAGGGGGGGTTTTAGATATCGTCCGGGAATAGGTTGGTACGTCGGACCGTCCTGTCCTGTCACTCGTGGGGGAGAACTTGGTATGGTCCGGTGTACGGGAGTTTTACCCCCCCACGAAACCCCGACCCCCCCGTCTCCGGGTGTTCTGACTTTGCATAAATGTAAACGACAGACCGTGTCACAGAAAATTCCTCTTGTTTAAGACTTCCAAAATTTCTCGTCAGTCCT
>BLSH010207308.1:654378-664868 GCA_018402905.1 Glandirana rugosa | reverse complement strand
TACTTGATTTTAATTTATTTTCCCTATCCCCATTTATTTGTAGGGCACTTGCCCTAGTTTGAAGATGATTTTAGAACAGTTATATGGCTTCTACCGTTAATTAATACTTTTCAGACACAGTTTGAAGATGATCCACATTCACCTCCATTTTTGCTTTTTTTATGTTTTTATTTTTTTAAAAATATTTACAGTTATTTCCCTGTCCCCATTTTTTTGTAGGGCACTTGCCCTACCCTTACCCCCATTTTACTTCCTTTTGCAGCCCTCTGGGGCTTTCCAGGACTTTCCTACAGCCATTTTTGTGCCTAAAAGTTCGGGTCCCCATTGATTTCAATGGGGTTCGTTGTCCGTGCGATCGTTCGGGTTCCGTCTGGACCCGGACCCGGACTTTGTCCCGAAGTTCGGACGGACCAGCAGAACCCGAACTTCCAGGTGTTCGCTCAACTCTAGTTTTCACTTTTTTCTATTGCCGGCAATAGGCGAACAGGCAATGTTCGAGCCAAACTTTTGCTCTGCTTGAACTGTTCGCCCATCTCTACTGCCTAGGCAACATATAAGAAAAGTCTTAAAATAACTTACGTGTAGATTGTTGGTCCAAGAAACAGTAGAAACCACAGCAGAGAGATGATTGGTAGCTGGCTTGGGTCAGAATCCGCTGTGCTAGAATCTGCTGTACCAGAATCTGCTGTGCCAGAATTAGTCGGTCCAGAATCCGCTTTTTCCAGAGTCAGTCAGTCCGGAGCTCGTCAGTCCAGGATTAATGTTATGGCTGGAGGGTTAGTTATTATTGGGAAGAACCAGCTGTTGTGGAGGTTATCCTACCAGGAACACATCCCCATTGATCCGTAATGAAGTGCCATTTGGTTGGCTGGTGGAAAAGCCAAATCCGCCTGGAGATATGTTTGTATGGAGATCAGAAAACTCATATTTACAATCATCACCTGGAACATGAACACAAATGCTCAGCAAAGAATATATATTTAAATCGAAATCTTCCTGGATGGGGGTACAAGCGTGCAGACTTTACTGGCTGCATATTTGTTCAAGGTCCCTCACTAGGTAGTGAGAATATGGTGAGGGTATCTACCCCAGGGCCTGTGCCTTTAAAAGCAAGCCCAGTATTCGCAGTACCTTTATTACTATGGGGAGAAATACTGTATTATTTAAAAGGTTACAGTGACGGATAATCCATTGAACTCGTAAAATTGATTAAGTGGAACTGGGAGATTTTAGTACACAGACATTTTCATGAATTTCAGGACCTTTCTGTGAAATACATTGTGCTAAAAAGAAAAGCTCACCCTAAGGGCTCATTCAGCCCTTGCAGACCCTCCGAGAAGTGATCCAAGGTGTATTTTTTATCAGTGGTCTTTGACCGGCGGTGTGGAGGCAATATGTTCCCCCCCTTACTGCCTGCACCCGGTAAATGCTGCACCACTTGCATTACACGCGGTTGCAGGGTGGCCCCACAGACCTGCATGGTAAGACTGGCCGGATGTGACATGCTGTCTAATTTTCGCCACTAAGTGTGAACAGTCACGAGCGGCTGCATGTCAGTGTTCAAGTGGGGGATTGGGGAGGTGTTAATACTTCAGCTGAACCGCCTGGTTTGATTGCATCTTGGCCGATTCTGTGAACAAACCCTAAAGCTGGCCATTCACTGGTGGTGTCAGGGCTTGGCTTAGCTCTCCCTTCTCAGAGCAAGCTGTTCAGTTGAGGGTTAATTACCAGTTTCAGCTTCCACTGTGTCTCACCTGATGACCATATCTTGCCTCGTTTAGCCATCTCTGCCGCTATATAAACTGCCTTGATCAGATTGCCTTCGCCTTGGTCAACATCTCTGGAGAAATCCCTGCTGTGTGGTCCTGTGAAAGACTTTGACCGATTTGACGGTCCCTTCTGGTTCCTGGATTCAAGACCCGCTCGGCTGACTCTCCTCCTGGCTCCTGTCCTTGCATTCCGTTTGTTTGACCTCGCGGATCTCTGGACTCCTGTTTTACTGGCTTGCTATGACTATCTGCTCTGGTTACCGAACCCTGGCTATGTTTTGACCACATTTACTCTGTTTATTACATTTTACCTTTTTATTAAAAAGTGAGATTTTACTGCACTTCTGTCTTGGTCTGATTCATGGTTCCTGATAGGTGGTCATTACTTTTGAAAGTACGTTTGATTATTGATTAATACGAATAAATAGCCGATTGCCATTTTATTATGAATTGATGGTTGCCATGAGAACAGCTATTGCACAGTATGGAACTTATGTTAGTATATTTTATATTTGATTGTTGTTATCGTGTTGCTAATTTGCTTGCTAAATTTCCTCCAATGAGGGTAATGTGGCTTTTGAAGTTAATTTCACCTGACCAAAAATGGAGATGCTCATGTAGCTGTCGTTTTCACCTTAGCCTCAGAATTCCTGACTCTGGTGTGTGTACTGTGTGAATCGAATTGCATGAACTTACTAATCTCCAGAGACAAAAAGGTGATGTAGAAAATAGTTTTTACAATTGTTCACATTTTTTTTTTTTTAATGGTGAGGTTGGCTTAGGAAGCAAGTCAGGGCTTCCATTTAGTCGGCTTAAGCTTTGGAGAAATCCCATGGGGCCATCGGAATCCGTGGCAAGGAAAAAAGTTCCCTGAGGCAACTCCAAAGCCCAGGCAGGCAGCTTTGCGCACTGTGACTTGAAAACTTTATACAGTTAACACAACTTCTGTCTTACAAATAACAAACATGGCAGGAGTGAGAGCTTAATTACTAGCCAATCAAGGCAGAAGTGGGGTCGGATCCACTTGCCAACCGCAGGAGGGTGGGAGCTGATCCACTTGCCAACCGCTGCAGGGTGGGAGCTGATCCACTTGCCAACTGATGCAGGGTGGGAGCTGGACCACTTGCCAACAGGGAGGGAGCCAATCCATGAGGCTACAGAAGCAAAGGTGGGGGCTGATCCACATTCCACCAAGGGAAGGGGTGGGAGCCAATCCATGTACCACCAATTGAAGGGGTGGGAGCCAATCCATGTACCACCAATGGAAGTGGGTGGGAGCCAATACACTGACCACCAACAGAAGGGGTAGAATAGGATCCACTGACCACCAACGGAAGGGGTAGGAGCCGATAAACTTACCACTAATGGAAGGGGTGGGGGCCTGATGCACATACTGCCAATGAACTTTTTCAAAACCACAGGACCCATTATCAACGCCAATGTAAAGTGAGTTAAAAACTGGCTTCAGACAGAAAGAAAGTGAAAAAAACAATATGCCGAAGCATAGGCGCTACCACCCCACACTGCTTATGCTTGGGCAACCCTCCTCCTTTAACAGAACAGGCTTGGGACCGGCCATGGCGGAGTTACAATTGTCCACATTTTAATTATTATACACAGAGGGTGGATATTGAAACTGAAATCAATAAGTTTGATCACTTTATCATTTTGATTGATGGTTGCTATGGACAACGGCACAAAAATTGTAATTTTGGAAAAAAAACAATGGTCATCTTGTTGCTTCAGCTTGGGAGAAATCCCATGGGACTGTCTGAATCTGTGGCAAGGAAAAAAGTTCCCGGAGGCTACTCTAAAGCCCAGGCAAAAAGCTTTGCGCACAGTGGCAATTGAAAATGTCAAAGCCTTAACACAACCTTTGTCTTAAAAATAACAAACCTGGCAGGAGTGAGAGCTTATTCGTGAGCCAACCAAGGCAGAAGTGGGGTCTTTTCCAAGTGTCCACCACAGCAGAGATGGGGCCTGATCCACTTGCCAACCACAAGAGGGTGGGAGCTGATCCACTTTCCAACTGCAGCAGGTTGGGAGCTGATCCATTTGCCAACCGCAACAGGGTGGGAGCTGATCCACTTGATAATCGCAGCAAGGTGGGAACTGATCCACTTGCCAATCGCAGCAGCGTGGGGACAGATCCACAATGCCAACCGGAACAGGGTAGGAGCCGATCCACAAGGCTACAAAAGCAAAGGTGGGAGCTGATCCATTGACCACCAATGGAAGGGGTGGGAGCTGATGCACATACCACCAACGGAAGGGGTGGGAGCCGATCCACTGACCACATCGGAAGGGGTGGGAGCCGATCCACTGACCACCAATGGAAGGGGTGGGGGTCTCAACCACGTACTACCAATGGACTTCTTCAAAAGCACAGAACCCATATTCAACTCCAATGTAAGGTGAAAGAAAACTGGCTTCAGACAGAAAAAAGTGAAAAAAGAAAATGCCGTCTCAGCAGGTTCGCCACAATCTCAGTCAACTCCCAGAAATCTGTGGCACTAAACATATCACTCTCGGAACGAGAGGTGCAACTTGCATGTGCAGCCCTCCCATTCACGTGACCATCACAAAGACTTCCCTATCTGGGTATGCAGCTCACAGCTAATATCGCAAACTTGTTTGCGGCTAAGTATTCAGTGATCCTGGAACAAGTGACCAGTCTGATGATGCAATGGTCCTTCCTTCACCTGTCATGGCTGGGTAAAATAAATGTAGTTAAAATGGCTATACAGTACTGCCCAAATTACTATACTTATTCAGGATCCTACCAATCCCAGTCCCCTCCTACTACCTGAAGCTTATACAAAGACGAGCGGCGACATTCGCTTGAGGTTCGCTTAAACCCAGAATGCCCAAATGCCCACTCTACCTCCCCAAAATCAGAGGTGGTCTGGGCTTCCCTAACTTTGCTGTGTTGTCATGGGTGACATATGCAGGTATCCAGCAAGGGTGATCAGATCAGTTTAGCTGCACCTTAAGAAATCAGGACCAGATGAATAAGTGAAAAATATGTTTATTTATGAAAATGACACACATCCAATACCAACACCAATGACAATAAACAAGCAAAGTAGAAAGTAATTGTAACAAAGAAACCTCAGTAAATACCCTAACTAACTAACTACTTACAAATAATAAGGGAACACACATGAGAATACAGACAGGGACAGGAAACAAGGGGAGCAGAAAGCCAGCAGTAGCAGCAGGAAACAGGTCACAGGCCTCCGGATCAGGATACAAGGTACAGGACGGATCAGGCTCAGGCAGGGACACGACTTGCAGGAAATACTGAAGCACTGAGCCTCAGTGAAGGGCGGGCTTATATACTCTCAGCAGACCACATCAGGTGCAGCCTGCTTGTCTGTATGTCCATCTGCTGGGAGACACCCACTGGTGGACACCAGAACTAAACCCTTTGGTGCTAAAAGCAACAGTGGCACCAGCAGATGTCCCAAGCAATAACAGGTCATGACAGGAGTGATACAAGGCAGCTCACAGTGCCAGCCTACCCAAATACCATGCCATGAAAGAGAAAAAGAAGAGAAAATCACTCGCTCAAAGCCACCAGCCCAAATACCTGACTTGTAGATGGCTAACAGTCCGTGTTCAGGTGCAGGTACTGCATAGGTACAATGGATAGATGAATAAGTTACTGGACAACCACACCTCCGAAAAAATGCTTCTTTATTGTAAACTCATAAAATCCATGAAGTCATATGACAAACAGTGAGTAAAGCGGATCCAGATATGAGGAATAGAGCTAATGTGCTTCACGTCATAACTGGACGCTTAATCATAGCTATATGTGCAAAGATGCATGCTGAATATATGTGGATTTGTGGCAGTTCCAAAAATTGAGTCAAGATGATTAGGTAAGCTGAGACTAATTAGTCAATTAAGATCCACAATATCCACATATGCAGCACAGCAAAAACAAACCCTGAATGAAATGTCAGTAATTATAATCCAATATACCTCCTTTTGGCATAAGATACTGAACTTATCCCCACCTCTCTTGGGCATTACCACCCTCTCTATGCCCTGATTCAATAAACTAGATGTATCTTTGTTGTGAACCGTGATCCAATGTTTTGCGATGTTAGTGCTGTGGTCCCTTTCAATGTCATACAAATGATCACATAATCTGTCCTTAAAGAGGAAGTAAACCCAGATGGGGCTTACTTTCTCTATATACACGTGAAAATTAAAAGCATAATGGGTTACTATGCATCGCATTGTAACCCATTATGTGCCACTTACCTGCGAACGAGTCCAGCGTTGTCCCCTGCACTGGCCGCATCCATCTTCTGTCCCTCTTCCTTCCAGGGCCGTGACTCCGGCACTGTGACTGGCCGGAGTCGCGTGACGTCACTCCCGCGCATGTGCGCGGGAGCTGCCAGTCACGGCACAGTGTCAGTGGAGAAACGGCACGGAGGCCGTTTCTTCATTGCGCATGTGCCGAAATGACGTTGGCACATGCAGAACACTGCATATCTCCTGAACTGTACAGGTTTAGGAGATATGCAAGGTACCTACAGGTAAGCCTTATTCTAGGCTTACCTGTAGGTTAAAGTGGATGTCACAGGTTGACAAACACTTTAAGCCTACGGGTGGTGTGCCCTACGTATTGCAAATCACATAGAGAACAGGTGATGACATACACTAAGTATTTTGTGTATTTCGTGTTGCAATTAATACTTACCCCTTTTGAGAATGCATTGCTATGGGCAACAGTAAGGGCTCATTTACACTTGCTTCGGCTTCAACACACATTAAGGGCTAGTTTACACTTGCTTCAAAACAAGGCTTCAGACACGCTTTGAGAGCACTAGTCAAAGCCCCTGTCACTAAATAAAATGGTTAGCTTACAATCCTGTGTACACTTGCTTTTGCTTTGCTTTGCTTCGACTTTGCTTCAAAAATTATACCCCATGTTGCTTTAGTTGCTTCAAAGCCTCTTCAAAGCCTCCATAGAAGTCTATGGCAAAGCTCGCTTGAAGCCCCACCGAAGCCCCACAAAGCCTCGCCAAAGCCTCATTGAAGATTCACCAAAGCCTCATTGAAGCCCCACCAAAGCCTCATCGAAGCCCCACCAAAGCCTCATCGAAGCCCCACCAAAGCCTCATTGAAGCCCCACCAAAGCCTCATCGAAGCCCCACCAAAGCCCCACTGAAGCACCAAGCAAAAGCCGGTGTAAACAGGACTGTAAGCCAACCATTTTATTTAGTGACAGGAGCATTGACTGGCATTCAGAGAGCTTTAACAAAGCGTGTCCGAAGCCTTGTTTTTAAGCCAGTGTAAACTAGCTCTAATAGTAAATATTGTATTTTTGAAGTGGAATCTAACTCAGTTATGGAGGTAATTAAAAGCTCAGACCCCAAAAAACTCATATCCCTTTTTTATAATATTCTACACCTTCCTAAGTCTTCCATACTAGCATATACACTTAAAGACAGGTGGGAGGGGGACATTGGAACACTTGAGGATGAGGAATGGAGTGACGCTTTAGATACATATAAGCTAGTATCATGGAAACTATCAGATCGTCTAACACAAATTAACATCCTCCAGAGGTCATATCTAACCCCCCTTCAGAGTCTCCAGATATAAACCTCACCAACCTGCTACCTGTGCTATGTACGGTAGGAAGACAGGGACATTTTTCCACTTACTCTGGAAGTGCTCTAAAATGCAAGGGTTCTGGACACAGGCAGTACAATTCCTACATGACACGATGGGCTCCCCCCTTACGCTACACCCCAAAGTGTGTCTTCTGGGAATCTTTCCAGAGCCAGATCTTGACAAATTCACAAAAATATTTTTGAATGAAACGCTCTTCACTGCTTGGAAAAGCATAACCAGAAAGTGGATGAGAGCTGACCAGCCTGAATTCAATGATTGGATGACAGAGGTCAACAATACCCTACCTTATAAGAAACTCATTTATACACATGGAGGTTGTCTATCTAAGTGCGAAAAAAATTGGGATAGATGGTTGCAGGCCCCGGAGACCTGTAACCAGTGACTGTGATGCAGGTCTTTTCTGTTTACAATTGCACCATGGGTATCTTGCCTTGTAAGCAGATGCAATGAGAATTATATACAGTATGCATAGACAGGGCCGCTGATAGGGAGGGACCACAGTCCTCCTGTAGGGGGCCCTAACAGTGGGAGGAATCGGTGTGGTCGGACGGAGGGGCAATTACAGAAAGATACCATGTGTAGCTTTCTTCAGCAGCTGAAAGCCAGTCCCTCCCACCAGCTTTCAGCTGCTGCAGGGAGAGACACAGACACAGGGCATCGCTCATGTAATTGCTTCCAATGCACTGATCCCCCTCCCCATTCTGCCTACTTCTAATCCCCCCAGTGTGCCCCCCTGTCACTGTGCTGCGCCCCCCCATGGTACTGCCGTCCTCTCTGTCCTGTAAAAAAAATAAATTGTAAAAAAAAAATAAAGTTTTAACATTGTAATAAATAGTTTTTACAAATTGTAAAATAAAATCATTTTAAAAATGTAAACTTTTTTTTAATAATTAAACTTTTTTAACGTGTAAAAAAACAATTAAAAATTGTGTTTGTGTCCACTAATATTGATTTTAATGTATTTTTAGTGAAAATATTGTTTTAATATATTGGGGAGGGGCCCTGCCTGGTAGGCTGTATGGGGCCCCGTGATTTCTAAGAGCAGCCCTGTGCATAGATAATGTCCTATCTTGACCCAATACCAAATGCAGTATTTTCCTTTGAACAATGTCTTAATGTATAATAATGCCACTCAATAAGGACTCAATGTGCAAAATGTATTATGTATAGCTCTGAGAAGATATGATCAATCGATATGTTTAACCGGTTCCTGACCGGCTCGCGTACATTTACTGCTGCAAAGTGGCGCTGTTTCGCAAATCACCTTCTATAAACGGTGGCTTGCGCAGCTAGCGGGCGGGAGCAGGAGTGTGCCCGCGGCTTGGGCAGACCCGATCTCTGCTGGCGAGCTGCGATTGCTGGCCACAGCTGAAAAACAGGTAACCACCCATGTAAACACGGCAGTTCCCCACGCTGTCTTGCAGCATGAGAGAGATCTACTGATCCCTGTCACTGGGATCAGTTAGATCTCTCATGCTCCTGATAGCCCATTCCCCCTCACAGTTAGAACAAGCCCAGGGAACACAGTTAACCCCTAGATCACCCCCAGGTTAACCCATTCACTGCCAATTACATATATACAGTAATCAGTGGACATTTAAATTTCCGATCGCTCTATAAACGTCATTGCTCCCAAAAAAGTGTCAAAAATGTCCGACATGTCCGCCCCAATATCGCAGTCCCGATAAAAATTGCAGATGGCCGCCATTACCAGTAAAAAAAAAAAAATGCCAGAAATTAATTCTCATGGTTTATAAACGCGGCAACTTTTGCGCAAACCAATCAATAAATGACGATTGTGATTTTTTTTTTACCAAAAATATGAGGAAAAATATAAATCGGCCAAAATTGATGAAAGAATTTGTTTTTTATATATTTTTTGGATTTGTATTTTAGCAAAAAGTAAGAAATATTGTTTTTTTTTCCAAAATTGTTGCATTTTTTTTGCTTATAGCGGTGATCAGAAATTACACAAAGGTGATGAAATACCACCAAAAGAAAGCTCTATTTGTTGGGAAAAAAGGACGCAAATTTTGTTTGAGTACAACGTCGCACGACCGTGCAATTGCCTTAATGCCAAAAATGCCTTAAGATAAAAAAAAGTGCTTTCCGATTACGACTGATGATTGTTTACTATGCACAGACACTCCAGATTCTGTCTGCCAGGCTTAGTAAATACCCCCTCAACCAGATATTCAATTTTTACCACCAATAGCACTTAAAAAAATGCCGGTACTAGCAAAGTCCATGTTACTATGGGGACAAGTTCTATTTAACCACTTCATGCCCGGCTTATAGCAAAATGACGGGTCGGTGGTGTCTTTCCCATCCTGACTGGATGTCACATGATGTTCTGTCAGGATGCAGCTATCTCGGGGCTGCGCAGCGGCATGATCTGTCTCTGGCAGGCACAGCCGATGACTGATCCGAGTACTGAGTGCCGCACAGTTGTTTTGGTGGTTTCTATGGGCAACAGTAATATTAAATATCGTATTTTTGTGGGAAGGGATTTAAAAAGACGAACAGCTTTGCATAGCAACCAACCAGTTCTTAGCTTTCATTATCAAAGCTAAAATCAATATTAAACCCTATTTGTTTGGGAAGGGGGGGGGGGGGGGTCACACTGAGGTCACACTGGGGGGGGGGGGGGGAAGGGTTTGTTTATCCCAAATTATAACTAAAATCGAAACTATTACTTTCGATTCTTGACCAACCAACGATACGTTTCGACAAGCAGAAAAATTTAGGGAAGGGTGTTTTTATGCTATAAATTATAATGACAACGGGTATCTTTGGTGGTTTTGTTGACACGCCGTGAGTCATGAGCCTAGTCAGTAGCCGACACGGACGGTCTCTGTCTAGTACGGCGACGCGTCGGGGCTCTATCGACGTAGGACTGTCTTGTAGTACACTGTAGGTCAGTCCTACCCTTTCTGTGGTGGCTGGGCAGTAAAACGATATTCGGCCCGTACTTCACCAATTTATCTTGAACAGGGGTATCATTGTACCTGAAACGATCATGGCCGTAAAAAAATTCACGATAACCACCATTTTTAACTTATA
>BLSH010207308.1:626912-654368 GCA_018402905.1 Glandirana rugosa | reverse complement strand
GCTTAGTAAATACCCCCTCAACCAGATATTCAATTTTTACCACCAATAGCACTTAAAAAAATGGCGGTACTAGCAAAGTCCATGTTACTATGGGGGCAAGTTCTATTTAACCACTTCATGCCCGGCTTATAGCAAAATGATGGGTCGGTGGTGTCTTTCCCATCCTGACTGGATGTCACATGATGTTCTGTCAGGATGCAGCGATCTCGGGGCTGCGCAGCGGCATGATCTGTCTCTGGCAGACACAGCTGATGACCGATCCGAGTACTGAGTGCCGCACAGTTGTTTTGGTGGTTTCTATGGGCAACAGTAATAGTAAATATCGTATTTTTGTGGGAAGGGATGTAAAAAGACGAACAGCTTTGCATAGCAACCAATCAGTTCTTGGCTTTCATTATCAAAGCTAAAATCAATATTAAACCCTATTTGTTTGGGAAGAGGGGGGGGGTCACACTGAGATGATATGATCAATCTTTTTGTTTAATGTGAAGTCAGTTGCCAAGCCCCCCACCTTAGCAACCTAGCTGCGTCTATGGAAAGACAGACAGTGACTGGCAAGCCCCGCCCCTCCTCCCAGAAAAGCCAGAGCCTGCAGTACCCACCTCCAGAACCTGTAAGATCAGGAGGCAGCTAAGTTTTTGGGGGCAGGGGCACAGAATAGTACTTGGGCATTTGTTTAACTTAAAGTGTTACTAAACCCACAACAGTACAATCAGTCTGTATATGCAGCATAGCATGCTTGTTAGGCCCCATGTACACTGCTGCTGGTAAATGGACGTTTAGGAGCAGTTGGGCGTTTTCTTCAGCTGCCCCTGAACTCTCCTCTATGTTATCTTATCAGTCCAGGTACACAGGGTCGTTTATAGTTGTTTCCAGGCAGTTGAGTTTAAGGCCTCATACACACGGGCGTTTTTTGCAGCTCTCCATGTTATTCAATGGCCCTCTAAAAACGCCGGCGTTTGTGAGCAGTAGAGGACGTTGGCGTTAGTGAGCTGTTTCTAGAACGTAGGACCAGTGTGTTCTGAGGCTGTAGCGTTTTGGCGTTTTTTGATGCCAATCGGCAAAACGCTCACTAACACTCACTAACGCCCACTAACACCGTACCGGCGTTAACCGGCGTTTTTTGACGCCGGCGTTTTTAGGTTGAAAAATAGCAGAGGACTGATTTTTTTTAAGAAAATGCCTATTGACGCCGACGCTCACTAATGCTCACTAACGCCGATGCAAAACGCCGATTTTTTCCAAAACGTCGGATCCGACGTTTTGCCTATTTTTTCACAGACGCCCCTGTGTATGAGGCCTCAGAAGCTTTTTTTTTAACCCAAAAAAATGCGTTCATACGGAAGTTCAGAGGCATTTGAAACGGCAAATGCCTGTAACAGCTTGTAAACGCTGCTAAAAAAGGTGTAACTCACGTTTAGCAGCTTTTCGTTTACAGGCGCTTTCATTAAAAAGAAAAAAAAAACGGTCTTAGACACAAACACGGCTAAATGCGGCATGTAAAATGCATCAGTTTTTAAGTGTCGGCTTCTAGATGTCAAAAAATCATTCAGGGGAGGTTAAAAAAGCGCCCCGTGTACATGAAGCCTTATACTCACTGTGGAACCTAAGGGGTTAATCCTCAGCATTATGTAAAAATGTATGCTGTAAATCTTTCCCTCCCTGCACTGTCAATCTGGGCAAGTTCATATAATCCACAGCAGGGTGGTAAAGCTGCACATGCTCAGTTTGGTCTCTTATGCTGGATAGATCATTTCCTGTTTCAGTTGAACTGTTCGGGTCACATGATATTGACATCACACATGTGGGCGTGTATACAGGCTGTAGTGTAAATCCCCTCCTACTTGAACACACAGCTATGGACAAACTGTGCAGTTTATCATGTGACCGTGGTATACAGATCATCCCGAAAGGTATAAAGTGGCAGTATTTTCATGTAAAAAGAAGATTTATAAGCTGTGGGCACTGTGGGGGGCACGTGAACTATTTTCATATTACTGGGTTTAGTAACACTGTAATGCAAAAAATGCCTTAAGATAAAAAAAAGCGCTTTCCAGTAAGGACTGCTGATTGTTTACTATGCACAGACACTCCAGATTCTGTCCACGGGATACAGCCGATGACCGATCCAAGTACCAGCTCGCTGACGGTACCATGTGACCACCATGATGAATCACAGCAGGTCACATGACTGTTGTACAAAATGGATGGCTTGCTTTCAAGCTATCCAATGTGTACAAATGTGTTGCCAGATGTGATTGGTCAATCCGATCACATGGTACAGACAGGGCCAATGACAGCCTATCTGTACCATGTGATTAGCTTTGACAAATCATGGCTAATCCCAGCAAAACAGACAGAATGAATCAGTTTTATTCAATAAAATGCTTAATTTATAGCAATGTAATACATGGCTATTAAGGATGGCCTCGGCGTGTTTGCAACCGCACGTGCCTGAGCCTGCCAGGAAGCTGACACTGCACCGCGCTATTCACAGGCAGTGAGACATTTCCCCATCTGCGGCTCCTGAAATCTCACTGCCTGTGAATAGCGCAGCACAGTGTAAGCTTACTGGCGGGCTCGGGCACGTGTGGTTACGAACACGCCCAAGCCCATCCTTAATTGCTATAAGCAAACATCATGTGTTAAAAAAAAAAATCCTGATCACTTCCCCAGAGCAGTACAATGTTACTATGGTAACATTATATTGCTCTGGTCACAGTTTGTTAAAAGAAAATCATAAAAAAAAATGTAATAAAAAATAATAAAATAAAAATAATAACTGTTTTTTTCCGTACTGCCACCAGTCAGTGTCCCTGATCACCGCCACACCAGTTATATGATGACGCTGTACTGCACTGGTGACAGTATGTAAAAAATAAAAATTGTGAATTTTTTTTTTTAATTTCTTCATTTTCCAAAAAATGATGACAAAAAATGACAACTTCAAAAAACCATGCCTCTTGCTAAATACCTCAAACTGTCTACTTTCCAAAAAGGAATTGTTTGAGAGGTATTTTTACTGTCCTGGCATTTTAGGGCCTCAAGAAATGAGATTTTCAGATATATACCATAGTTTGTGGACAACTTTCCTATATACTAAATAATATACACTGATATGGGTTATTTTCACCAAACAAATGTAGCAGAAACTAAGAAAAATTGTTTTTTTTAACCACTTGCTGACCAGCTCACGCAGATATACTGCGGAAAGCTGGTCAGATAGAGCGAACCGCCGTACCTGTACATTGGTTTGTGCATGTGGTATAGCAGGAGCGCACCGCGGGACAGAGGCAGAACGAGGATCTGCCTTTGTAAACAAGGTGGATTCTCATTCTGCCAGATGACTTCTGTTCCCTGTGTTTGGGAACCTCGATCTCTGTCATGTCCTAGCAAGCCCATCCCCCCTACAGTTAGAACACGCTGAGGGAACACAGTTAACCCCTTGATCGCCCCCTAGAGTTAACCCCTTCCCTGCCAGTGCCATTTTTACATTGATCACTGCATTTTTATAGCATTGATCAATGTAATAATGTCCCTGGTCCCCAAAAAGTGTAATTGGGGGTCCAATTTGTCTGCCGCAATGTCGCAGTCCCACTAAAAAAATCACAGATTGCTGCCATTACCAGTAATAAGTCCATAAATCTATCCCATAGTTTGTAGACGCGATAACTTTTGCACAAACCAATCAATATACGCCTATTGCGATATTTGTTACCAAAAATATGTAGAAGAATATATATCGGCCTAAACTGAAGAATAAATGTGTTTTTTTATTTTTTGGGATATTTTTTATAGCAAAAACTAAAAAAAATGTTTTTTTCTTCAAAACTGTCGCTCTTTTTGTTTATAGCACAAAAAATAAAAACTGCAGAGGTGATCAAATACCACCAAAAGAAAGCTCTATTTGTTTGAAAAAAATGGTGTCAATTTTGTTTGGGTACAACGTTGCATGACCGTGCAATTGTCAGTTAAAGCGAAGTGAAAAGCAAAAGAAAAAAAGCTGCGCTTGTGTAGGTGTCCGAAATTACAAAAGAACAATGTGTAGATATCTAAAAAACTTATATAAATGAAACAATGTGACAAAGCTAAAAAACAGTGTTTCAGTGGTGAAATATCAAAAATCCCATGTCCAAGTGCTCAAGTCCATATATGATAAATAAATAATGATCCAGTGCAATGGTGAAAAAAGAATGTCCTTGTTCAGGTCTCCCAATATAAAACGACACACCCCACTCCACCAGATAGTGATAAGACCTCCACCACAGATAGGTTATCTCCTTACCAGATCTCCTGGACCCCTTATTACAGGAGGTCAGGAGTTGCCTGTGTGGATCAAGGCCTCCACGGGGCCACACCGGTCCACTTTCTGAGGGTCACCCGCCTTGCTGCGCTGGATCTCCTAGGTTCCTAATCAAACTCCTGACCTCCTGTAACATCTTGCAGGCCAGCCGCCAATTGATGGCTTGGAAAAGTAGAAAGGAAGGAAGGAAGGTAGTTTCTTGAAAGTTGCAACAAATACATCAAACTAATGTGTTTCAGGGGAAAGGACTCCCCTTTCTTCAGGGCTGTTGCTACATGCTATTAAAAGGGAAAAGTTTCCACAACGGATATATACAGTGCATCCGGAAAGTATACACATTGCTTCACTTTTTCCACATTTTCTTATATTACAGCCTTATTCCAAAATTGATTAAATTAATTATTTTCCTCAAAATTCTACAACCAATACCCCATAATGACAACATGGAAGACTTTTATTTGAAATCTTTGCAAATTTATAAAAAAAAAAAATGAAAACAAAAATCACATATACATAAGTACAAAGCCTTTGCCAGGGCACTCAAAATTGAGCCGAGGTGCATCCTGTTTGCACTGATCATCCTTGAAATGTTTCTACAACTTGATCGGAGTCCACCTGTGGTAAATTCAGCTGATTGGATAAGATCTGGAAAGACACACACCTGTCTATATACAGTTGTGCTCATAAGTTTACATACCCTGGCAGAATTTATGATTTCTTGGCCATTTTTCAGAGAATATGAATGATAACACAAAATCTTTTCTTTCACTCATGGTTAACGTTTAGTTGAAGCCATTTATTATCAATCAACTGTGTTTACTCTTTTTAAATCATAATGACAACAGAAACTACCCAAATGATCCTGATCAAAAGTTTACATACCCTGGTGATTTTGGCCTGATAACATGCACACAAGTTGACACAAAGGGGTTTGAATGGCTATTAAAGGTACCCACCCTCACCTGTGATCTGTTTGCTTGTAATTAGTGTGTGTGTATAAAAGGTCATTGAGCTTCTGGACTCCTGACAGACTCCTGAGGTTCTTTATCTTCTCAAATGGTAAAGCTGCCCATTCCTCTTGACCAAAAGCCCAGTTGTGGCTGAAATTTTGAGTTGGTCTACTTGACCATGGTTTGGTTTCAACAGAACTCCTCATTTTCCACTTATTGATTAGAGTTTGAACACTGCTGATTGGCATTCTCAATTCCTCTGACATCTTTTTATATCCCATTCCTGTTTTATACGGTTCAACTACCTTTTCCCGTAGATCCTTTGACAATTATTTTGCTTTCCCCATGACTCAGAATCTAGAAACGTCAGTGCAGCACTGGATGAAAGATACAAGGGTCTGTCAGGAGTATGGAATCTCATTGAACTTTTATTCACCCACACAATAATTACAAGCAAACGGATCACAGGTGAGGATGGTTACCTTTAATAGCCATTCAAACTCCTTTACGTCAACTTGTGTGCCTATTTTAGGCCAAAATCACAAGGGTATATAAACTTTTGATCAAGGTCATTTAGGTCATTTGTTGTCATTATGATTTAAAAAGAGAAAACACAGTTGATTGATAATAAATGGCTTCAGCCAAACACAAACCATGAGTGAAAAAAATGTTTTTGCATTATCATTCATATTCTCTGAAAAATAGCCAAGAAATCATAAATTCTGCCAGGGTATGTAAACTTATGAGCACAACTGTAAGGTCACACAGTTAACAGTGCATATCAGAGCACAAACCAAGTCATGAAGTCCAAGGAATTGTCGGTAGACTGAGACAGGATTGCACAGATCTGGGGAAGGGTATCGAAACATGTCTGCAGCATTGAAGGTCCCAATGAACACAGTAGCCTCAATCATCCATAAATGGAAGAAGTTTGGAACCACCAGGACTCTTTTTAGAATGGGCCACCCAGCCAAACTGAGCAATCGGGGGGGGGGGCCTTAGTCAGGGAGGTGACCAAGGACCCAATGGTCACATTGACGGAGCTCCAGTGTTTCTCTGTGGAGAGAAGAGAACTTTACAGAAGAACCACCATCTCTGCAGCAGTGATTTTCTAGCAAAAAAAAAAAATTATGATTTTTACATGTAGGGGAGAAGTGTCAGAATTGGCCTGGGTGGCAAGGGCTTAATTACCATAAATAAATAATATAAAAATAATTATTATATATTATTTTTAAGGTAATTTACTATATTTTCAGAAAACAGCAGAACAGGATTACTGTCAGCTGGTCTGTCAGGACAGATGGCAGAAGCTCTGTTACCCCTGGAGATGTAGCGGGACCAGGGCAGTGACCACAGGCAAGGTCGCATCCGAGGAAGAAGCAGGACTGGACTGAAGAAGCATAGTCAGGATGGTAGCTGAAGTCATACACAGGAAGGCAAGCCAGGGAGTAGGCAGTAGCGTGGTCAAGAACAGAGCAGAGGTCATTCACAGGGATCCAGTGAAGCAAGCACAAGAATAGTCAAGAACAGGTCAGAGTCATGCATGGTAGAACAGAAGCAGAGTCCTTAGAGCAAGCCAGGGTCAAAACCAGGGATCGGGTAGCAAGGAAGTCCAGAGGCAAGACGGGTCGGTAACAGGTAATCCAAGGAATACAAGAAACACAGGAGCAAGGAGTACTGGTAGTTGAAAATCATTCAGAAAAGTCTGAGTGCAGCCACTGTCCTTATATTGGGCGTTTGGCGCTAGTTCTGGCAGCAGATGTGCGTGAACATGTGCCAGTACAAAAGATTGCGCTAACGTGTACATTTCTGTGCAAATAAGCATGGCCATGCAACTATGCTAGGTCTTTTTCTAACTAAAGACCATTGTTATTCTCCTTTTCAACACATGCTCATATTTGTTTGGAATAGCACCCTGACACATGCCAACAACTTAAAGTAACCTGCTAACAGTAGTTGGGTATAATCTCAAAACTCTACGTCTAGTGTTCTATTACAATCATTTTTATAGGATTGCCACTTATGTGCTTTATCATAGTGGAATTCAAACGTGCTGATGGTCTCATAGACGTACTTGAAATTATCATGTATACATGTAGTGAGCTCATTGTTGCTGTACATATTAGGGATTAGACCCTGATTTTGGTTCACATCCTAGAAATATGGAAGGTCATCAGAAGTTTCTTTGTATAAAATAATGAGATAATGAATCATCCAGACTTCCCTTATTATGGTGTGTATACAATACATTAAGGCTGTGTTGCCCTAGGTTTTTATTTGTTTAAGCTTTGATTTTACTACTGCCCATCCATTGAAAACATTAATGAATAAAGAATAAAACAAGTAAATGAAAAATATTTTAAATACAAATGTATGCTTTATAACATGGATACAGTATATACATGTATTATTATATTTTTACAATAAAACGTTTGGTCTCTTCTGCTGTTGTCCTCTTCTGCAGATGTCTTCTTCCGCTGCAGATCTTGATCATCTCTATCCACTCTCTTCTTCGTTATCTACATTCCTCTTCCATCACAGATCTTGATCGTCTTAATCAAATCCCTTTTTAGTTATCTACATTTCTCTTTTTCTACAGAGCTTGGTCCTCCTCATCAGATGTCTTCTCGGTGGTCTATGTTTACCTTCCTCTGTAGATCTTATTAGTCTTCATCCATGTCTTCTTAGTGGCCCATGCCCCTTTCTTCTGCAGATCTTGGAGGCTATAAGAACAAATATGAACTTTTTTAGGTACAGAATTTAAATAAGATGTCACATATTGTACTGGAGCAGCTCATACTGAGCCATGAGGTTTATTAAGCTAAACATTATTCTACAACTTGTCCACTCTGTTTGACCTGACAGTAGTATTGACCACTAACCATAGGTCTGGACAGAAGGGCTGAAGAGCGTGCTCTGCAGAATGTCTATTGTACCAGTGTACTGCGCATAAATGGTGAGCCCAATAGTCAGTATCCTTAACTACGAGCTAGAACAACATAATTTTGTTTTAATTTTTACATGGCTGCTTACTGCCAAGTCTAATCCAATTTGGATTAGGACTTTTACATATTTCATATATTTTTACATTTAGCAGCCATCATAATTTTGTTTAGGAGATATAATATGAATTTGTTTGTCATTTGGCCAATTTTACAAAGTGGCAATTTATATAGATCACAACATATTTGACTTCAGAAAACTGAAATTTGGCCGAATTATAGGGTTTTCTGCACAATGTTGCAGTGCTTTTGCACGAAACAATTAGATTAGATGGTAAGTTATCATAAATTTTAAAGACAAATCAAGAGAGGTTAAAGCTATGTATATACAGTGCATGCGGAAAGTATTCACAGCTCTTCACTTTTCCACATTTTGTTATGTTACAGCCTTATTCCAAAATAGATTAAATTAATTATTTTCCTCAAAATTCTACAAACAATACCCCATAATGCCAACGTGAAAGTAGTTTGTTTGAAATCTTTGCAAATGTATTAAAAAAAAAAAAAAAATCGACTGTACATGAGTATTCACAGCCTTTGCTCAATACTTTGTTGAAGCACCTTTGGCACCATTTGCAGCCTTGAGTCTTTTTGAGTATGATGCTACAAGCCTGGCACACCTATTTTTGGGCAGTCTCTCTTCTTATTTGCAGGACCTCTCAAGTTCTATCAACTTGCATGGGAGCATTGGTGCACAGCCATTTTCAGATCTTTCCAGAGATGTTCAATCGGGTTCAAGTCTGGGCTCTGGTTGGGCCACTCAAGGACATTCACAGAGTTGTCCCATAGCCACTCCTTTGTTATCTTGGCTGTGTGCTTAGGGTTGTTGTCTTGTTGGAATATAAACCTTCACCCCAGTCTGAGGTCCAGAACACTCTGGAGCAGGTTTTCATCAAGGATGTCTCGGTACATTGCTGCATTCATCTTTCCCTCGATCCTGACTAGTCTCCCAGTTCCTGCCACTGAAAAACATCCCCACACAGGTGTGTGCAGCCTATTGCATTAGGGTGTACACCCCAAAGCTCAAACACACATGCTTTTCTCTGCAGCCTCACCTGCACAGTACAGTGAATGAATGGGAAGTGCTCTGTGCTGAGTGGCGTCCTGTTCATTCACAAACTGAAGCATAGTAAACACATACTTCATGGCTCTGACATGCACTGTTAAGTGTGGAACCTTATATAGACAGGTGTGTACCTTTCCAAATCATGTCCAATCAACTGGATGATCATCTCAAGGATGATCAGTGGAAACAGGATGAACCTGAGCTCAATTTTAAGTGTCACCACAAAGGCTGTGAATACTTGGGGTCAGTTCACACAGAGGCGATCCGACTTCTGGCGCAACGTTGTTAGGCGATTTGAACGCGTCTTCAAAGTGACTTCAGCGTGACTGTGGGCGACTTACAATGTGACTTAAAGCGACCTCCATGCCAGGCAACTTTGCCTGTGGCCAATCAGAAAAGGGAGGGATGGGGGTTGCCTGGGTAATTCGTGGAGAGTACCTTGGTAAATTATTTTCTTTTTCCTGTAAAGTCGCTTCAATATAGATGGGGATCCGACTTAGAGGTGACTTACATTGAATTGTATGGGCACAAGTCGGATAGAAGTCTCCTTGAAGTAGTACAGGAACTTTTTTTGAAGTCGGAGCGACTTCAGTAGTATACATTAAGACAGCTCTCATTAATTTCAATGGGATTTCTGATGTCAAGCGACTTGGGGCGACACCAGTTGGAGTGCAAGTCGCCTATGTGTGAACCGGCCCTCATGGACATGTGATTTTTTTTCGATTTTTATCTTTAATACATTTGCAAACATTTCAAACAAACTTCTTTCACGTTGTCATTATGGGGTATTGTTTGTAGAATTTTGAGGAAAATAATGAATTGAATCCATTTTGGAAAAGGGCTGTAACATAACCAAATGTGGAAAAAGTGAAGTGCTGTGAAAACTTTCCAGATGCACTGTAGTAAGCTTGTAGATTCAACCCAGTGATTACACATATTAACCTCCTGTTAAGGAATACTTTATTATCTTGTAAAATGAGATATCTTATCTAAATCTAAATCTCTTGTAAAATAAGGTATTTTATCTTGGATAGTACCATACAGTATCTCAACCTTAATTTACTTGAGTGAGGTGTTTGAACTTACTCTGGTATTCATTTTGCAGATGTTACAGTATATAACCATAGGTACATACCATCCAATAACAAACAACTAATTTCTGTTCATGGACAAATAAAAGCCAATCTGTGATTGGATATTATTAATATGCACTATGGATGTTTCTATTATTACTGCAGCTTTTCATGTAATAGCATCAAAAATGTACTTTTTGTCACAGGATGATTAACTTTTGGCCACAAAAATTCCTGCCTCCAACAATACCAAAACATTTGTGTTTGCAAATTGGGTCATTGAGGTCGCTAATCAAACACAATTAAAATGTTTGCTGGTACTTAGCAGCAATTACATTACCTATAATAGAGTTTTCACTCCTCAGACTCTGGCAGAGTTGTGTGACTAGGTGTCAGCGCCTGCTGGTGACACTGTGGTTCCCATAGGTTGTAGTTTTGGTGCCCACCAGCGGGTGTCTCCCAGCAGCCAGCAGACCCCAGTACTCAGTTTTTACCTGATGCTGGCTGCCGGGAGGGTATTTAGTCCTACTAGAGCCACTTGCTCCAGTGTTTTGCTTGCTGCCAGATACTGCTAACCGTTATCTTGATCCTGCTGCTGCCCTGTTTGCTGTTTCCTGCTGCATTGTACCTGTTCTCGCTTGTTGCTGATCCCAGGATTGGTTCCCCCTTCCCATCTGTTCCCTGCACATTTTCTTGCTAATTATTAGTCAGGTATTCAGTCCCTGGGTTTTTTGGTTCACTTATATTTTCATGTTTGCTGTGTGCGGGTGTTTGGAAGGATTCACTGTAAATAAATCTCAAAGTGTTACTAGACCCACAACAGTAGTCTGTATATGCAGTAAAGCGTGTTTGTTATACTCCTTATGACTGCACAATTGTAATGGTTAGTATATAGAATTAGCAGTTCACTGATCGATATTCCTTTTGGGTTCATGCACACTGGCTTAAAAAAATGCCAGTGCTCCTGACAGAAAAAAACACAAATTTTGAGCAGTTTTTGTACTAGCGTTTAGGAGCGTTCATCATTTGTTTTCTGCCAGATAACCGTTCTCAAAAACACAAAACAGAAGGTTTTTTTCTAATATAAAAAAATAGCAGACCAGAAGGTGGAACCTAAGGGGTTAATCCTGGGCATTGTGTAAAAATGCTGCTTGATCCTGTCTTTTCTGATCCTCCCCTTCTTCTACAGTCCCCAATCCATCCCCTGATAGTACAGAGCCTTGCGGGCATTCTGCACATGCTTAGTTTGATGTGTATTGCTAGAGAGGTTTTTTTTTTTTTTTTTTTTGGAAGGGTGCATGTGATTGGCACAGGGCCAATTAGCACTGTCCAGGCAGAAGGTCAGGATTCATACAGCCTCATAGGACAGTCAGAGGAGAATGAAAACTCCTCCTACAAGGTTTAACCAGTGCTTGGCTAGACACTAATAAAAGTCACAAACCTGCTATATACTGCTGATGAGAAAAGGTATTTTGCAGTGTATATTTACTAAAATAATTGCATTTCCTGTGTACTGTGGGAGACCAGATATAGTGAATGCAGGGCCCTGGATTTAGTAAAACTTTAAAGCATATACAGCCTGATCCCAATTTCCTGAGTGTAGCCACTAGGGATGGGCCGATAGTCCAAGAATAATATGACAACTCAAGATGTAGATTGAGCACAATGAGTGACGATATTGTAAAGGAGCCACTCTATTACTGCAGCAATTTAGATGAACGGGCTATCAAATATATTGATACTGCTCAATAAAGTCTAAAATAAATTATTATAGTTCTATAGAGATTCAAATATGGTACAACACAGAGGTCATTAACCAATAACAAGTGTTTAACTCAACTCTCCTGATCTAATTCAGAGAGTTCCTTAGGAGACCTAACTTTGGCTTTTGGTCATGTGGAAGATGGCAACTGCAATAGAAGGGTCCAGTTAATGAAGTTCAGTTCAATCTTCCATCGGCTTTGTTTTGTTCTAAAGTTAGGTACTGAATTACTGTGTCCGTTAATCCCTGAATTAAGGCACAAAATAGGCAACTTGAGTGAACTTTAGAAGAAAGCCTTGGTGGTGATTACTGACTTCAGATTATAATAACTGTTAAGGAGGGACATGTGCACAGGAGTTTGTAGTCCACTAGGAAAGGTGAGTCTGTACTGACAAGGAAGTATAGAAACAATTGAGTATACTCAAAGGTAAGCTTCTGCCTGCTCACCACTACGTTGATCACAGAAAACGGTCCAGCTGCTCAGGCTGTGCTGATGACGCTGGAATTGATGGTATCCGCTTGCTCTTTGCTTTAGGGAAAATAGCTTCCATTGCTTTCCCTGCAGTTCTCTCTGGATCGACCACTGCTCACACTGCAGATGCCGCTGAATCTGGAACAAACTCAGGTGCTGGCACGCTGGTTCTGCAGTTCACTCACTGGAACAGGGTAGTGTTGCAGCTTGCTGGGGGGTGCTGCGTAACTTCAGCCCGCTGGATCACTTGACTTAGGCCACAGCCCGCAATCCTGCGGAAACACATACAGATCCCTACTAGTCAATCACGCCGTCCAAAGAGACTGGAACCAACTTCTCCCCCCACTTAAATAGGTTTTCCCACAAAGCATCATTCCTCCAAAGAGCTTTTCCTGCAGCACAGCATCCTGGGAAATGGAGTCCTTCCGTTGCAGAATCCAGGGACAGACTTCCTCTGTAGCACTACAAATCCCATAAGCAGTACCTTTCACATGACCATTCTGTTCAGCAGTTTCAACACTAGAAGGGAGTCTCCACAACATCAATAAACATGAAATGTCCCATGTTAAAGGAGCACTATTTGACTCCTGGCTACAAAAATAATACCTAAAAGTACACCTTCATAGTCATTTGTGCCATATTTTCCTTATAAAAGTCATAGAATTTAGTAGATTAATAGGGGGTGAGATTCTAATCGGTAATTCAATGGGGTTTAATAAAGAGCAGAGATGTATCGATTTCTGTCCAATGATTCCCTGGGAATCTGACTATCCATGGGGCCTGTCTGAGATGAGTGGGTAGATAGTATTTAGTTAGATCTGGGGCATTTAAGCCCCCTCTGGATCTGGGTGAGAAAAAAGAACTGAGCATCCTATTCTAGGATTTTTGTTGCGCCAGATAAAGCTAAAAAAAAAAAGACGTAAATTCCTTAGTTGGATCCTTGGTACAGTTACTGGAAATGACTCAAAAAGAGTGGTAAAATTGACATTTTTAATACATTAATCCTACCCAGGAAAAAGATCATAGTAACTCATTTTAACACAAAGAAAAGCTGTCTGAAAAATTGATAGCAGTCCTGACCCACATAAAAGGCCATAACTGGTACATGCCCATAAATATGATCCTTACATTTTCTAAGTGACCTTATGACTATTGCACAACTGTAATGGTTAGTATTTAGAATTAGCAGTTCACTGATCGATATTCCTTTTGGGTCATTGCACACTGGCTTAAGAAAAGTCAGCGCTCTTGGCAAAAAAAACAAATGAATAAAAAGCTTAACACCTCTAGGAGCAGAATTTTTTTAAGCCAGTGTGCATGGACCCTTTAACTGGAAGTATTCTGAATCAAGATGCTGAAGTCTATATTATTATTACAACTTGGAAGCAAATTGTAATTGGTGACCTTAGCATCAGGTAAAGCCTTACAGATAGCTCCAGTGAGAGGAAATAAGAATTTAATGGAGTGTGTGATGCTTCAGAGTCCTGGGGGAGAAATCACTCTGGGTAATGTTGCTAGGGCTGTGCTACTAGTGTACAAACCAACGAGGAAAGGAATGTATGCGACACTGTGCAGTTCATTCTTTACAGTAACACCATTCTGTCTGTATGGGATCTAATAAACACACTTATGGGCTTCTTCTGCCTGAAACCCGGTACGGTATTTTTATATAGATTTTTCTCAGTTTTCTATCTTCTGCTGTTTGGATTTTAATTTAAAGCTTGGTCAATGTATATAATACATAATGCAGAATATGTTGGTATTGTCCTGAGCAGCCAAAAAGGGAGAATTACTGGAAACTGATTATTATGGACTCCTAGTTAACTGGTTAGTCTTTTGCTTAACGCATATATTTGTTAATGAAGCTTGCCTTTAAAGTGTCACTAAACCCACAACAGTAAAATCAGTCTGTATATCCAGTAAAGCATGCTTGTTTCACTCACTGTGGAATCTAAGGGGTCAATCCTCCACATTATGTAAAAAGGCTGTTTGATCCTCTCCTTCTTCCACTGCCTTCAATCCATCTCCTGATAAGACAGAGCCTTTAGAGTCAGGCTGCACATGCTCAGTTTGGTGTGTATTGCTAGAAAGTTTTTCCCTTCTTGGGAGGGTTCATGTGATCAGCACAGGGCCAATCAGCACTGTCCAGACAGAGGATCAGGGGTACTGCAGCCTCATAGGACAGTCAGAGGAGAATGAAAACTCCTCCTGCAAGCTTTAACCAGACACTGATAGAAGTCACAAGACTGCTCTAACTGCTGATGAGAAAAGGTAGTTAGCAGTTTATATATTTACTAAAACTATTGCATTTCCATGTTTTGTGTACTGTGAGAGACCAGATATAGTGAATGCAGGGTCTTGGGTTTAGTAACATTTTAACTTCTTGCAGGATTGTACATAGCTGTTGGATTGTTAACCAGAAAACTAATATCTCATCTCGTTTTCAGGCTTCTTTCCTTCATACTTTCTCATTGTTATGTTAATGAATGATTAGCCTTGATTATTTTGTCACCAGTTTATATAATGTGGTCCCAGAAGCCTGACATAAATCATGTCTATTGGCTATTAAATTGTATCTAAAGCCAACACTTTTTCTTTCTAGTTTTGAATGGTGTGAGGAAGTGTTCAGATCCCTGTCAAGTTGTTACTGCTGTCTGTGTCCCCTATGGGAAGAGGAGAAATTCCCCAATGGGGACACCAGTTCTGCTGATATTCACTTCACTTTAGATGGCTTTCTTCTAGCTTCCTGTGTTTGTTGTGTCTATGGGACTGGGGGTAAAGGGGAATATCCCTAATGAGACACAAACAAAACAAAAGAGAAGGTTTTGGCCTCAGGTATACTTTAACCACTTAAGCCCCGGAGCCCTTTTTTTTTACACAAGTTAAAATCTGTTTTTATTGCTAGAAAATTACTTAGAACCCACAAACATTTTTTTTTCCAAACACCCTAGAGAATAAAATGGCAATCGTTGCAATACTTTTTGTCACACGGTATTTGCGCAGCGGTCTTTCAAGAGCTTTTTTTTTGGAAAAAATTCACTTTTTTGAGTTAAAAAATAAGACAACAATAAAGTTAGCCCAGTTTTCTTGTACATTGTGAAAGATGTTATGCTGAGTAAATAGATACCATACATGCTACGGTTAAAAATTGCACACACTTGCGGAATGGCGACAAACTCCTGTACTTAAAATCTCCATAGGCGACGTTTTAAAAAATATTTTAACAGTTACCAGGTTAGCATTGCAGAGGAGGTCTTTTGCTACAATTATTGCTCACACTCTAGCGATCGCGGCGATACCTCACATGTGTGGTTTGAACACCGTTTTCATATACGGGCGTGACTTACATATGCGTTTTCTTTGCTGCGTGAGCTTGTGGGGACGGTGGCGCTTTAAATTTTTTTTTTAAATTTATTTTATTTATTTTTTTCTTAACACTGTTCCTTGAACCCATTCAGATCCGCGCTATTGCCGAAGTACAGCTCCAGCGCGGATCTGAATTGCCGGGTGGACGTCCTGGCCATGTGTGTGCCCCTAGAGCGCACTCACAGGCGGCGGCGCACGCCGCATGCTGCGTGGGTGTACCCCCGCGGGTCGGATGGACTCAATGTCTGCCCGAGACCTGCGATCCCCTGTCAGACCTGCAGAATGGGGAACTGCCAATGTAAACACGGCGGTTCTCCATTCTGTTGAAGGGGACAAGACAGATCTACTGATCCCTGTCACTGGGATCAGTTAGATCTGTTCTGTCCCGACCAGTCCCGCCCCCCACAGTTAGAACACACCCAGGGAACATTGTTAACCCCTTCACTGCCCCTGCTGGTTAACCCCTTCAATGCCAATGACATTTATACAGTAATCAGTGCACATTTAAATTTCTGATCGCTGTATAAATGTCATTGGTCCCAAAAAAAGTGTCAAAAATGTCCGACATAATCCCTACATACTGGAAATCTACATATATACCTACTTTAAAGGAATGGTTGATGGCAGTAAATGACATATATACATTAGAAGAAACCAGGGCAATAGCCAATGAAACAACAGACAAACATAACAGAACATGGAATAGTTGAGTAGCATTTAAATTTACCCCTTTGTATGATCACTCCCTCAGAAGCTGAAACACAAGCTTCGAAAACACCGAACCACCAACCAAACCCTCTGGTTTAATCGCCTCTTCTTAACCTCTTACACTTCTTTCACATTTACTTTCACTTCTTGTAACTTTTCTTGAGTTTTTTTTTTATGAAGAGTATATCATTCTAATACCCGGTTAATTGAGCAACCAGTTAGATATTGTCATGGGCTTTTTTTGCAATTACATGGCACAGACGCCAAAGGTCTACATATGCATATTGGGCCCTCATCTGAGTGGTATTTACAGGTCACTATTAACGCAGCTGACCGGCTGGAGGCTGGCTGCGCCTGAATCCCTGGACGCAGAAGATCCCAATTGGGGCGTCCCGGGAGGGGGGCATTTGGCTAGGACGAGCCTTCACTGTACAACAATACTCCACTCGGATGATATGCCCACATAATAGGTTTGAGCCAAAAACTCAATGTTTGACAATTCAATGGTGATAACAAAATTGTTATTTACCTGACCTACCGAAGATATCCTTGAAGATATCCTTGAAGATACCGAAGATATGTCCTTGATAAACAGTCTCTTTTTTCTTGTGTAATTTTTGCTTGATATACTTTGCCTCCTTTATTATGTATTCATTTGAGAATCTAATAAAAACATATTGAAACAAAAAAAAATGTCCGACATGTCCGCCCCAATATCAAAGTCCCGATAAAAATCGCAGATCGCCACCATTACTAGTAAAAAATAAATAAATAATAAAAACGTCATAAATCAATTCCTATAGTTTGTAGACGCGTTAACTTTTGCGCAAACCAATCCATATACGCCGCTTGCGATTTTTTTTTTCCAAAAATATGTAGAAGAATATATATCGGCCAAAACTGTTGAATAATTATTTTTTTGGGATATTTATTATAGCAAAAAGTAAAAAATATTGTTCTTTTTTTGAAATCATCGCTGTTTGTTTATAGCGGCAATCAGAAATGACGCAGAGGTGATCAAATACCACCAAAAGAAAACTCTATTTGTGGGGAAAAAATTATATAAATGTGTTTGGGTACAACGTCGCACGAACGCACAATTCTCATTCAAAATGTGACAGCGCTGAAAGCCAAAAATTGGTCTGGGCAGGAGGGGGGTTTAAGTGCCCAGTAAGCAAGTGGTTGAAGAAAAAGTCTGGTCACTTTTATTGCTATCACAAGGAATGTAAACATCCCTTGTGATAGTAATATATGGTGACAGGTACTCTTTATGGAGGGATGGGGGGTTTAAACCCCCCCATCCCTCCTTTACACTTCACAGTGTTCAGATCGCCAAAAACAGCGATTCTGAATACTGTCATTTTTTTAAAACCGGCGCCATTGGCCGTCAAGTAAACCGGAAGTGACGATGTGACGTCGCTTCTGGAAATGTACGAAGGAGTCCCAATCAAAGCTGATTCCGGCTTCCACAGGGACTTCAGTCAGCGGCCGAACATGTCCGATTGGAGCTCTGTTCTCCTGGTGGGACGGGAGGCCGGAGAAGAGCAGTGGACAGTGGCGGGAGGGGGGTGATGGCCCCTCCTGCTACCTGGGATAACGACCGAACGGCTCCCAAGCTGGATCGGCCATTATCACCTGCTAGCCGGCGGCCTGCTCTAAAAAACGGTACTGGGGTACAGCCTGCAGCCACAGGCTATACCCCGATACATCCACCTAAAGCAGCCACTGTTTATAAATGGCAATTCGTGTTAAGTGGTTAATAATATATGACAAGTGTATAGGTGATATTGCGCTAAGGCAAAAAGGAAAAAATGGTAAACACTGTGAGAACAAAGGCAAGCAGCTATACCTCAATCAAACTCATTGATAATCAGGTAATATACAAAAAATGATATAGCGCTCCAACCATATTTAAAATGATAAATAGTCCCGTGAATAATAATAAATGTGATGAATATATTAATAAATAAGTTTGTGACAGTCAATAATGGTAAAAAATAAGGTGTGCAAATTCTTCAGTGGGAGTAATGTGACAACATCGCTTAAGGGCGCAGGTGAGATCCTCAAATAAAGATAAATTGGAGGCTTACCAGACGCGTTTCGTATAAGAGGACGTATTCTTATACGAAATGCGTCGGGAAGCCTGATACTTTGAAGTGCTGCATACAGTTACATACCATTATTGACTTTTGAACCTGAAGGAATTTTTATCGATATTTTTATCGTTATTTAATAAATATACCTCATCACTTGGGGTTTTACACTATTCCGAGTTTTCTCTCGTCCCCCTCAGCTGTTTACCTAATTTTGGACCATTGGTCAACTTCGCCTTCCACCTGCTCACATCACGGAGAGGTGTCTCCGTGGTATATCTGTCTTACAAGTAAGACCTACCCCATCGTCAAGGATTGTGTGACGCACCGCCCATTGGTAAGAAGGCCCCACCCCGGTGGACCGAGGACCCTGCAAGGATCCGGAATCGATGTGAAGACGTCCCCCCCCCACCTGGGAACATTCTGAGGAGTGTGACATGATTTCCACTGCCTGGATCCCCTTGAGATGGTTCTATGCCTTTACCCATTGGGAGTCTGGTAAGCCTCCAATTTATCTTTATTTGAGGATCTCACCTGCGCCCTTAAGCGATGTTGTCACATTACTCCCACTGAAGAATTTGCACACCTTATGTTTTACCATTATTGACTGTCACAAACTTATTTATTAATATATTCATCATATTTATTATTATTCACGGGACTATTTATCATTTTAAATATGGTTTGAGCGCTATATCATTTTTTGTATATTAATAATATATGCATGGCTAAGATTGTAATTTATATGCTTGGGGCATCAGGCATGCTGTCCCAAAGTAATTATCTAATGTTAGTCATAGATATAAGATTACCGTTGGCTGTTCTGGCCATCTTTTCTGGATAGGGCGACAACTTGTTGTGATCACCAGATATTCACCAACTCTTAAAGTGGTAGTAAACCCTCCTATCATTTTCAGCCAAGGAAGCTGCCATCTTGGCCTCTGTTTAATCTACAACTGCCATGATGCTGTACATGTGATCAGCTATGACACCAACCATTGGATGGTTTGACAGTTTGGTTTAGAGCACAACCACGTGCCAGAAATGTAACTAGTTATTAAACTGTTAAATGGATGGGTTTACTGCCGCTTTAAGCCGCCCATAGATGATTTGATTATCTTGGGTTTTGATTTTTCCATGGGTGGAAGGAAAGAAAATCACTAGATTCCCCCATCAACACAGTCAGTGTTGATGGGGGAATGCCTCCCACAGTGCTATTGTGTTCTGCCTGCAGGGGGGTGCGGGGAGTCTTCCTGGCCGGCAGAACACAATGATTACTGCTAGCGGCAGTTAATTGATGGATATATTTGGGTGCAATCAGCATGCCTAGAAATGGATCACATCTTGGCCAGTCCCTGCTTAATCAGTCGAATTTTGATCTTTGCATGGCCGGCTTTAGGGGGAAAGAACTGATTGGGGGACCAGTGTTCTCTTTACTACTATTACCCGTTCAATTTACACAACATAAACACAATCAGGGGAGCTGAATGTTTGTGTTCTGCAGCTGACAAATATGGCTTTGTGTGGTTGGATTATGACTACAGGGTTGACTGCTTTGATTTGTCTGAGGATTGCTTTACTCCTATAGATATATATTATCAGAAATAGAAGTGTTAATAGTTTATTTTTATCAAAAAGTGTGTTCGACAACCCCTTGCCTTCAAAACCGCATCAATTCTTCCAGGTACACCTGCACACAGTTTTTAAAGGAACTCGGCAGGTAGATTGCTCCAAACATCTTGGAGAACTAACCACAGATCTTCTGTGGATGTAGGCTGCCTCAAATCCTTCTGTCTCTTTTTTAAAAAAAATATTTTTTTATTTTACTTTTCCCAACGCAAGGTACAAAACAGAGCCTATTGGGCATGCCCAGGCTCGCACATACAATGCAACAACAGACCTTAAGCTACTATACAAGGGGGACAAAGAAAAAAAAAGGGGGGGATAAATGAAACTTAGTATGTTATAACCATCTATGCCAGATTGAGAAACACATTTTTCTTACTTGATCTCAAGGGGTTTTTCAGGGCCTAGTTCACTACAGAGATGATTGCTCCCTCAAAGCCGATTGCTCCCTCAAAGCCTATGTACCCAGTGAATGGCTTGTCCGTGTTGCATAAGGTCAAAGTCCCATTAACCAAGAGTCATTGAAGTTCTAAACAAAGGTACATCCTTCTCGTCTACAGCGTCTACATTTGTAGACAGGGATTGTACCCATATGTCCCATATTTTGTGAAATTTCTTATCACAACCCCTAGAGAGGTAATTGGCCTTATACAGTTGGAGGGCAGAATTTATTAACTGCTTCCAAAAATTAACTGATGGCGCAGCAGGAGATTTTCACCAAAGTACAATGGCTTTATGTGCATAGTAGAGTAGTAACCCCAGGAGTGTCCTGGCTGCTCGGCTATGAGCCAGGGGGTCAACCAGACCCAGCAGGCACACCTCCACCGACAATGGGATCTGGATGGTAGTAACAGTGTAGATAAACGTAGTGATCTCATTCCAAAATATTTTTATCTGGGAACATGTCAAGAATACATGAATAAAGTCTGCTGCAAGTGTGATGCACCTCCAGCAGGAATCTGGGACAGGCGAGTATATTGTATGTAGACGTGCGGGCGTGTGATACACTCTATGTATGATTTTTAACTGTATTAGTCTAGCCCTTGCGGAAACTAGTTGTGTGAATGAGCACTTCCATGCCTCTTCCCAATCCTCCGCATCTAGGATAGGAATATCCACCACCCATTTTGCTTTGAGAGTTTCAAGGCCCATGTGCATGTTAGGTAACAATGCTTTGTATATATTGGAGAGAGGCTTGGTCATGGCTTTGTCTATGAGTTGGTCCTCAAGAGTTGAGGTGTAAAAATCTACTCGTGAGTTTTCAAATTGAATATTGAAGGCTGCAGAAACCTGAACAAATGAGAATTAGGCAGATCAAATTTTTGTTTTAATTAGTCAAAAGTGCACAATCGACCCCCAATACAAATCTGAGCTACATATTTGATGGCCTTTTGTTCCCAGATACTAGGAGTACCAGGCGAAAAGGTGCCGTGGGTCCCCGATAGAGTAAGTTCCGAAGTGCCTTGTATCCTTCTGTCTCTTCATGTAATCCCAGACAGACTCAATGATGAAAAGGGCTCAAGTCACCTAGGGTCTTAGTAGCCAATACTTTATATTTGCATTGTATTCTTCTACGCAAGTGTAGCACCCCTAGCTGTGTTGCTAGAGTGCTAGAGTTTTTCTGCGTGAAGAGTAGGTAAATTTGCTTGGCTGCCAGCACAAGGACTGTTTCTTACTAAAGTGTGTCTGGAAATTCATGTGCCTGGCTGTGCAGGGTGGGATATGGACCACAATCACCAGTGCCCCCTACGGGGGTAGCGCTACACATGAAAATGTTACAGAAACATTTACATGCGTACAGCATACAGACATTTTACGCAGCATCTTGCTGGCAGCTTTTGGCAGCAAGATCTTCTGTATTTCCATACACCAGTGTGCATGGCCAGTGTGAGGCCTAACAGAACCTATTGCAGTAACTGATTTTGTGATGGTGTTGTCTTTTCAAAAGTGACCAACATATCCATTCAGCCACATATTGACTTATTTTTAATGTGTGAAAACATTTAACTTGGTCACACACACAGCCTGTTTGGTTGTTATTACATGTGTGCCTGGCTGTTAAAGTCTCCCTAATGTGAAGGATCCAGCCAAATGTATTTCTAGTGTTGAATATTGTTTTTTAGAGTCTCTGTCAGGCTTTTCTGACTTTCTGTGTCCCTGCTGGTGAGATGGCCTGAACATATTTCCACTGCATGGAAGAACAGACCTGACTCGATTAGAATAAACCTAACTTAGTCAGTTAGAGTGCTGTAACAATATTTTTTATAATTCTTCAAACATTTTATTTGTATTTGTTGTATGTATCTTTGAATATATGAAATTTTTTTGTATATATGAGGTTTTTTTTTACATTGTATTTTAGGCCCCTTTCACATGGGGCGGATCCGCCGGGTGGACTTCGTTAGCTCAGCGAGGGATCGATCCATTGATCCCCGCTGAGTATGCAGATGACAGGTCAGTCTCTGCTCACTGTGCAGGGATGGACTTGTCAGAGCCCCGCTGTTCTCTACGGGAAGATCGGATGAAAATGGACAGCCTGTCCGTTTTCATCTGATCCCATCGGTCTGTTTTGAGCGGATCTTATTGGATCGGATGGCAGGCGGGTGTAAGCGGACACATCTCCACTGACATCCGCCTGCCCATAGAATCAATGGGTGGCCCGCCCGGATCCAACTGAAAAATGGACAGACGAATCCGAGCAGGCCGATCATGTGAAAGAGGCGTTGTGTTTTTGTTTGGATGTTGCCTGGCGGTGATTCAGATAGAAGGTATATGAGGATTCTGGTTACCGGTTAATTTACCATTCCACCTGCCTTAAGCACCTCCACGCATACTCCATGTGTTCTATGGATCACACCTGATCATGCTTGGGAGGACATGATTGATCATTCGGTCAGTGCTTTACATACAGTACAAATATATTTGGGATTGGAGTCTGTGGTCTTTTAGCTATGACTAAGCACCAATAAGGGTGGGAAACGCGTCAGCTATTATTACTGTTCCTGTATTCCTGTTTGCTGTATGGATCGTATTTCACTTCAATAAAGGTGTTTGCATCGGAATGTGGCCATCCAGCCTTCCTTCCTTCTACAGTTAGAGTGCTGTAACAACTGTTGACGCACCTCATAGAATGTACGGTAAATATGTCACCACACCTTAGATCCTTTGGCATTTTTGAAAAGATCACATCATAATGCAATATTTTGGAGGGTGCAGTATCACTTTAGACATACAGTATGTTAATGTATGCCTGATGGAGAGGTCCTACTAGGGAAATTTCCTTGCACATGCTTTTCTAGTGACCACCCAGGAAGTGAAGGAATCTCTCCAATGGGAACATAGACAGCAGTAATATTGTGACCCCTACCTCTACTAGGACCACCATCAGAAATAATAAAGACCCTTATTCAGGGCTCTATGTTGTCATACAAAAAAAAATCACTTAGCTTTTTGATTTTTTTCCCCAAAGAACACCTGTACTACATGAAATACAGGGACTGCATTTGCTGACCTCTTTCTGAAAATCTCCATGACCAGGCTGGCTTTTGGCTTTAATCGTTTCTGATTTACTATCCTGAAACAAGTAGGCAGATCAGTCAGGCAGAATTTTTGATCTGTATATTTGTCCCAGGACTGGCCTAAAATACTGAACCCAACATCATGACATCCAAAGGAAGAAGTGAGCAATGGTAGCCTCAGTATATTCTTACTACAGGTTTCCTTTATACTCATAAAATGTATATTCCATGTATAAATAGATAAATATATATATATATATCTGCTGAACTTTGATATTTGATTTATTGGCTGCCGTTACTATGAAAAATACACATTTACACTAAGAACACACATCCAAAAACCAGGGGTGGTCCTTTTTTTATGGACAAACGAGACACAAGGTGGCAGTACCTGTACATTTTATTGTAAAATTAGCAAACCAATATAATAATCATTTAGTGGGAAAAGCCCAAGTGTTTTTATTGTTTATTGTAAACTTAGATAACAGTAATGCTTTTGTTCTAATTTCTCATTTTCTCCGGTTGCTGTGTTATAAACTTATGATTTACAGATTATTACATTCCTTCTCTAATGCTGCTTTGTATATCCTATAGTGTAGTCAATATCTTGTCGGAGGAATTGCTGAGATTGCAGTCATTGATTCCATTTACAAAATGTGTTTATTGCGCACATTGAAACGTCATACTCATATTTGTTCCAGTGCCAGGCAAGGTTGAAATACTTGAACTGTTTCACCTGTCAAACAAATTGTGATTTTGTTTTGATATGCTTGTGGTTCACAAACATCTGCCATTTAGTATAGCCAGGAAAGTGACATTCCTTTCTTTATAACAGTAGGAAGTGTGTTATCTCATTAACCACTTGACCACTGGGCACTTAAACCCCCTTAACAACCAGACCGATTTTCAGCTTTCAGTGCTCTCACATTTTGAATGACAATTACTCAGTCATGCAACACTGTACCTATATGAAATTTGTGTCCTTTTTTCACACAAATAGAGCTTTCTTTTGGTGGTATTTAATCACCACTGGGTTTTTCATTTTTTTCGTTATGATTTAAAAAAGACTGAACATTTTGTAAAAAAAAAGCATTTTTCTTCGTTCCTGTTATAAAATTTTGCAAGTTAGTAATTTTTCTTCATACATTTTGGCCAAAATTTATGCTGTTACATATCATTGGTAAAAAAAACAACAAATTAGTGTATATTATTTGGTCTTTGTGAAGGTTATAGAGTCTACAAGCCATTGGTATAAACTGGGTGAGAATGGCTGGGTGGATGAGGATGGCTGGATGAGTGAGGATGGATGGAAGGATGGATGGGTGAGGAAGGCTGGCTGGGTGAGGATGGCTGGGTTGGTGAGCATGGATGGCTGGCTGGGTGAGGATTGCTGGGTGGGTGAGGAGGATGGATGGTTGGGTAAGGATGGCTGCGTGGGTGAGCATGGATGGCTGGCTGGATGCGGGGTGCAGCCTGTCACATAGCAGCGCTGTGGGCACTATACATCCTACCCACAACGCTGCTGCATCTGCTCTCTCCCCCCTCCTCACACACTGCACCGATCGGTGCGGAGAGGGGAGAGAAAAGCCGGAACTTCCTCCGGCTTGTTTACATGTGATCGCTCCGTCATTTGTTGTCATTCTGTCTGCTAGCGGCCATTCACCACGATCTGCGAAGCTCCAGGTCCCCTGGACCAGGCAGTCACAGATGTTCCCAGGTGCGCACCCCTGGGGGCGCGCAGGGCGTGCGTTCATGGGAGGACGTCATTGTACGCCCTCCCAGAGCTAAGCAACCACCCTGTAGACGTCATTTGACTATAGGGCGGTTGTTAACTGGTTAAACCTGCCCACTGGTCAGTCAGTAAAGGAGCAGCAGCATGTAGGAGCTGCAGGAGCCGATGATTTTAACTGGTTCTTCTCAAACAGTGCAGAAGCTACCAATTGCATAGGGTACAGTCCATTCATTCTGGCTCCATTAAACAGTCTAGGGCAGGGGTAGCCAACCTTTGAGAGGCGGCGATCCACATGAAAGACATGAAAGATCACCGGGGGGTTCAGCGCCCTTATTTTTAAAAGAAATTAATCAGTCAGGCCTAGCTATATACTGTAGCTGTCAGGGGCGGTATTTACTGGTACTGATGCCCTTTCCTCCTGCAGCTGTTGAATGCCGGCAAGAAGGAGAGGAAGAGAGGCGCCGCCGCCCCTCTTGTCCAAGTTCCAGGAATCTGCAAGGAAGGATTGCGGTCTACCTGTCACCTACCCGTGATCGACGGGTTGCTGACCCACGATTTAGAGGATATCTTTCATGATTTATTACTTGTAGAACTTGTAACAAAAGAGGGGTTAGGGTGGTATGGGATGCTCCAAAAATGTTGATTTGTAACAGTAAGGCACGTTTCCCTAGTGGAACAGTTTTTAGCTAGAAAGGGCAAGGCCGGAACTGAGACCCTGTAAGACAGTGGTTCTCAACTCCGGTCCTCAGGAGCACCCAAAAGGCCAGGTTTGCAGGATAACTGAAATACATCACAGGTGATATAATTTGCTACTCAGTGATTGCAGTGTTCTAGTCTGCATCTCCCCAAGGTAATCTGGCCTGTTGGTGGGTCCCAAGGACCGGAGTTGAGAACCACTGCTGTAAGAGCTGTCTCAGAGAGAGGCTGACATCCCAAAAGTAGAACAGAACACAGTCACTAGGATCCTGAGCTCAGGTTAGTACTCACAATGTCCCAGGGCAGCTACACACATTCAAGCCTCCATCAGGCACTCTTTAGTGAGCTCTCCAGACCAGATCCTTAGGTGAAACTGCTTAGTTAGCTCTAAAAGTAATTAGTAATTAGGAATAGGCCCCCCAGCGCTGCTATTGCTGAGACCTTGATGAACATCAGCAGACTCCAGCAGAACTGCCTTAAAGCGGCAGCCCCTGAGGCTAGTACTTCTCCAGCAGGACAGGAAAAGGGCTGCCTCCAAACCTGACTATTTATGCCCCCAGCCACCTACTGGGCACTACTCCCCAGGGATTGGCTGCAGCACAATAAATATTCAAAAAAGTATTTTACTCTCCCAACCCTCTATGTTCTGGAAGCCTCCAGAATGCAGGGAGAAGCAATCAAACCTGTGACCTCTGAGATCTAGAACAGCCCAAAGAAATCAATAACATGATTACAGAGGAGCCAAAAAGAACTAAATTTGCCTATAATCACAGCAATCTACCTAGGAGCAGGCCTGTACTGGCCATCGGGACTACCGGGAGTTTCCCGGTGGGCCAACGCGTCGGTAATGATTCTGTCCGACATCCTACAGTGTCACTGTGACTTGACCGTGTGACTCGGTAACCGGGTGGCCCTTTGAGGGCCATCAGGGCTACCGGTCATGTCCGGACGAGGATCCATCTAACGACACTAATATCCGTTTAAATCAAGAAAAACCGAGGAGACATTAGTACAATAACTAAAGAAACCCGACAAGATCTAGAGTCTCCAGTGTCCAAACTAACGAAGAGGGACGTAAGACCTCCGAAG
>BLSH010207308.1:600019-611043 GCA_018402905.1 Glandirana rugosa | reverse complement strand
AAACAGTGTAACCAGGCAGTGGGAAAAGCAAATAGAATTCTGGGATGTATCAGTAGAGGGATCACCAGCAGGAGGAAGGAGGTTCTGATTCCTCTATATAGATCTTTAGTGAGACCTCACTTAGAATACTGTGTCCAGTTCTGGAGACCTCACTTACAAAAAGATATTGATAAAATAGAACGAGTTCAGAGACGGGTAACAAAAATGGTGAAAGGTCTGGGGGATAAAACATATCAAGAGCGACTTCAGGAACTTAATATGTACAGTCTGGAGGAAAGAAGGGAGAGGGGAGACATGATTGAAACCTTTAAATACATCAAGGGGGTGAATAAGGTTCAGGAGGGCAGTCTTTTCAATATGAAACCAAAATCAAGAACACGGGGACATGACCTCAAACTAACTGGGTGGAAGTTCAAAACTAATCTTAGAAAGTATTATTTTACTGAAAGGGTGCTTGATGATTGGAATAAACTACCAACAGAGGTTGTGAGACAGTCAACAGTAAATGGCTTTAAACATGCTTGGGATAAACATAAATCCATAGTCAAACAACAAGGTTAATGTAAAAAAATATATATATATAAATAAATAAATAAATAAAAAAATAAATATATAAAAAGGGGCAGACTCGATGGACTACTCAGTCTTTTTCTGCCGCCACTTTTCTATGTTTCTATGTTTTATTGGATTTTTACCCTGATCAGGGATGGGCTGTGTCCCGAGGACATGCCTGATCCCCGATCGGCGAGCTGCGGGTCCCCTGGGACCCGCAGTAATGGCAAAATGCTAAGGATGTCATATGACTCCCACCCAGGATTGGAGATCTCTCCTGCGGACATCATTTGACTATAGGCGGGTAGGGGTGTGGTTAACATAAAGCATATTTTATTAATCTGACTGTGATAAATAAAATAAGGATAAAATATGATTGGCTACTATAGGCACTGTACACATCATTATTGCCTTGTTAAAGCGGAGTTCCACCCTATTAAAAGTCAGCAGCTACAAAAAGTGTAGCTGCTGAATTTTAAGAATCAAACACTCACCTGTCCCAGGCTCCAGCGATGCGGCCGCCTCCCTCTTCTCCCCCTCCTTCTTGCGACGCCGACATCACAAGTGTGGGCGCTGCACGCACTGCGCATTGTGACAGGTACTCGGGTACTCTGATGGGCTGGTGACAGGTACTCTGATGGGCTGGTGACAGGTACTCGGGTACTCTGATGGGCTGGTGACAGGTACTCTGGTATTCTGATGGGCTGGTGACGGGTACCCGGGTACTCTGATGGCTGGTGACAGGTACTTAGGTACTGTGATGGGTTGTGACAGGTACTTGGGTACTATGATGGGCTGGTGACAGGTACTCAGGTACTTTGATGGGCTGGTGACAGGTACTCTCGTACTCTGATGGGCTTGTGACAGGTGCTCGGGTATTCTGATGGGCTGGTGACAGGTACTCGGGTACTCTGATGGGCTGGTGACAGTTACTCAGGTACTCTGATGGGTTGTGACAGGTACTTGGGTACTATGATCGGTTGGTGACAGGTACTCAGGTACTTTGATGGGCTGGTAACAGGTTCTCTCGTACTCTGATGGGCTGGTGACCGATACTCGGGTACTCTGATGGGCTGATGACACGTACTCTGATGGGTTGTGACTGGTACTAGGGTACTTTAATGGGCTGGTGACCGGTACTCAGGTGCTTTGATGGGTTGTGAGAGGTACTTGGGTACTCTGATGGGCTGGCGACAGGTACTCGGGTACACAGATGGGCTGGTGACAGGTACTCGTGTACTCTGATGAGCTGGTGACTGGTACTTGGGTACTTTGATGGGCTGGTGACAGGTACTCGGGTACTCTGATGGGCTGGTTGCAGGTACTTAGGTACTTTGATGGGCTGGTGACAGGTACTTGGGTACTCGGGCTGGTGACAGGTACTCAGGTACTCTGATGGGCTGGTGACAAGTACTTGGGTACTCTGATTGGCTGGTGACAGGTGCTTGGGTACTCTGATGGGCTGGTGACAGGTACTCAGGTACTTCGATATGTTACGTGAGTACGCAGATCCCGAAAGTGATCGGCTGTGATTGGACACGTGGTAACGTGGTAAAGAGCCCGTTTTTTATTGAATTTTTACCCTGATCTGGGATGGGCTGTGTCCCGAGGACATGCCTGATCCCCGATTGGTGCATGGGACCCGCAGTAATGGCAAAAAGCTAAGGAAGTCATATGACGCCCAGCCAGGATGGGAGATCTCTCCTGCGGATGTCATTTGACTATAGGCGGGTAGGGATGTGTTTAACATAAAGCATATTTTATTAATCTGTCTGTGATAAATAAAATAAGGAAAAAATATGATTGGCTACTATAGGCACTGTACACATTATTTTTGCCTTGTTAAAGTGGAGTCCAACCCTATTAAAAGTCAGCAGCTACAAAAAGTGTAGCTGCTGACTTTTAAGAATCGAACATTCACATGTCTCAGGCTCCAGCGATGCGGCCGCCCAAAGCCTCCCTCTTCTCCAACTCCTTCTTGCACCGCATGCCCAGCGCATGCATGAGCACTTTGTGAATGGCCGGTGTATCTTCTGGAGATTAGGTGTCTAGATCTCTCTATCTGCTGATGGTTTTTGACATGTTTTTACTGACGGTAGTCTCTTATCATGCATTTTGTTATCTTTAGCATATGGGACAGTATATTTAATGTATCAGCCTATCAACTTCTGATAATGAACAGCATGGTACACTGCACAATGCGTGCTGTATAAAACTTTAAATTATAGTTTCCCAATAAATACGCTTCCTTTGTACCCCACAGGTGATACCTAATATGAAGTACCGTTCCCAAATCCGAAATGTACAGTAACAGCATTGCTAAATAACATATATTTTCCTCATAATCAAAAAAGATTTTCTTAATTTGTTGGTCATGTAGTGTAGTCTTGATGAAAGATCGTATGATCATAATAATACACTCTATTGAATAATCATGCCCGCAGTGTCTGCCCAACTCTTGTGCCATGTCTGCAGTTTCTGACCATCTCTCTCTTATGCCATGCCCGCAGTCTCTGTCCATCTCTTGTGCCATGTCTGCAGTCTCTGCCCATCTTTCGTGCCTTGCCCATAGTCTCTGTTCATCTCTTGTGCCATGCCCACAGTCTCTGACCATCCCATGTGCCATGTCTTCAGTCTCTGACCATCCCTTGTGCCATATGGTGTGGGGGTTTGCATTGTGGAGAGGAGGAGGGTGGCAGGAGGATGGTTGGTGGGGAGGGGGGTGCACCAAAATGTACCAAGATGCACCTTCATCTAATCCTTGCACTGGCCCTGTATAAACCCAACATTTCATATTCCTGATATGTGCCTGCTGTACTATGTGAGAAAATATCCTGTTCTATTTGTATTGCTCTCTTTGTGTAAAATCCCTGGTGTTCATATCAGTCCCACTGCTTTCCAATTAAAAACTGGCTACGCTAAGCAGGAGAACACTCCTTGGTCAGTTCTCTAGCTATGCTGGGAACTCAGCCTGCTGTCTGTTGTCCATGTCTGCAGTCTCTGACCATCTCTTGTGCCATGTCTGCAGTCTCTGACCATCTCTCTCTTATGCCATGCCTGCAGCCTCTGCCCATCTCTTGTACCATGCCCGCAGTCTCTGACCAACCATCTCTTATACCATGTCTGCAGTCTCTGACCATCTCTCTCTTGTGCCATGCCCACAGTCTCTGACCAACCATCTCTTATACCATGTCTGCAGTCTCTGACCGTCTCCCTCTTGTGCCATGGCCACAGTCTTTGCGTATCTATTGTGCCATGCCTGCAGTCTCTGAACAACCATATCTTGTACCATGTCTGCAGTCTCTGAACATCTCTCTCTTGTGCCATGCCCGCAGTCTCTGCCCATCTCTTGTGCCATGTCTGCAGTCTCTGATCGTCTCCCTCTTGTGCCATACTTACACGTCTCTGCCCATCTCTTGTGCCATGTCTGCAGTCTCTGACCAACCATCTCATGTGCCATGTCTGCAGTCTCTGCTTATCTCTTGTGCCATGCCTGCAGTCTCTGACCAACCATCTCTTGTGCCATGCCTGCAGTCTTTGACCACCTCTTGTGCCATGTCTGCAGTCTCTGACCATCTCTTGTGCCATGTCTGCAGCCTCTGCCCATATCTTGTGCCATGTTTGCAGTCTCTGACCATCTCTCTCTTGTGCCGTGCCTGCAGTCTCGGACCAACCATCTCTTGTACCATGTCTGCAGTCTCTGAATGTCTCTCTCTTGTGATATGACCACACGTCTCTGTCCATCTCTTGTGCCATGCCTGCAGTCTCTGCCCATCTCTTGTGCCATGTCTGCAGTCTCTGATCATCTCCCTCTTATGCCATGCCCACACATCTCTGCCCATCTCTTGTGCCATGCCCGCAGTCTCTGAACAACCATCTCTTGTACTATGTCTGCAGTCTCTGAATGTCTCTCTCTTGTGCCATGCCCGCAGTCTCCGCCCATCTCTTGTGGCATGTCTGCAGTCTCTGATCGTCTCCCTCTTGTGCCATGCCCACACGTCTCTGCCCATCTCTTGTGCCATGCCCGCAGTCTCTGCCCATCTCTTGTGCCATGTCTGCAGTCACTGACCAACCATCTCCTGCGCCATGTCTGCAGTCTCTGCTTATCTCTTGTGCCATGCCTGCAGTCTCTGACCAACCATCTCTTGTGCCATGCCTGCAGTCTTTGACCACCTCTTGTGCTATGTCTGCAGTCTCTGATCATCTCTTGTGCCATGTCTGCAGCCTCTGCCCATATCTTGTGCCATGTTTGCAGTCTCTGACCATCTCTCTCTTGTGCCATGCCTGCAGTCTTGGACCAACCATCTCTTGTAACATGTCTGCAGTCTCTGAACGTCACTCACTTGTGCCATGCCCCCAGTCTCTGCCCATCTCATGTGCCATGTCTGCAGTCTCTGCCCATCTCTTGTGCCATGCCTGCAGTCTCTGACCAACCATCTCTTGTGCCATGTCTGCAGTCTCTGCTCATCTCTTGTGCCATGCCTGCAGTCTCTGACCAACCATCTCTTGTGCCATGCCGCAGTCTCTGACCAATCATCTCTTGTATCATGTCTACAGTCTCTGACCATCTCTTGTGCCATGTCTGCAGTCTCTGACCATCTCTCTCTTGTGCCATGCCCTCAGTTTCTGCCCATCTCTGGTGCCATGTTCACAGTGTCTGCCCATCTCTTGTGTCATGTCTGCAGTCTCTGACCGTCTCTCTCTTGTGCCATGCCCACAGTCTCTGTCCATATCTTGTGCCATGCCCACACTCTCTGCCCATCTCTTGTGCCATGTCTGCAGTCTCTGACCAACCATCTCTTGTGCCATGACTGCAATCTCTGGCTAACCATCTCTTTTGCCATGTCTGCAGTCTCTGCTCATCTCTTGTGCCATGCCTGCAATCTCTGCCCATCTCTTGTGCCATGTCTGCAGTCTCAGACCATCCCTTGTGCCATGTTTGCAGTTTCTGCCCATATCTTGTGCCATGTCTGCAGTCTCTGACTGTCTCTCTCTTGTGCCATGTCCGCAGTCTCTGCCCATCTCTTGTGCCATTCCCGCAGTCTCTACCCATTTCTTGTGCCATGTCTGCAGTCTCTGCCCATCTCTTGTGCCATTCCCGCAGTCTCTGCCTATTTCTTGTGCCATGTCTTTAGTCGCAGACTAACCATCTCTTGTGCCAGGGAACTAGCATGTCTGGACTGCTGTACACAGCGTGGAGCCGCTTTCAGATTTCTCTGACCACCACACATCCATACACAGAGCATTCCATTGCTGAACCCACTCTGCGGTCCCCACTGCTTGTACTATATGCCTGCCGAGGCTCGCACCGGCACGTCCATCTTCATGTAGGAGGAGAGGATTAACACCATGATACTTTGGAGTGCTGCGATGAATAAAGATTAATCCACCAGTGGAGGAGGACAATTCCCCCAAGGCCATATCACCAAACTAATTCACCACATGCAAACCAGTCTTTTGTCCAAAGAGGCTTTGTCCAAAGAGGCTCTGATGAAGAGGATAACCCTCAAAATGCATTAGCCGCTTATGCCACCTGCTAGCCCCTACGGGGCACTGGCAGTGCCATATGGACTCTATAAGAGAATTGTCATGATGCACTTTTAATCAGCCAACTTATGTGAGTACGATACTTACTTCAGTTGTTATAATAAAACCTTATACCAAGGATAATGTGCTAGGCCACGCGCCTTCCATGTTTTTTTTATATGTTTAAGTACTTTGGACTCCCCCAAGTTGACAAAGGCAGCGGAGCATGCGTTACCCACATAACTACATCCCAACAGAAGCTGCATTCACACAGAGGCCCATCGCACAGCACAGGAGATATTTGTTGGATTTGGATCTCTTGTGCCATGTCTGCAGTCTCTGCCCATCTCTTGTGCCAAGCCTGCAGTATCTGCCCATCTCTTGTGCCATGCCCACAGTCTGTGACCATCCCTTGAGCCATGTCTGCATTCTCTGACCATCCCTTGTGCCATGTGGGGTGGGGGTTTGCATTGTGGAGGGGGAGGGGGTGGCAGGAGGATGGTTGGGGGGGGGGGTGCACCAAAATGCACCTTTGTCTAAGTAAACAAATTGCATCGACCCTGTGTAAACCCAATATTTCATATTCCTGATATGTGCCTGCTCTACCATGTACTTGTATGAGAAAATATTCTGTTCTATTTGTATTGCTTCCTTTGCGTGAAATACCTGGTGTTCATGTCAGTCCCTCTGCTTTCCAATTAAATTCTGACCACACTAAGCAGGGGAACACACCTTGGTCAGTTCAGCCTGCTGTCTGCTGTCCATGTTTGCGGTCTCTAACCATCTCTTGTGTCATGTCTGCAGTCTCTAACCGTGTCTCTCTTGTACCATGCCCACAGTCTTTGCCCATCTCTTGTGCCATGCCCGCAGTCTCTGCCCATCTCTTGTGCCATGTCTGCAGTCTCTGACCAACCATCTCTTGTGACATTCCCACAATCTCTGACTAACCATCTCTTGTATCATGTCTGCAGTCTCTGCCCATCTCTTGTGCCATGTCTGCAGTCTCTGACTGTCTCTCTTGTGCCATGCCCGCAGTCTCTGCTTATCTCTTGTGCCATGCCCGCAGTCTCTGCCCATCTCTTGTTCCATGTCTGCAGCCTCTTCCCATATCTGGTGCCATATTTGCAGTTTCTGCCCATCTCTCTTGTGCCATGCCCACAGTCTCTGCCCATCTCTTGTGCCATGCCCGCAGTCTCTGCCCATTATTTTTTTTTTTATTATTATACAGGATTTAAAAGTTTGCGCATCGCTTTACAATATTAGGGCAGACAGTACAATTACAGTACAATTCAATACAGGAGGAATCAGAGGACCCTGCTCGTTAGAGCTTACAATCTAGGAGGCCCATCTCTTGTGCCATGCCTGCAGTCTCTGTCCATCTCTTGCACCATGTCTGCAGTCTTTGCCCGTCTCTTGTGCCATGCCCACAGTCTCTGCCCCTCTCTTGTGCTATGCCCGCAGTCTCTGACCATGCCTTGTGCCAAGTCTGCATTCTCTGGCCGTCCCTTGGGCCACGTGGGGTGGGGGTTTGCATTGTGGCGGGGAGGGGGTAGCAGGAGGATGGTTAATGGGGAGGGGGGTTTGTGCACCAAAATGCACCTTCGTCTAAGTAGACAAAAATCCTTGCACGGACCCTGTGTAAACCCAACATTTCATATTCCTGATATGTGCCTGCTGTGCCATGTACTTGTATGAGAAAATATCATGTTCTATTTGTATTGCTTCCTTTCTGTGAAATCCCTGGTGTTCATGTCAGTCCTTTTGCTTTCCTATTAAAAACTGACCACACTAAGCAGGAGAACACACTGTGGTCAGTTCTTTAGCTATGCTGGGAACTCAGTCTGCACTCCTCCAATGATCAGACTTGTCCTTACACGTCCCCCGTACAGACCACTCACTCTTCCCCAGCTCTTATGCTGCTGAGAACAGAGGGTATGTGATCACATATATAAAAAGGGGGAAAAGGTGATTTTTTTTTTTTTTTTAGAACTATCCAAAAAATGTTTCGTCTTTCATTTCACTTTCAACAGGTAAAGTTTTGGGTGATAATTTGCCTTTCATTTCTATTTTAAACTGAATAGGTTGTTTTACAAGGTGAGGGTTTACATACACTTTAATAGAACAAGCTGATGTTAGAAGCCAATTGGCTACCATGTACAGCTGCATCAGATTTTGCACTCTCCAGTTTTAGTAAATCAACCCCCATGTTCAGCTTCAGCATTCTGTATGAGTAATAGAAAATAAATAGTTTTACTAAACATTATCCTGATTTATATATTATTTATGATTCCTACTCACAGATAAATAAAAAGGTCTCAGTTTCTGGAAATTAATCATTTATAGATTAGGGGCATTATATCTACTGGAGTGTTCTATGAAAGTATGAATAAAAAGTTACAGATTTGAAAAGCATGCAATGTGAATCAAGGATATATGGTGGTTGTCAATGTGATTACCTAGGGCAGTTTAGATTTGCCTGCCAATGTGCTACATTTCCTGGCTATAAAAGGTGAAAAAATCTGAAGCATAAAAATATTTATCAAGTTTATTTGAGCTGTGGCAAAAAGAATGTCACAACTGCAGGCATTTTGCTGTCAATGTAACAAATTAGATATGTCTACAAAACAAAGATTATTTCAATGCCAATTCAAAAAATGTACAATGAAAATAGAAAATATTATTATTTTAATATTCTTATAGAAATCCTTTCATTTTAAAAGGGGTATAAAGCCTCATACACACGCTTAGATTTTCAGACGACAGAACATCCGTTTTTTGTTGGATGCTAGTCTCATGTCGAAAGTGAAGAGCGTACTAAAAATACGAAAATTTTCACACCACCGAATTCAACGCCAGAAGTCTTGATCGTACGATTTTTTTCGTATGAAAACTGTACTAATGACATGCTCCCACCGTCCCCGTTAGGGTCAGATTCATTCCAGAACCGATCAGCCTCCAGGCCCATACCAATGATTTCTGGTCTGGACCGGGTGATCGGTTTTGGTGAAAGGCAGAGTCTTCTCTGCCTGTGTAATGCAATCTCCCCTCCTGGAGCCCTTTTTGGTTCCAGCGTGGGGAGAGACAGCATCAACCGTGAGTACACAACACTACACTGACACCAGTACACGTTAGACACATAATTAACCACTTGATCGACCCCCCCAGTTAACCCCTTCACTCCTGTCACTGATCACTGTACTTGTGTCACTTGTGACACTAAATCACCTTAGGGTAGGTAGTGGTAGGTAGTCCCCCCTTAACCCCCCTGATAAAGGTTTTAACCCCTTGATCGCCCCCTGTCACCAGTGATCACTGTATTAGTGTCACGGGTGATGCTACTTATTAAAGCGGTAGTAAACCTGCCTGAAAAAAAAAAAAAAATCTTGCAAGACAATACCATAATATGTTAGTATGCATCGCATACTATGAAATACTTACCTTAGACTGAGGCCCCCAATGCCCGAGTCGGTCAGCGCTAAGGACACTGACATGATGATCCTCTTCTTTCTTCTGGGTACGCGGCTCCGGCGCTGTGAGTGGCCGGAGCCGCGTGACGTCACGGAACGAAGAGCTCCCGCGCGCATGTGCGGGAGCTCTTCGTTCCGACAGCCAGCTCCGATTTTCCGGCCGCCTCCGCCGGATCATCAGAGCGCATGCGCCGCTAATGTCAGCAGCTACATGCGGGGCGAATATCTCCTAAACCATGTAGGTTTAGGAGATATTCATTTTACCTACAGGTAAGCCTTATTATAAGCTTACCTGTAGGTAAAAACAGTAGTGGGGGTTTACTACCGCTTTAAGTTAGTTTCTTATTCCATCAGGGTACTCGCCATATCTAGCTAATAAAGGTTTTAACCCCCTGATCGCCCAGCGGTTGACATTGGTTTTAGCGTCAATTAGGGTCAGCGTAAATACAAGGCAGGGTCAGATTAGGCAGGTACTCTAACACGCACACACACACTAGATAACTCCGTAACTAGTATAGTATCTGAACGGATCAATATCTGTGATTTGATCAGATCTATACTAGCATCCACAGTACTTTAGTTTTCCTAAAAATGCGGCATTAGCAGAATCAGCCCAGATACCTGCTAGCACCTGCGTTTAGCCCCTCCTCCCAGCCCAGCCCACCCAAATGCAGTATCAATAGATCACTGTCACTTACAAAACACAACACACATAACTGCAGTGTTCGCAGAGTCCCGCCTGATCCCTGAGAACACTAACAGTTATTTTGGTAGCGACTAAAGCCGGCTCTGACAACCAGGTGCTCTGTTGTAATTCCTACACCGTTCACCTGATTTGGATGTAAATACCCTCAAATTAAAGCTGAAAGTCTGAAGTTAAAGCACATCTTGTTTGTTTCATTTCAAATCCATTGTGGTGGTGTATAGAGCCAAAAAGATTAGAATTGTGTTGATGTCCTAATATTTATGGACCTGAATGTATGCTGAAGCATAGGGGCAGGGGTGGACATAGGGGCGGATTTCCCCTATGCTTCGGCATATATTTTAAGAACGGTGCTATGCCCATCATTAGAAGTGGGTGGATGCAGGGCCATTTTCTAATGGTGGGCGTACCACCGATTGATTGATTCTTTCTTTTGATTTAACCCACAGGCTGCATGAAAAAAAAAGAACATTGCAACATATGCCCAACAAGGACCAGCGACTTTCTTAGTTAGTTAGCCACCATGCGGGTGGTAATCTTTTACCGGGACGTAGGTGGGTGAAGATTACTACCCGTATCGTGGCAAGAATTTTATATACGGCTTCGTATCCCCTTTAGGCGGGGATACAGGTGGGGACGGGGATACGAAGTCGTATGTAAGTCCAGGTATTTATAATCCTGTAGTTGTGTTAAGATTAGAAAAACCGAGATATGTGGTGGTGTTACCTAAACTTTACTTTGTTTGTTCTACACGAAATTGAAGTCTGAAAGTCGAA
>BLSH010207308.1:533169-556891 GCA_018402905.1 Glandirana rugosa | reverse complement strand
AGGGTACTGGGGGGGGTAACTGGAGAGCACTGGGGGTGAGGGAGCACAGGGGGTGGAGAGCACAGCAAAAGAAGCTGGATAGGGGCAGCATATAGAGGAATTGATCTTTGCATATTCCTCCTGCAGCCTCTGAATGCTTTTAAGAGAGAGAGGAGGGGAATCAGGCATACAGTGGCTGCAAGAGGAATATGCAAATATCAATTCCTCTATATGCCACTGCCCCCGCCACTCCTATCCAGGTACACAGGGAGGCTGCACAGGCGCGCACTCACTTTTTCCGGCTGGCGGAATCAGGCTATGGGTTCGGGATCCATTGCAGCTCCTTCCCCCTTCACGGTCATGGGGCAGCTGGGTAGTTTTCGCCCCCCGTCCCGACTGCCAAACCGAATAGGAGGCCGGGATAGCGGCACAGGCTAAAGGAGCAGCTCACCTACTGCAGCTGCTTTCCCCACATGGAAGTGAAGCCCAGTGGCGCCAATGCGCACCCCTGAGCACTGCCGGCCTGACACCCCCCCGCAATGTGTGGCACCTCACTGATTGCATCCCCCCTGCAGGACGCGGCTGCTAATGTGAACGACATTCCTGCTGAAAAAGTACAGGAATGCCGTTCCCATGCATTCCTGCAGAACTCAAGCCCTGCCAAGTTCCCTCCCCCGTCCTTGAGATCTTGGCACACTTGGGTGAGAAATACATCTGATGAGGCATTCATGTTTGCTGCCTTTATTCACGCCTTAACATGGACATCCCTTTGAAGATCCTTAAGAGCCGGTTCACACTGCAGTGATGCGGGAACCCTGCGAATCCCTCCGAATCGCATGTCTCCGGGCGGCAGTTCACACTGCCATATGCGAACTGTGGGGAATGTTAATAGAAAGCTAATGACACCCCCAAATCAGTTTGCATATCGCAGTGCGAGCTGCAAACTCGCACAGGAATCGGATTGCATGATTTGAACGATTCTGCCCCTGCAGAAAAAAAGAGTCCTGTGCGAGTTTGCTCCAATTGCGATGCAAATTCTGCCATACTATCTCTATGGCTAAATTTGCATCATACGGAGATCGCATGTGATCACACTGCAGTGCGTTGCAAATCATATGTGATCACTGGGATCTCTGCAGTGTGAACCGGCACTTATAGGTAACTACATGTTATATACAGTAACATGTTAATAGCAGACATCTTCATTTTCCTTTACATAAGGATATGTAGATATGTATGTATGTATGTATATAGCTTTGGTCAGATCCTCTGAACTTGGGCACTACCTTTTGTGGAGGAACCCCTCCCTTCCTCTACGGGTCGCCCAGACCCTACATTTGGGAAAACAACATTACTCCTTGCTTTCTTGTGGGTGCTATGTGATACATGTTATTTGAAGAAATATCATTTATCCACTTCAGCCCCGGAAGGATTTACCCACTTTCTGACCAGAGCATTTTTTTGCGTTACGGCACTGTGTTGATTTAACTGACAATTGCGCAGTCATGCAACGTTGTACCCAAACAAAACTGATTACTTTTTTTTCCCACAGATCCCAAAGATAGAGCTTTCTTTTGGTGGCATTTGATCACCTCTGTGGTTTTTATTTTTTGTGCTATAAACAAAAAAGAGCGACAATTTTGATAAAAAAACAATATTTTTTACTTTTTGTTATAATACATATCCAAAAAAAATTTTAAAAACTAATTTCTTCCTCAGTTCAGGCTGATATGTATTCTTCTACATATTTTTGGAAAGATGACATTTATACTGCGATCAGAGCTTTAAATAGCCACTGATAACTGTATAAATGTCACTGGCAGGGAAGGTGTTAACACTAGGGGGCGATCAAGGGGTTAACCTTGTTCCCCGGTAAGTGTTTCTAACTGTATGGGGGCTGGGCTGACTGGGAGAGAAGAGAGATCGTTGTTCCCTATCACTGGGAACAGACAATCTTTCTCAACTCCCCTGTCAGAACGGGGATCTGTTTTGTTTATACTCGCAGATCCCCGTTCTGGCTGTCTCAGGAGTGATTGCGGGTGGCCGGCGGACATCGAGTCCACCCCACTCGCTGATTGGCTCCCCTGCTAGTCAGTGAGAGCGCGCCCGCACAACTCGCTCCTGCACCCACCGCACAGCTACAGCAATTTTGCGCAGGAGAGCCAACCTGCCGCCGTCAAACGGCAGCTGGTCGGAGATCGGTTACATTCTATTTTATTCTTTAGCTAATTTATTATTTCCATATCCCATTGACCCCATGTTTTGAATTATTAGTGTATGAAATTATGTTTGTTTATGACATTAATTTGGATATTTTGTTTATTTGTAGTTAGTTTTTATGAAATTACTGCACTATGGAGATTTCCTTTATCTTGTATGGCCCCAATAAATGAAGGAGAGGAGGAGGAGTAGTACGGCACAGTGGGAGAGATATTAATATTAACAGTTTAACACTGCTCCACTCATCCTGTCGCTGGTCTGTGATCTGAGAAGAGGAGACTAGATTGTGATCTGCCGTTGAGGATTTTACATATTGAAAGTGCTGTCATTAAGGTGAGCTGCTAGGACACACTTCTGGTGGATTCTGGATGGTGGAAGCGAGTGTGACCACAATATTATAAGAGCTATTTGCACTTGGATTTTTTCACATTCTTCTATCAATCATCTCACCATTATTCTTGCACATGCACTTTATTGATTGGAATGGATCTTTTGCTTGTTACTCTGCTAAATGGACTGTGTTTTGTTCTTTATTATGGTATTGTTATGTTGTATATTCACTAAAGTGCTGTGAGTTTCTCACATATAGTAAGGCAAACCCTTATATATCCATTTATTTGCATTAGTATTAGAATATTCTCATTGATCTTTCACAGCACTGGAGACCTGGGATCACTGTAGGGTTAACATTTTTATTGTTATTTATGCTATATCATATAGTCAACTCCTGTGTTTACTTATATTATATTTTTTAGCACTTTTATTAACCACTTTCTTACTCAGCACTTAAACCCTCCTCCTGCCCAGACCAATGTTCAGCTTTCAGTGCTGTCGCATTTTGAATTCCGATTGCACGGTCGTGCAACATTTTACCCAAACAAAATTTTTATATTTTTTTCCCCACAAATAGAGCTTTCTTTTGGTGGTATATGATCACCTCTGTGATTTTTATTTTTTGCGCTGTAAACAAAGAGCGACAATTTTGAAAAAAGAAAGAACACTTTTTTTTTTTACTTTTTATATACATATCCCAAAAAAAAATATAAAAAAACTAATTTATTCATCGGCTTTGGCCAAAATGTATTTTTCTACATATTTTTGGAAAAAAAATCAGTTATCGCGTCTACAAACTATGGGAATTGATTTATGGCGTTTTTATTATTATTTTTTTTTTTACTGGTAATGGCGGCGATCTGCAATTTTTATCGGGACTGCACTATTGCGGCTGTCAGATCGGACATTTTTGACACTTTTTTGGGACCATTGACATTTATACAGCGATCAGAGCTAAAAATTGCCACTGATTACTGTATAAATGTCACTGGCAGGGAAGGGGTTAACCTGTAGGGGGCGATCAAAGGGTTAAATGTGTTCCCTCATTGTGTTCTAACTGTGTGGGGGCTGGGCTGGCAGGGGCATAACAGATCTCACTGATCTGCGCCCCTTCTTCAGGTTCCTGAAGAAGGGGCAAGGCCATCACGACCGTAGAGCCGATACGCCCACGAAACGAGTCGCACTCCTTGGACGTCATCTCTCTGGGTCTGGTCAGCGGTGCGAACCAAGCTTCGCTCTGAGCCTTCCAGCCGGCTTCCATCACACGCTCGGAGCGTTCGCTTCGGTGACATACGGTTCTGCACCTGACGGTCCGGTCGTTACAGAGGAGATTGCACAGTCCTTGATGGAATTTCGTACTCTCTATGCTCACTACCACTCTCCATCCTGTGAGTGTTTTTAATCTTATGTGAATAAATTGTGTTTGTACTTCTACACTTAGAGGCGCCTCTCTTTGCTTTTGTTTCCTCACGGATCCCGATGACAGGGATCAGTGGATCTCTGTTATGTCCCCTGACAGAACGGGGAACCGCCGTGTTTACATTGGCGGTTCCCCATTCTGCCTCTGTATTAGGTGATTGCGGGTCGCTGGCGGACATCGAGTCCACCGGGCACGCTCCCGCAGCATGCAGACGTCCCCCCCGGCAATTCAGGTCCGCGCTGTAGCCGTCTTTTGGCTATAGCGCGGATCTGTAGTGGTTAAGCACTTTGAAGGTAGTGCCTCATCTGTTTTTATTTATATGTTGGCTGCTGCCCTGTTTTTTTCACATTTTCTACTTTTACTTTATTTCATTAGTGTGTTGGTTTGCACATTTGTTTTTCATTTGTATTATCTTCACATTGTGTTATATGTGAATACAAGAAATGCCAAAGAGGTCCTAAGGAAGCGGTATTTCTGTGAAACACGTCGACCCATACTTCTACACATCTGTGACACCTCTAATAGGCTGTCCTAGAGATATTTATACTGGCCGATCCTATGTACAAGATTTGTAATGTATTTTATGATATATGGAATGATCATGTTTTTACGTCCTTTTGTATACAAATAAAAATTTGGATATGGAGACATTCTTTTCCTTGAATTCATAATCGATTGTGACTCCACCTGTGATCTTCTTATGGAATGTAGACGATTGTAAGCCGCACCACATTGCTTCTAGTGGTCACCTCCCATACTACAGTACATATAGTTACATAGTTAGTCCATCCAGTTCAACCAATAAAAGGGAAATCTAGTATACTAGTTCTCTTGTTATGTATCATAACCTTACCATTCCCTGTGTGGGTTTCCACTTGTGTGCTTCAATAAACAGATTAAAAAACAATATAGGCTAAGAACATTTGACCAGAAAATTAAATAATTTAAAGTGTTACTAAACCCAGTAATATGAAAATAGTTAATCTGCCCCCCGCACAGTGCCCACAGCTTATAAATCTTCTTTTTACATTAAAATATTGCCTGAATATTTTCCTGATAACCTGCACAGTTTGTCCATAGCTGTGTGTTCAAGTAGGAGGAGTTTTCCACTACAGCCTCTATACACGCCCACAGGTGTGATGTCAATATCATGCGACCTGAACAGTTCAACTGAAACAGAAAATGTTCTATCCAGCATAAGAGACCAAACTGAGCATGTGCAGCTTTACCACTCTGCTGTGTATTATATGGACTTGCCCAGATTGACAGTGCAGGAGGGAAGGATTTATGGCATACACGATAAAACAGCCTTTTTACACAATGCAGAGGGTTAACCCCTTAAGTTCCGCAGTGAGTATAACAAGCATGCTGCTAAGTGTATGGATTGTCTTGTGCTCACCACTGTCAGCATAATGAATCAAGTATTGCAGAGAGTGAACTGTCATATAGAACTCATACAATGTTAAAGAGACAGAACTATGTTGTTTACCTTAGGTGATCTTAAAGTTATGGTAAAGTCTTGTTTTTTATTTATTTTTTTTAAATAACTAACATGTTATACTTTCCTCCTCTGTGCAGTTGGATTTGCACAGAGCAGCCTGGATCCTCCTCTTCTCGGGTCCCTCTTCTGTGATCCTTTCCCCTCCCTCTGGTGAGTGCCCCTCAGCCAGCCAGCATCTTTCTCTGGGGGCACTCGACCCGAGTCAGAGCTCCATGTATACATTCAGACACGGAGCCCCAGCCCGGCCCCCTCTTTGCCCTGATTGGCTGACTGATTTTGATTGACAGCCGTGGGAGCCAATGACACCTCTGCTCTGTCTCAGTCAATCAGGAGGAGTATCTGGGACAGTTAAGACACTCGTCGACATCGCTGGAGAGAAGGGACTCGGGTAAATAATTAGGGGGTGCTGGGGGGTTGCTACACACAGAAGATTTTTATCTTAATGCTAGGAATGCATTAAGATAAGAAACCTTCTGCCTTTACAACTCATTTAAAGGGATTGTAAAGCAGAGAGAGAGAGGGGAGAAAAGCTGCTGCAGATGGACACTGTGCTGGATCGAGATTGGGCGCAGGTAAGTGTTGAAGGGAGGCTGGGGGGGAGCAGCTAAATATACCATAATTTCCAGCTAAATGTATTTAATTTTTTTAACAGAGAATGCATTAAGGTAAAAAACCTTCCACCTTTATAACCACTTCAAGGGCTGGTTCACACAGTGAATTGCACAGAAACGCATCTAACTCAGCCCAACGTGTTTTACACTACCACACATCTTCAAGGACCCATGAGGACATGCTGTGTCACGAAATGCGTTGGGCAGAGTTAGATGCATGATGTCACGCCGTCACATCGGTTTTCGGAGTGGCGGCGACTGATGTAAGTGCACAGTGGCTTGATGTTTTTTGTTGGGGTTTCACATGTCTGATGATGTTGGCTTTTAAATGAAGGAACCTTTTGAGTGGTCTGTATTTTTTATTATGTTTTATCACAAAAAACAAACAAAAGACATCGACTGTTATACATTATACGTTGACAAGTGTCGACTAATGAATCCATATAACCGGGTAGTGAAATTAAGCAGAAATGAACGGTAGACAGCTGAGTTATTATTATTATTAGTCGTATCAAACAATATGGTAAAGGGTGTAGTCTCCAACCCTGGACAACCCATTGGGGACAAACTGTGCCCTGGGGGTAGACCACACCATCGTCCTTAGTACTCCTTTACCCAATTTTTACTCCCAAGAAGATTAGGACCAGACCAGTATTCAGTAAAAAAAAAGCATTTAATAGTTAGGCTGCAAAACATTTTAACATAGGACATTAGCTGGCTTGGTAGAAGCTGATAATATTGTTTCAAAAACATTCAAATATGTCATGAGTTGTATAGCCTCGTCCGCTCTTTCTTGGGGAGGGATCAGGCCTATACCTGGAGATAGGGCCACAGACTTGGGTCTGTCTAAGTACACGTAGGGGGGTGGGTGAAGAGGGGAAAGGGGAGGGAATGTGAGAAAAAAAAAGGTGGGGTGGAGGGGTAGAGGGGGGAGGCGTGCGACCGACGGTCAGAGCTAGATTCTCTTATCTTTGGAGGAGTTTAACTGGAGGTGTTCTATGGGTGTGGGGTCCGATATGGTAAACAGAGTTATAAGAGTCGTTATGTGTAGACGAAAGGGCGCAGGAACAAGGCCCGTGTCTTTAGGCTCTTACTGTTAGCGTTGATCAAACCGTCTGCGATTATCAAAAATTTAAACTCTTAAACTCTTAGAAGCTGCGTGTATTCTGCTGCTTCTGTAAATTGTCTCCAGCATGCCCAGATTTTGCTGAATTTGGAGGGGGTTTCTCAGGCCTGGTGTATTAAGTCTTCCATTTCCTCAGTTTTGTTAATACGTTGCAGCCATCCTCCTATTGTTGGGTGGGTTTTGTCCTTCCAATGGGTCGGGATGCACAGTTTGGCCACGTTGATTAGATGGAGGGTCAGGGACTTTCAGTACGCCGATTGGGGGATTGAAGTGTGATGAAGTAGATATTGTGCGGCTGAATAATCTAGTGAGTAGGAAGTGATATGTGTAGTAAGACGGTGTGCTTCTCTCCAGAAGGGTTGAATAAGCGGGCAAACCCACCAAATATGTGATGCCTATTTTTTGTATTGGCTGATTGTGTTTCATGAGTACGAAGTGTGGAGTACTGCCCCCAGTGGAGGAGAGGAGGAAGAGTTGACCTGATCCTGTGTGAATGAGTGATACCTACCCAAACTATTGTTAAAGGCTGTTTTTGCTGCTCATCTTCTGGCAGCATTATTTTATTCGGTGAGAGTGCATTTCTTATTTCTGGTGAAGAGCTGTTTCAAAATGGCTTTGGTGATAATTTCAGCATGATGGTAGAAGAAATTTGGTGAATGTACTATTTTGGATTGTCATGTTTTATTGACTTCTCAGGAAATAATATTTATGATAATTTGTGATATATTTAACATGGTTTATGTTACAGTTTAGCATTGCAACTATTTTGGGTTTGTCTTATAACATTTGTTTTTGCCCCCATTCGCACAAAACAAATGTACAGGCAGTTTCACAGAACAAAAAGCTCTGCCATTTATAAATACATCCCTTAGTTTACAGTGCAGAGGTCTCTCTTATTTCCTCTTCTAATCAAATGTTATTATCCTATAGCAGGGGTCTCCAAAGTTTCTAAACAAAGGGCCAGTTTACCGTCCTTCAGACTTTAGGGGGACCGTACTAGGGCCAATGGGAGTAGAGAATGTCCTGGCATCCAGTGGGAGTAAACAATGCCCTATGATTTCTTGTAAAAAAAAACCCAAAAAAACCCTGCCCTATCTTTGGTGCCAGTGGATGCATAGTGATCCATCATTGGTGTCAGAGGAAGGAATAGTGCCCCATTGTTGGTGTCAGTTGGAGGTATTGTGCCCCACTGTTGGTGTCAGGGGGAAGAATAGTGGCCCATTTTTGGTATGAATGGAATGAATAGTGCCCCGTCCTTGATGTCAGTTGAACGAATTGTGCCCCATATTTGGTATCAGTGGGAGGAATTGTGCCCTTTTGATAGTGTTACTGGGAGGAATAATGTCCCATTGTTGGTGTCAGCGACAGGAATTATACCATATTGTTGGTGTCAGTGGATGGACTAGTACCCCAAGGTCGAGACAAAGGCAAGCAAAGGGCGACATCTGGCCCCCAGGCCGTAGTTTGGAGACCGCTGTTCTATAGTGTTAGGCTACTTTCTATATGGAATGTTCTTTACCACCTCTGGTCAAATGTTCTTAAGACTTTGTTGTACTCGGACATAGCTTGAGAATGTGGTTTGGACAGGCAGGAGCTCAAGGAGCAGTTATATAGACAATGAGGCAGCAGAGTCTTCACTTGTTTACAGAAGATCTCTGCAAAACCTCAATAGGTTTTGGAAGGCCAGGCAGAGGAGCAGTTTCAGCCACGCAGATAGAATGGGCTGGTTTGAATGTCAGAATATCACCAGAAAGCCAAGCCACCACTGGACATTGTTGGTATGATATGTTTTGTTGGTGCTGCTGCTTATATAAACTTGAAATACCCGACTAATCCAACTATATAAAAATGTATAAGAGCGCAACCATCCTGTCATTCATAGTTGTGTAATATCAGAAAGTATAGCTGTGTTGCATCTTTAAATTGAAAATTCAATCAAAAAGAGTATTAGTAAACCAATTCAGTCCACATATCTGTGTTCAATCTGTGACAGGACAGTTGATATGTGAATCAAAAAAGTGCTCCAGCAGGTGCTCTCCTCACATCAATACAAAAAGGTTGGATCTCAGGTTATAGAGATCAAATATCTTAGCACATATGTGCCAGCCGACAGAGATGTTCCACTCATCTATTGAGTTCTGGGCACTCCTTCCTGTTGCGGTTAGGATTCCAATTTATGTTGGTAATGTTCCTTATGAATGTTGGCTCCACTACGAACACTCATATTGGGAGGGCAACAGAAGAGAAGGGCTTCATGGTGCAGTACATAAAACCAGCATTTATTTAAAAAGGTTTCACTGCACTTACATGAATGAGACGTTTAAACAGAGAGATGTACAATCCACACAGCCGCGGCTTAGCCTGCAGACTGGTACGTAGTGACGTCACACAAACCGGCTCCACCCGATGCGTTTCCCCGTAAGAGGCGTTGACTGGGAACGGGTTCCAGCTGGCTGGAGAGAGAACAGAATGCTGGGAGAGGTAATAAATAGCTAGGTTTGGCAAGGAGCCGGTCTTTTGGGACTGTGGCCTTCAGCTGAGAGCAGGGATCCGGACACTTGGAGGGCTGCGAGGAGTGGCGTGGCTTTGCTGGTGTGAAGCACACCTTGCCTGGGCGAGTGGATAACCGTTGCCAGCTTCCTAACGGATAAAAGATCATTGGTGGGGTCACCTTCATCGGCCAAACACAGATCCTGCTGATCCCCTGCGATGCGAAGTGTGCGGTCTGACACTTCCCTGGCAACAGATTCAGCGGGGACCTATCCTGAGACCCTGTATTCCTGTGAATCTGGTATCATCTGGATTGGTGAGTGGGCCACCTCCTATACACCCTAGAGACACTGATTGCAGACACCTTATTTTACCCCTTTGCACCAAAGTTAACAAGGCGACATTGCGCACATGTTATTTACAATATTGGATGCCTGTACACAGAGATTCTCTCTGGGCCCTTGTTAAGACACTGGATTTTTATATCATTGGAACTTTCTCACTGACCCCCCCCCCCCCGTTTAAAGCACTTTGTGCATAATATTCACACATTTAAGTGGAACTCTTCCCCCTTGTAAGTTGAGTGTTACCGTTCAGATATTGTATTGTTAATATTTGTTCACAGAGTGTTCTGGACCTGTGACACCAGGAGTTGGAGGGAGTTGTCGAACAGAGAGAAGTTAATGACCCCTTTATGCCTGGGGTCATAGGTCCTATAAGAGATTAATACTGTTGCTGTTGATTTTATTGTGATTTTCCTTACTTTGCATACCTGTTTAATGAGAGTTTAGGCTGTAACAGTGTTTGCCTAGGCCATTACTGCATTACCTATCTAAAGAACTATATGTAAAGCAACATTTGGTTAATCTACTGCTGTCTGGTGTCTGTACAATTGCATTTGTCATCTAGGAATGTCTAAACCCATGGTGTCAGATGTGTCGGGAGACTTGCAGGGTCAGGGCAATCCTCGGGGTCAATCATTCTCCAGCAGCCCTTACCAGGCTGGCGTTACACACAAAAGGTTATACTTCAATAGCAAAATTTTTTTTCCTTTTGGATTAAATAAAATCTGGTCATTGTAAGCACCCCTGTCAGTGGTAAATAGTTTGCCTCATCCCTCTAACTGCTGCATTTGTAGGACAGCTTTATCTGTTGAAAAATAACAGACTTACTGGCCTCCTCACCAAGTGAAAATAAAAGAAAGAAAACAAATGCAGCCATCAAATCTATATATCGGTAAGTTGAAATGTAATAAATGTTTGCTTTTTGGTTTAATATGGTTTTAAATAAGCCCCTAACCTGATCTCCAAATTCATTTAAACCCTTTAATTAACTGTAAGGACCCTGCCTTAAGCTGGAGTGTTCTTGGTCTAAATATAGTGGGCATCAGCTACAAGATGATAAAATGATTGCATTTGGGTTTAATAATGCTTTGTTTCTTCTACTGTAAGAAATGTAGTGGCCTGTGATCACTTACATTGTAGGCTGCATTTTCTCCCTCTTTAAAGGATAAGTTCACCTTTGAAATATGTGAAATATGTTCCATGTTCCAGTGGAGTACATGCTGGATGTTGTACAAGAGACGGGTAGAAGAAGGCACTTTTTTAAGTTCAGAAAAGCGACCACGTCTCTATTTTCCCTAGCTGGTGATCTATACATTTAAAAAGCAGTTCAAACTACATATTATATAGCTTTTATTCTAAGATAATTCTCTAACACAAGCCAGAGAACTTGTAGAAAATAGTCTCTTCATTCAGATGCACCTAGGGCACTTAGAAGAGCCTCATGTCTTACTATAGCCCTGTCTACAGCAAATAAAGTGAGGGAAAGGGAGAAAAATGCTATTGTGTGAAGAACGGTGCTTTCGGCACTTTCCTTTTAAGGACCTTTGACAAAGCAACTTTGATTATTACTATATGTGATCATTTGTTAAAAATGGCTCACTAATATTGCATAAGTGATAGCGTAACCTTTCACATGTGTGCCTGACAACTTTATGCAAGTATTAAAGTAGATTTGCAGGGAAATTGGAAAGTTTTTTTTTTTTATACCTTGGTTCCCAGGTGTGGCCTCAACTTTGCTTTTTCATAGTTACATAGTTAGTCTAGTTGAAAAAAGACACAAGTCCATCCAGTTTAACCAACAGAAGGGAAAAGAATACACAATCCTATGCTCACAGTTGATCCAGAGCAGTGGTCTCCAAACTGCGGGCCGGTGCTTGCCTTTATCCGACCCTTGGATCACTATTCTTCCTATGGATACAATACACTATTCTGCCAACTGACATCAACTATGGGGCACCATTTGTCCTACTGACACCAACAATGGGGCACTATTCCTCCCAATGATACCAATGATGGGGCACTATTCCTACCACTGACACCAATGATGGGGCACTATTCCTTCATTCCTCCCTTTGACATCAATGATGGGGCACTATTCCTCCCATGACACCAATGATGGGGCACTATTCCTTCCACTGACACCAACAATGGGGTAATATTCCTCCCACTGACACCAATGATGGGACATTATTCGTTCCATTGATACCAATGATGGGGCACTATTACTCCCACTGATGCCAGGAAAATGTACACTCCCGCGGGCCATAATCCGGCCCCCCTAAAGTCTGAAGGACAACTGGCCCTTTGTTTAGAAAGTTTGAAGACCCCTGATTCAGAGGAAGGCAAAAAACCCAAATGAAGCATGATCCAATTTGCTCCAGCAGAGGCAAACACTTTTTCCTGAGGCAATTGGATATTCACTGGATCAACTTTACCTATAAATATCAGTATCCTGTTATATTATGGGTATCTAAGAAAAAATCCAGGACTTTTTTTAACAATCTACTGAGCTGGACAGAACCAGCTCTCTGGTAGTCTATTCCACATTTTGACAGCTCTTACTGTGAAGAAGTATTTTTGTATTTGGAGATTAATCCTCTTTTCCTCCAGGTGTAAAGAGTGCCCCCTGTGATGAATAACTCAACATCAAGTTCACTATATGGACCACTTATGCATTCGTACATGTTGATCATATCCCCCCTTAAAATTGTTCTAAAGGCAAAAGGTTTTTATTTATCTTAATGCATTCTATGCATTAAGATAAAAAAACTTCTGTGTGCAGCGACCCCCCTCAGCCCCCCTAATACTTACCTGAGCCCCATTTCGATCCAGGGATGTGAATCTCCTTCCTCATTGGCTGAGAAAACAGTGGGAGCCATTGGCTCCCGCTGTTATGAATCAAAGTCAGTGAGCCAATGAGGAGAAAGAGGGGGCGGGGCTGAGCAGTGACTCCATGTCTGAATGGACACATAGAGCAGCGTTTGGCTCGGGTGCCCTCATAGCAAGCTGCTTGCTGTGGGGGCACTCGGCAGGAGGGAGGGGCCAGGAGCGCCGGAGAGGCACCAGAGGAAGATCTGGACTGCTCTGTGCAAAACCACTGCACAGAACAGAATAGTATAACATGTTTGTTTAAAAAAAAAACAAGACTTTAATATCACTTTAATCTCCTTTTTTTCAGTTTCTCTAATCTTTCCTCATAGATGAGCTCCTCTATGCCTCTTATCAGTTTGGTTGCCCTTCTCTGCACTTTCTCCAGTACCCCGATATCCTTTTTGTAAACTGGTGCCCAAAACTGAACTGCATATTCCACAAGTGGTCTTACAAATAATTTATAGAGGGGAAAAATTATATCTTTCACTCTCTGAAATCTATACCTCTTGTAACTATTTTTAATACTCAATACTATATGCTATTCAAACAGCTCAATACTGGGCACTTTTACCCCCTTCATGTCCAGGCCAATTTTCAGCTTTCAGTGATGTCAAACTTTGAATGAAAATTGAGAATTTTTATATTTTTTTTTTCACACACATAGAGCTTTTTTTTTGTGGTATTTAATCACCACTGGGTTTTTTTATTTTTTGCTAAATAAACAAAAAATGCTGAAAACTTTTGAAAAAAAAAAGAGTTTTCACAGAGTTTCTGTTATAAAATTCATACATTTAGGTCCAAATGTATTCTGCTACATTTCTTTGGTGAAAATAACCCAAATCAGTGTATATTATTTAGTCTGCAGGAAAGTTGTAGAGTCCACAAACTATGGTATATATCTGAAAATGTATCAATCCTGATGTACTCACTGTCTATCTCATTTTTTGAGGCCCAAAAATGCCAGGACAGTACAAATACCCCCAAATGAGCCCTTTGGAAAGTAGACAGTCCAAGGTATTTAGTAAGGCATGGCGAGTTTTTTGAAGCTGTAGTTTTTTTGTCACAATTATTTGGAAAATGAAGAAATTACATTTTTTACATACTGTCACCAGTGCAATACAGCCTTATCATATAACAGGTGTGGCGGTGATCAAGGACACTTGACTGGTGACAGTATGTAAAAAAAAAATATATGATTTTATTTTTCTAAAACACTGTGAACAGAGCAAAACAGTGTTACCATAGTAACACTATACTACTCGGGGAAGTGATCAGGATTTTTTTTTGCACATTATGATTGCATATACCAATACATTTTCTTGGTATAAGCAACCATTTTTACTGAATGAACCTAGTTTATTCAGTGTCATTTGTTGTGATTAGTCAAAGATAATCACATGGTACAGAAGCGCGGTGATTGGCCCATCTGTACCATGTGTTCACTTTGACCAATCACAGCTAGCAACACAATTGTATACAATGGATGGCATGAAAGGAAGCCATCCATTGTTTACAACTGTCATGTGATTGGTCACAGCGATCACATGACAGTCCTTGGCCGTGTCCGGTGACAGATCGTGCCGCTGCATGTCCCGTTCTCAGGAGGACCTCATATGATGTCCACCCAGAACTACAGTGCTCCCGCCTGGCCATCATTTTACTATAGGCCAGGAGGGAAGTGGTTAATACAAAAAAGGATTTTGCTTGCTTTGGAAACCACACCTTGGCATTGTGTGCCATTATTAAGCTTATGATCTACCAAAACCTCAGATCCTTCTCCACAATTGACTCCCCCAGTTGTAACCCCCCTAGTATGTATGATGCATGCATATTCTTAGCCCCCAAGTACATAACTTTACATTTATCAACATTAAGCCTCATTTGCCACATAGTAGTCCAATTAGACAGTGCATTGAGGTCTGCTTGTAAGTTGGAGACATCCTGTAAGGAAGTTATTCCACTGCATAGCTTGGTGTCATCTGCAAACACTGAAATGGTACTTTTAATCCCAGACCCTATATCATTTATAAAGGTATTGAAAAGTAAGGGTCCCAACACTGAACCTCGGGGTACACCACTGATAACCTTAGACCATTCAGAGTATGAATCATTAAAGTGATTGTAAAGTCTTGTTTAAAAAAAAAAGTAACAAACATGTTATACTTACCTGCTCTGTGCAGTGGTTTTGCACAGAGCAGCCCAGATCCTCCTCTTCTCGGGTCCCTCTTCGGCGCTTCTGGCCCTTCCTTCATGTTCAGTGCCCCCACAGCAAGCTGCTTGCTATGGGAGAACCCGAGCCGAGTCACAGCTCCATGTGTCCATTCAGACACGGAGCCCTGGCCCAGCCCGCCCCTTCTCTCTGATTTGCTAACTGACTTTGATTGACAGCTGCAGGCACCAATGGCGCCGCTGCTGTGTCTCAGCCAATCAGGAGGAGAGACGTCTCAGACATCTAAGACACTCGTAGACATCGTTAGAGAGAGAAGGGGCTCAGGTAAGTATTTGGGTGCCTTTATAACTCCTTTAACCACTACGCTCTAAATATGGTCCTTTAGCCGGTTTTCTATCCATTTACAAGCTTTTAAAATCTTTAATTTAATCATACAGTATAGTTAGCCTCTATGGGAATCATTGCTTAATTATGATCAGACTTCAGCCTACCAAACACTGAGGTGTAACCAAAAACGGATTTCACTGCTGCCTACATAAAAATGATGGGAGGTAATAACCCTTCTTTAATTTGTATTAGTACAGGTGGTCAATGGCAAACGTTCCACCACCGTTGAACAATACTTTGACATTGAAAGACAATTCACATAAAGTTTGCAATTTGTATTTAGAATTAGTTTTGATCTGTGTCTCACAGAACGTACAGCTAACAGGAGAGTATATGAAAAAGGCTAACTACTGTATAATAACACCGTTATAGAAGTCTTCAGGTAGGTTGAGCAGGTAGTGGGATTTGCAGCCTTTACTGATCTTAGGTGTATTGATAACACTCCTGTTTAAATCTCATACCCAATGCTAAATAAACATGTTTGCAAAAGCATGCTTATCAGATAAGAGTACTACTACCATTGTGATACAGGCATCCTACAAGTACCCACCCTTTACAATAAAAGGCTTGGCTTGTCAAACCAGTCTGACTTAGTATGTTTCTGCTACTGAGCCACTAAACCGAGAATTAATGACCATATAGTCATAGCAGAGGAGGCAGCAGAGAGATCGGGTCACCAGTATGTGAGTATCACAGATAAAGATTATATATGATGAGAGCTGGAAAAATGCCTTGACTGAGAGCTTAATGATAACGGTCCTTGCTGATCTCTAATGAAATTTTGACATCAGGCAATGCCGAAAAGTCTAATGCTTTTTAGTCCTAGTCTGTAATTTGTAATGGGATTACATATACCTAGCTGTAATGGAACATGAATGAAGCAGCAATGCAGTACTGGACCCGGGCCAGAGAATTGTACATTGCGGCTTTTTGCTAATGAATTTCAGATTGGACATGATCGAGCAGGCAAGACCTGTAACATTTAATTATATTTAGTTTTATTTATACAGTCCTGTATAAAATGTTATAACACTATACATGCTATGGACCACAACAAGCAACCTGTTGATACTGTTGAGATACTGCTGTAGAATATGCTGCCTACCTGTACTGAGAGAAATATGGGAGCTTCCATTTGTAACTTCCTTCTAAAAATGTTGGTGGCCTGGCTGTCTTTGGTTTCAATAGATCCTGAGTCATTGAGCTGGAATAGGCATGCAGTTTAGAAAGTCAATGTTAGAAGTGGCTGCATCTTTTTTGTGTGGGTTTCAGTCATCGAAAGTATTTCTTAAAATGCCCCCGCCCCATACATTACAACAGTCTACAACGACCAATTCAAATGTAAGGTTTTGTTCACACTGGCGTCAAAGGCGGTAAAATCAGGTGGTTGACCTGCATTTTAATCACCTCCCAACAACTCCACATTTACATGGTAGCTGGAGGGGTGAGTTGACATTGCCACAGCCATGATGCTTCCATTCATGGCAATTTAAACTGGGCATGTTGAGTCTGACAGGCACTGCCTGTCAAACTTGTCCATTGAAGTCAATGGGACCATGACACAACTGCGTGCCAAAGTGGCTATTGCAGTTGCAGCATGGTAATTCCATGTAAAACTCCTCTTTGGGATAGAAGAGAATCCCCTTGGGGATCAGGAAAAACAGGCAAGTCTACAGCTAGTAACAGTTGTCTGAAAAGCAATCCATCACAGTTAGCTTTTCAGAGGATGATAAAGTCTGCTGTCCATGCAAATGAAGCCTTAACATGATTGTAAACGATAACCTTGTAAAACAACCCATTCAGTTTAAAATAGAAATGAAAGGCAAAACATTTTTGTATAGCTATATAAAAAAAAAATTATAAATATCTTTTTTTCCCATAAATGATCACATTCCCTCTGTTCTCAGCTGCATAAGAGCTGGTGGAAGAGAAGCAGCAGCACACTGAGCTTGCCAGTGAATGGCTGTGCAGCAGGGGCTTGTCAGGATAAGTCTGATCATTGGAGAAGAGCAGGCTGAGTTCCCGGCACAGCTAGAGAACTGACCACTGTGTGCTCCCCGGCTTAGTGTGGTCAGTTTTTAATAGGAAAGCAGAGAGACTGACAGGAACACCAGTGATTTCACTCAAATGAAGCAAAACAGAGAGAGCAAGATACTTTCTCATACAAGTACATGCTACAGCAAGCACATATCAGGAATATGAAGTGTTGGGGTAACAAACTCTTTAAAGTTTATTAGTGCTTTTTCCATCAATCTTCCCAGTCCCTATTTCAAACTTCTCCTAAAGTGGTGGGACATAGTAAACAATGGGTCCAGTTTTGCCCGGTAATCTAAAAATGGGCATATGAATGGATCAGGATGCAGTATTTGAGCTAATTGGGTTTCGGAAATAATGTTTTAGCTCATATTAATTATATTTAAAACACAATTTCCTAAAGGGTTACATGACCAAAATCCCAAGATTTGGATTGGGTGGCTTGTTAGTGTTTACAATAAATGCCCAAATCTCTGTGTCTAAAAACACTGTGTTATGATTGGCTTGGATGATTGGACATGTTCCTATGCTCACTTGCAGTCTCATTTGTTTACATCATTATTGATTTGACCAATTAACATTCCAACAAACTTTTACTTTTTAATATGCACTTAAGCTACAATTATATTTGGACTACAGGTGATGTACAGTTTAAACAAGACACTTGGCAATTGGGTGCCAGCACTGAATATAAAAACGAAAGGGCAAGCTGGAATGTTACACTTTCATTCTCTGTTCTGTATAAATGCAGAGATAGACCAACAATTCTCTACCCAGCCTAAGGGGAGAAAATCTGACTGTCACAGTAGATGAATTTTGGGGAAAACTAAAGATTTTCCCAGCATCTTCCTCTGAAATGATCATGAAACAGTTAAATATTTCAACATGAACAATAGAATCCTTAGACGTGCACATTTACAAAGGTGGGGATCATAGTTAATTACAAAGACATATTTTGCCTTTTTTAATACTTTCCCTCCTAGCATTTTAGCGTCAGTATTTGTTAAAACTGTCACAGGAGCGGCTAAACAAATATTCTGTTTAGGTGGATCCAAAAAAATGTGTAACATATTAAAACCGCGAGGGAGGACCCCCACGGCCCCACCGTGCCACCATCCAAGATTAATGGAAAAGGATTGAAGGAGCAACTCCTTGAAAAAATAGACAGGACTTTGCAGGCACACCACAGGCACTTGGTATCATAAATAAGTATATTTATTACAGCAAATTGATCACATACATGACATATACTAACATATACATAAAAACACCCTAAACTGAGCAGAAAAACACCACCCGTATACAGTGTTGCCAACCTCCAGCAGCGTTTTTTACTGGCAAAACATAGACAATTTACTGACGGAGCACCTTTTTTACTGGCAACTTGAAAAATAATAGAACTCCTATTAAAAACGAAGACAATTGATATTTAGGCCTCATACACACGGACGTTTTTTGACGCCGGCGTTTTCTGGCGTTTTTTGCAGCTCTCCATGTTAGTCAATGGCCCCATAAAAACGTCGGCGTTTCTGAGCTGTAGGTGGCGTCAGCGTTAGTGAGCAGAAAGTAGAACCCATGGCCATCGCGTTCTGAGGCTGTAACATGTTGACGTTTTTTGACGCCGACGCCACAATATGCCAAGAAACGCCAACATATGCCACCATATGCCACCTATTATTATACCGGCGTTTTCCGGCGTTTTTTGACGCCGACGTTTTTAGGTTGAAAAATAGCAGAGGAATGATTTTTTTTTTAAAAAACGTCTATTGACGCCGACGCTCACTAGCGCTCAAAAACGCCAATGCATAACGCCGAAAAACGTCGACTTTTTTTCCTTGACGTCGGGCCCGACGTTTTGTTTATTATATTATATACGCCCGTGTGTATGAGGCCTTAAACACAACTTGGAAACACTGACAATACCCATATCAAGTAATTTGTCTGATTTACACTTAAAAAGTCAGCACAGTATGGCAAATTATTAGACCCTGATATTTATAGACATTTGTAAAAATCACTGATTCTTACAAACTGTCAGTAAATTTACTGGCGGTAGGCAACCCTGCCCGTATACCCAGCAGTTAGAAGGTAGAGTTCAGTACATACAGTATGTAAAGTAGGCTAAAAGTATCGCCTTTGGTGTGTCATAGACTAGTGTGGAGGACATTCATAGAGTTCCCAATATTTGCTAATCAAAGGCGATACTTTTAGCCTACTTTGTACAGAACTCTGCTATGTACACAGGGCCGGCTCTACCACTAGGCGGAGTAGGCGGCCGCCTAGGGCGCCACTACCACCAGGGGCGCCCATCCACTGTTGATCCGTCACTTCTCAGCATCAATCACTCATGTCACTGGAGAGTTGCGGCTGGCAGCACCCCAGGGCGGTAAAATGAGGGGGATCCAGGGGCACAGGTGCGGGCCTGTGGACCACGGCTAAAGAAATGGGTAGAGAGGCTCTGCAAAAAATCTCTACCTCCGCCACCTCCATCGTATAAATTGACAGGGCAAAGGGGCTGGAGTCAGGGGCAGAGCCAAAGGGGGGCAGCAAAATGAGTTTTCGCCTAGGGTATCAAAAATCCTTGCACCAGCCCTGTATGTACAGATCTCTACCTCCTAACTGCTGGGTTCACGGGTGGTGCTTTTCTGCTCAGTTTAGGGTGTTTTTATGTATATGTTAGTATATGTCAAGTATGTGATCAATTTGCTGTTTAATTTGCTGTAATAAAGATACTTTTTTATGATACCAAGTGCCTACGGTGTGCTTGCAAAGTCCTGTCTATTTTTGAAGGAGTTGCTCCTTCGATCCTTTTCCACATATTAGAACCGAACTCCTGGTAGATATAAAAGACTTATATGTAAGAATTGAATATATTATATTTAAATATATTTTTTAATGCACGTTGTGTGAGTACTTGAATTTGGCCTGCTTTTAGACCCTTGTATTCCACCTTACAGCAGAGCTCTGACTGGTAAAGGGGGAGAGCAGTACATTGAGCCAATCAGCTTTGCTGCAATCATCATGTGTTAACAAGGGGCAGCTTTCAACGCTGTTACACATTGAATGACAATTGCACTGCCATGCAACTCTGTACCCATATGACATTTTAATTATTTTTTCACACAAATAGAGCTTTTGGTGGTATTTATTCACCACTGGGTTTTTAGTTAGGAGGCACAGATAAGTGGCACTGATGGGCACCGATAGGTGGCACTGATGGGCACTGGTAGGCGACACTGATAGGCACTGGTAGTCGGCACTGAGAAGTGACACTGAGGAGAAGGCACTGATTGGCAGCACTCTTTGGCAGCACTGATGAGCACTGATTGGCAGCACTGGTAGACACTGATTGTCAGCACTGGTGGATACTGATTGGCAGCACTGCTGGGCACTGTTGGGACTGCACTGATAATCAGGACACTGATATACAGTGCCCAGATTATCAGTGTAGATGTCCCTTTCACATAAGCCAGCGTGTGGAAAGGATTGCCGATAACCAGCTTGTGTTTACATAGTAATCAGCTGTCATTGGACGCAGCTAATCAAGTGGTCAAGGACTGCTGTGATTGGCCCTTTACCACGATCTGTGATGACCTAATGATGCCCTCCAGGCAATGTAAGCCTGCGCTTTAGCCATTTTTAGGCTATAGCAAGGACGGGCACTGGTTAATCTGCTCTTTCCCCTTTTACCATCCATTCACAGGCTGGGAGAGGGACAAGACCTATAAGTGTTCCTTAAGTACGGCAGAAAAAAATAACGTTTTATGCCCTGCCATACAGAGCTGTGTGGCAGAGCTGTGTACATTTCAGGACTGGATAGACATTTTAGGCCTGAAGATTACATAAAATCTCAAACATTATATATTTTCTGAAAGCAAACACTCTAGAGAAATAGTGTTAGTTCCAATTTTTTATGTCACATGATATTAACATAACAGTTTAACTACTTGACCACCAAGGGCGTCATATGACGTCCTTGACTTTCAGTGGTGATATCTGAATGGTGCCTGCAAGCTGCAGGCACCATTCAGATATCATTTTTTTGTCCTGGCGATTCTGAACAAGATAAAAGTGGTCTTAGCGGCGGATTCGCTGCGAGATCACTTTTATCAGTGGCGGGAGAGGTGCCCCCCCTCCCGCCGCGTTCCATTCATCTCCGACGCTTACCGGACCCGCCGGCATCCTCTCCCCCCAGTGTCCGGGATCCGACTGAGCGGCTAAAGCCACTCACTCGGCTCCATAACACTGCAGGGCGGAAATGAGGTCAGAAGTCATATCAGCCCAATGGTCTTAAAGGGCCCATTTTTTTTTTTTACAGTGTCATTTTTTTCAAAAAATGTTTTATTTTTTTTTTTCATTTTACTGTAAATATGAGATGTGAGGTCTTTTTGACCCCGGATCTCATATTTAGGAGGTCCTGGCATGCTTTTTTCTATTACAAGGAATGTTTACATTTCTTGTAATAGGACTAAAAGTGATCAAATTATTTTTTTAAAAAAAAGAACAGTGTAAAAATAAAAAGTAAAAAGCAAAATAAATAATTAAAACAAAAAACCGCGAACGCATACGTAAGTCCCGCCCACATATGAAAACGGTGTTCAAACCACACATGTGAGGTATCGCCGCGATCATTAGAGTGAGAGCAATAATTTTAGCTCTAGACCTCCTCTGCAACTCAAAACTGCTAACCTGTAGAATTTTTTAAACGTTGCCAATGGAGATTTTTAAGTTGCAAGGTTTGTCGCTATTCCACGAGCGGACGCAATTTTGAAGCATGACATGTTGGGTATCATTTTACTCGGCATAACATTATCTTTCAAAATATGGAAAAAAATGGCCTAACTTTACTGTTTTCTTATTTTTTAACTAAAAAAACTGAATTTATTAAAAAAAAAAGCACGCTTGGAAGACCGATGCGCAAATACGGTGTGACATAAAGTTTTGCAATGACCGCCATTTTATTCTCTAGGGTGTTAGAAAAAAATATATATAATGTTTGGGGGTTCTAAGTAATTTTATAGCAAATAAAACTGTTTAACTCGTAACACCGAACCCAAAAAACAGGCTCGGTATGGAAGTGGTTAAATTCTTACCCAGCATGCACCACTGCCATTAAAACTCCTAGTGGTTGGCTGGGGTGACATAAATATTCATAACTCAGAATTATTGTATATTCTCACACTATTGTCAGGAACACTCACCAACCACAGGCAGATGCAAACAATAAAACTGTAAACCTAACAAAAGCAGAACTATAACAACTAGAGCTCAGGCTGTTACTGACTACAGCTCAGCGGTTTTAAACTTATGTTAGGGACGTTACTACTTAGGGCAGAGTCCCTGCAGTACAGTTATAGGTAGCCAGGGTTCAGTTGGGCTTTAATGGTGCTTTGTGCACACCATCTATATTATATCTAGATTGTCCAATTCCCATTCACAAAGAGACATATACAATAGCAATAGCGGCAGCAAAAGATAAAGTCTAAGTATGTTGCTTCCCTTAAAGGCTGGTTCACACCAGCAGCATGCACTACAGAGATGTGAAGGCAGTGGTGCAGATTTTCTGAAAAAGTGTACACTGATTTTTTTATTTTTTTAAAAAACTTTATTGAGGTGTCACAAAGTAACATTTTATTGGCCGTAGCTCGGTGCAATGTGGTAAACTGCATCTCACCACTCTGCTAAAAAAAAAAAAAAAATAGGGAATAAGACTTTTTGCCTTTTCTATGCATTGGGACTGAATTGGGCAAGGCTACCCAGTGCAACCCAATGCATCTGGCACGAACCAGCCCTAAAAATGACAAGGCTGCTGTGTCACTAGGGAAGATCAACAAGACTGCAAATCTATTGAATGCTATAGAAAGGCACATTATGGTGTTGAATGATACTGGCACAATGACATACCAACCACAGTTTTTGAATATGTTGATGTGGTCAGAAGACACCTGGTAGTTATGAATCTCTGTAGTTGTATAAGTTTTTGACACCAACCATACAGTAACACGGTCATAGTAAGTTGTGGTATTACACGGAAAGATATCGTAAGTTATCTAAACGTCAGAACAACTAGAAGGGATCACTGTGTCGTCGGAACAGTAAAAATCCCGACCAAGCACGGTCTACGTAACCCAACGTGACCCATCGGAACGGGTTAAGTCAGGGTTACGTATCTTTTCCGTTTTTCAGAATAAGGGATAAAAAAAAAAAAAAAATCGTCTCACCACTCTACGTCAAAT
>BLSH010207308.1:509184-524804 GCA_018402905.1 Glandirana rugosa | reverse complement strand
ACCCTTTGGTTCGCCATACAACAGTGCCACCAGCAGGTGACCCGAGCAAGTACACAGGTTCTGACAGGTGGTCACATGATTGTAAAGCTCCCAATCGCAAGTAGCAATCAGGAGCTTTCTGTTAGCCACCAGTTACATTTGCACTAATGCACGCAAATATGCGGCCACTTGGCGCCAAGGCCCACCTGCCAAGAGGCTGTATATTTGCATGCGGCCGACACTAAGAGGCACAGCACTGTAAATTGCTCTGTATTTTTACTATATATTGTATCTCACAAAAGTGAGTACACCCCTCACATTTTTATAAATATTTTATTCTATCTTTTCATGTGACAACACTGAAGAAATTACACTTTGCTACAATGTAAAGTAGTGAGTGTACAGCATGTATAACAGTGTAAATTTGCTGTCCCCTCAAAATAGCTCAAAACACAGCCATCAATGTCTAAACCACTGGCAACAAAAGTGAGTACACCCCTAATTGAAAATGTCCAAATTGGGCCCAAAGTGTCAATATTTTGTGTGGCTACCATTATTTTCCAGCACTGCCTTAACCCTCTTGGGCATGGATTTCACCAGAGCTTCACAGATTGCCACTGGAGTCCTCTTCCACTCCTCCATGACGACATCAGGGAGCTGGTGGATGTTAGAGACCTTGTGCTCCTCCACCTTCCGTTTGAGGATGCCCCACAGATGCTCAATAGGGTTTATGTTTGGAGGCATGCTTGGCCAGTCCATCACCTTTACCCTCAGTTTCTTTAGCAAGGCAGTGGTCGTCTTGGAGGTGTGTTTGGGGTTGTTATTATGTTGGAATACTGCCCTGCAGACCAGTCTCTGAAGGGAGGGGATCATGCTCTGCTTCAGTATGTCACAGTACATGTTGGCATTTCTGGTTCCCTCAATGAATTGTAGCTCCCCAGTGCCGGCAGCACTCATGCAGCCCCAGACCATGACACTCCCACCACCATGCTTGACTGTAGGCAAGGCACATTTGTCTTTGTACTCCTCACCTGGTTGCCGCCACACACGCTTGACACCATCTGAACCAAATAACTTTATCTTGGTCTCATCAGACCACAGGACATGGTTCCAGTAATCCATGTCCTTAGTCCTTGCTTGTATTCAGCAAACTGTTTGCGGGCTTTCTTGTGCATCATCTTTAGAAGAGGCTTCCTTCTAGGGTGACAGACATGCAGACCAATTAGATGCAGTGTGCAACATATGATCTGAGCACTGACAGGCTGACCCCCCCACCCCTTCAACCTCTGCAGCAATGCTGGCAGCACTCATACGTCTATTTCCCAAAGACAACCTCTGGATACGATGCTGAGTACGTGCACTCAACTTCTTTGGTCGACCAAGTTTCCCACACAGGGCTTTCCACCATCAACATAAACATAAACAACAAAGCACCTCAGAGCTCCTGTACACACTCTGCACCTTGGCTCTCTTCCAGCTCCTAGCTGCTCTTTTACCCTTCTGCTATTGCCCTGTGCAGACATACTGTACATGCTCTGGCTGCCCCGTGCAGGCTCTCTGACTCCTGGGGAAGGATTGGGGTCCTCCTGACCCCTACACCGAGACCTCCTGTCTCTTGGGTGAAGCCTTGAACTATTGTCACCGTCTGATCCAGCCCTGTGCAAACATACACATTCTGGCTTTCTAACTCATGGGGGAGGATTAGGGTCCTCCTGTCTTTCGGTTGGAGCCCTAAAACTCTTGTCAGGTCCTAGATTAAAAGGGCTGTGAACACCTGCCCACTCAGCCTGCTGGTTACTTGCAAAACCAAGACACTGGGTTGGAGACTCCTACCCTCTCAAATCCCATTGGAGTCTCTGAACTCCAGCCCCTGATTTTGGAATTTCAAAACCAGGAGCAAGATGAAGAAACGCCTTTCTCTGCTCAAAACTGACATTTAGGAGCCCCACACTCTGCATTTGTGCAAACCCTGTGTCACTTTCTCCTACATTTTCACAGTGGCAGGGCCGCGCACTGCCACACAGTTGAGGATAGTCATGGTAACATTAAGTATCTGACAGGGGATGATCACTGGATCATAGTAGCATTTAGTATCTGCCAGGGGGGTACAGTCATGTAGCAGTGAGTATCTGGTGAGGAATGGTCATGGTAGTAGTAAGTACCTAGCAGGGGATGGTCATGGTGACAGTATATATCAGGCAGGGTATGTAAATAGTTGCAGCAATTGTTCAGCAGGCAATAGTCATGGTAGCTATAAGTGTTTGGCAGAGGATCACATCTTATGTCACTATAACATACCAATCAGGGATGCAAACTCTTTGATGAAAGCAGAGCGCTACAAGGGAGTGCATATGCAGAGCAGAGAGCCTGGTCACATTTAGTGCACTATTACATACCCACTACGTCCACTTTATTAGGTACACCTTGCTAGTACCGGGTTGGACCCCCTTTTGCCTTCAGAATTCTTGGCATAAATTTAACAAAGTGTTGGAAACATTCCTCAGAGATTTTGGTCCATATTGACATGATAGCATCACGCTGTTATTGCAGATTTGTTGGCTGCGCATCCATGATACAAATCTCCTGTTCTACCACATCTTAAAGGTGCTCTATTGGATTGAGATCTGGTGACTGTGGAGGCCATTGGAGTACAGTGAACTCATTGTCATGTTGAAGAAACCAGTTTGAGATGATTTGAGTTTTGTGACATGGTGCATTATCCTGCTGGAAGGAGCCATCAGAAGATGGGTACTCTGTAGTCATAAAGGGATGGACATGGTCAGTAACAATATTCAGGTAAGCCAATGCTCAATTGGTACTAAAGTGCCCAAAGTGTGCCAAGAAAATATCCCCCACACCATTACACCACCAGCCTGCCATGTGATTGCCTGAATAGCAATTAGTGTCACCAAGCAATTGAACAGGTGTACCTAATAAAGTGACCGGTGAGTGCATTTCTGAGTAATATGGATGACCAACAGCCTATTGGAGCCATGGCCATGTGATGCAATAGTGCATAGTTGTTAAAGAAGTGTATGAAAAAGAACTATGGAGAGAGAAAACCACTAGGGTACCTGTAGTACTGTCAATCAGGACCCATCACCATCATAGTGTCTCCATTAAAAAAGTCAAGTAAAAGAACATAAGAGCATGAAACTGACTAAATAATGAAAGTTTTACATTAATGAAGGTCGCGTTGCAAGCATTGTGAATAAGCATATGACCTTGGTGAGCTCAGTTCTTCAGGCTAGGCTGGTGTTCTTGTCACTACATATAGATTTGTATGTGTAGAATTTAAATTAAATGTCACTTTGTCTCAATGCCTTGACTTGAAAAGTCATTCCCATTTCACTATTGGTGCAGTTTCTCAGCAGCTTAAAACAAACGTTTCTATAGGCACATGTCTTCTTACGACCAATCTATATAAGCTATTTATGGATCCACATGACATTGCACATATCCAGGAAAGTGGTATTGATCTGCCATAAGGTATATAAATAACTCTTAGAATGTAGATGTTATAAATGAAATATAATATGTATGCTTACTAGACACTTTGTAAGAAAAAAAAACTCTCAAACCACAATCATTTCTTGCTTAAGAGTAAATGGTTTTGTTTTTTCTTTGCAGAAGAAATCTAGCCATGGGTGTGTGTACCTCCAGCACTGCACAGTGTCGGCCTCGTCAATCCCCCATTAATATTCAGACTAGAAGAGCCAAGTATGATTCTTCTTTGAAGCCCCTGTTTATCCAGTACGATCCAAACACTACCAAAAGAATCATTAATGTCGGCCATTGCTTCAATGTGGAGTTTGATGACTCAAGTGATAGGTCAGGTAGGTTTAAAATAACTATAATAAAAGAATGAATATATAAGTATTTCTTACTTTGCTTTTACAATGTTTATTTATAAAAGTTGGTGATAAGCCAATCCACTATCATTATGTTAAACCTGTATTTCTCAAATGTCTGCATGACTGACTCACCAGTTTATATATAGTTTGTTGCACATGTCTTTCTACCTGATTTCCCAGGGACAACAGCCAGTGATAGAAACCTATATTTTTTAATTTTCGTTGCATGTGAAAAGATGTTTGAAGGACAGGCTATGGCTCCCCAAGGGCCCATTCACACCAGCTGATGCATGTTATGGTGCACATAGCATCTGAGCACTGGTGTGCATTGTGCACAGGTGCTGTGATGCATTGTTACAGTGATCACAGCACTTGCTTTTTTACTTTTAAATTTACTTAAATTACACCCCAGCAGCAGGGGCGGCTGGTCTATAAGGGGCGCTTGGGCACCGCCTCCCCGCTGGCTAAGTAGAAAAAAAAAAAAGTCAACCTGGCACCTACAGGAGGTGCTGGTACATTGACTTTCTTTTTTTTTTTTCGGCTCCTTGCCTGTCACCTGACAGACAAGTAGTGAGCATATTGGTCAGCCATTAAAGCTTGGTCAGCCATTAATTGGCTGCCCTGAGCCTGCGGCTCAGTGTGATTGGATGCGGTGGGCTCTGGGCAGGTCACTGTGGCGGCGGACGTGACTCCCGCTCCCACAGAGACCCTGACCGGTGACTCGGCAATGGATTGATGGGGATGGCTGCTCTCCGCATGCCGATATCTGCACACAGACACAGCCCGCTTGTCCGCATGCTGATCTCAGTAACACTCCTGCCTGCCTGCCTGCCTATTAGATGGGGTAAGTGCGGGACTTGTCTAAACTTCGGGGGGGTCTCTGCAATGTACCCCACCTGTGAAACTACCTGCAAAGTACCCTCACCTGTGATACTGGCTGCAAAGTACCCCCACCTGTGATATTGACAGCATAGTACCCCCACCTGTGATACTGGCTGCAAAGAACCCCCACCTGTGATACTGACTGCAAAGTACCCCCACCTGTGATACTGACTACAAAGTACTCCCACCTGTGATACTGGCTGCAAAGTACCCCCAAATGTGATATTGACTGCACAGTACCCCCACCTGTGATACTGGCTGCAAAGTACCCCCACCTGTGATACTGGCTGCTATATACCCCTACCTGTGGTGCTGGGGCTGTATACTGTGTCCTGTGATACTGGCTGCTATATACCCCACCTGTGATACTGAGCTGTATACTGTGTCCTGTGATGCTGAGCTGTATACTGTGTCCTGTGATGCTGGGCTGTATACTGTGCCCTATGATGCTGGGACTGTATACTGTGTCCTATGTTGCCATGCCAAGGTGTTTTTCCATGCACTGCCCCTTGAGGACGCGCTGGGGAAGAAGTGGGCATCCCCTACGGTGGACCCACTGGTGGCTCGCCTGAACAAGGCGGCGACCATTCCTTTGGAGGGATCTCCATCGTTCAAGGACCCGGCAGATAGGCGCACCGAGGCGGTCTCCAAAGCCATGTTTGTTGTGGTGGGCTCGGCCGTACGGCCGGCCCTGGCCTCGGCGCTGGTGGCACAGCGGGACTTGGTGGCTTTCAGGTTCCCCCTGAATCGGTCCAGCTGGCGGACCAGCTGGCCCAGGGTCTTAGGTGTCTCTGTGATGCGGCCCTGGATTTGGCCCCCATGCTGTCGAAGCTGTCTGCCTTCGCAATCGTCATTAGAAGCCTGCTGTGACTAAAAGGCTGGTCGGGTGACCAGGCGTCCAAAAAGGGCCTGGTGGATCTCCCCTTCCAGGGAGGTAGACTTTTTGGGGCCTCATTGGATGAGATCATTAAGGACCTCACGGGAGGTAAGAGCCCATTCCTCCCTGAGCCCAGACGGGCTAAGGAACATAGGCGTAAGCCGGGCCCCTCGTTTTCCACTCAGAAAAAGTTTTTTCGTGCACCCCGTACGGCGAGCAAGGGCTCTCAGCCCCCCAAGGCTGCTACAGGGGGCCAGAAGCGGCCCCTGCAGCGTAAACCAGAGAAGTCGGAGGAGAAGTCCTCCTCCGCATGATGGGTTGCCTCCAGGGGGGCGTCTCTTGAGGTTTACGGACCGATGGGCTTCACGCATTTCGGATGTCTGGGTGTGCGAGGTGGTGTCGTCCGGGTACAAGATAGAGTTTCGTACCCAGCCCCAAGCCAGGTTCTTTGCCTCCAATTTGAGGCTCCTCCCGGGACGATGGCAGGCCCTGCTGGGTGCTGTTTGAGCTCTGCTCGATCAGGGGGTGATTGTTCCGGTCCCGGACACGGAGCGGTTTCGTGGTTTTACTCCAACCTCTTTGTGGTCCCAAAGAAGGAGGGGGTCAGGCCTGTTCTGGACCTGAAGGGGCTCAACCTTTTTGTGAGGCCGCACAAATTCCGAATGGAGTCAGTCAGTTCGGTGGTGGCGGCGCTTCGCCAGGGAGACTTCCTGGCATCTTTGGACATACAGGATGCATACTTGCATGTCCCCATTTGCGCCAGGCACCAGTGCTTCCAGAGCTTTGCGGTAGGGGATCTTCACTACCAGTTTGCCGCCCTTCCTTTTGGTCTGGCCTCCGCTCCCCGGGTCTTCACCAAGCTGTTGGCTCCGGTATTGGCTCTTCTGCGGCAGAGGGGCATAGCGGTGGTGGCCTATCTAGATGACCTTCTCCTGCGGGCGGAGTCGGCCTCGGCATTGAGGGACAACGTGGCGATCACCATGAGCTCCCTGCAGGAGTTCGGCTGGGTGATCAACCTCCCGAAGTCAGTGCTGACTCCGTCGCACTGTCTGCAGTATCTGGGCCTGATCTTGGATACGGCGCAGGCGAAAGTATTTCTTCCACCGGCCAAACTGCTGATGCTTCAAGCGGCAGTGCGGGCCCTGCTATCGCAGAAGTGGCCCTCCCTAAGGTTTTGCATGAGAGTGTTGGGACTTATGGTGGCTACCTTCGAGGTGGTCCCCTATGCTCAGAGTCAAACTTGGTTCCTGCAGCGGGCGATTGTGCTGCGGTGGGACAAGTCCCCTTCGTCCTTGGATCGGGTGATCAGGTTGGACCATCTGACTCGGTCCTCTCTTGCCTGGTGGCTGCGGGCCCCAGCCCTGCAGCTGGGAAAATCGTTTCTCTCCTTAGAATGGACGTGATAACTACGGACGCCAGCCTAGTCGGCTGGGGAGGGGTCCTGGGGCTGGTCTCGTCTCTCGATCAATGTGCTGGAACTGGGGCAATAAGGCTTTGTCTCCTCCGATGGACAGGGAGATTGCAAGGGCGGCCTGTCCGAGTTCAGTCCGACAACGCCATGGCAGTGGCTTATGTGAATCATCAAGGCAGAACGAGGAGCTCGGCAGCGGCGTCGGAAGTGGCTCACATTCTGAGGTGGGCAGAACTACATGTGCCAGCAATCTCCGTCGTTTACATCCCGGGCGTAGAGAATTGGCAGGCGGACTATCTCAGTCGCCTGAGGCTGGATCAGGGAAAGTGGTCCCTGCACCCTGAAGTGTTCTGCCAGATCTGTCAAAAGTGGGGTACGCCAGACGTGGACCTGCTGGCGTCCTGGCTCAATCAGAAGGTGCAGTCCTTCGTGAGCAGAACAAGGGATCCATTGGCAGACGCTGTGGACGCCCTTGTGGCTCCGTGGTCGAGGTATTGGCTTCTGTATGCCTTTTCTTCCCTAAAACTGCTGCCGCGCCTGCTGCGCAGACTGGAGGTAGAGGGGATACCAACCATTCTGGTTGCGCTGGATTGGCCGCGGCGTCCTTGGTATGCTGATGTGTTGTGGATGGTGGTGGACGTTCCCTGGTGGCTCCCGCTTCGCGAAGATCTGCTGTCCCAGGGCCCCATCTTGCATCCTGCTTTACCATCGCTGGCTTTAACGGCCTGGCTATTGAATCCCAGGTGTTAAGGAATCGAGGGGGTTCTCTGAATCAGTGATCCCCACCCTGCTTAAGGCGCGTAAGTCAACTTTGTGAAAGATTTATCACCGCACCTGGAAGGCTTACATTGCCTGGTGCGAGGAGGGGGGGTGGATACTGAAGGTGGTATCTTCTTTTCACATCAATGAGGACATTGTCCTTCCTTCGTTGTGCCCACGCCCGTCTCACCCAAGGAGGTTGCTTTGCACTCCCTGGATGTGGTCAGGGCTCTGCGGATGTACTTGGCGTCTACGGTCTCTTTTCGGAGGTCGGATGCGTTTTTTGTCGTGGTGGATGGCCCGCGCAAGGGTCTGGTGGCCTTGTCAGCCACTATTTCCCTTTGGATTAGACAGACTGTGATCCGGGCGTATGCTGGTCTGGAGCTCACTCTACCAGGGCGATTAGCACTTCCTGGGCTTTCCGACATCAGGCGTCGGTTTCTCAAGTATGCAAGGCGGCTACTTGGACCTCTGTGCATACCGTTTCTAAGTTTTACAGAGTTGATGTTTCAGCATCCTTGGATGCTGCTTTTGGCCGCAAAGTTTTGCAGGCGGCGGTGTGAGGCGCATCTGGCACCTCCCGGAGGGTTTTCTGTTGGCTACAGTTGTTGTTGCGTTACCCACCCCTCCTTTTGACACTGCTTTTGGACGCCCCCCATACGTCATAAATAGAGAGCTGCGTCCGTCAATGAACGAAAGAGAAAATAGGATTTTTTGACTTACCGTAAAATCCTTTTCTCTGAATTCATTGACGGACGCAGCACCCACCCCTCTGTTGTTGAGTTTGTACTGCTTGTTACGAACTGGCTTGCTTAGCAGGGTGGAGGGGTTATACCAAGTGAGGATGCCCCCCTGGGAGGGGCTGAGTCTCCTTGTAGCTGAACTTTGTTCTGCCTAGTCCACTCCTAGTGATAAGGTGGTTAAACCCATACGTCAGGAATAGAGAGCTGCGTCCGTCAATGAACTCAGAGAAAATAATTTTACGGTAAGTCAATAAATCCTATTTTTTTTTTTTTGCATTGACAGCTCATTTAATTTATGTGGGCTACCTAACACAACCACAATGCACAAAACTGCATGCAGCATACTGTGTTTTGGTGTAAATGGGCTCTAAGGTTTGTAGATATTTTCCCATCAAATCAGATGCAAACGTTAAGGGCTGGTTTACATTGATTTGCACAGAAATGCAGTCAGTATTAATGTGTAATTCCTATGCTGAAATCACACTGGATCACATCAAAAGTAGTGTATGCAAGAAGAGCATGTTTACTTTGCAAAGTGAATTTTCACCTAACTTAATGAATGAGGTAAAGCTTAGTGAAAATTTACTTTTCAAAGAATACTTAATTGTGTGTAAAGAACATTAACAAAATAGGATTTATGGCGAAGCTCTGCTGACTGAGTTATTCATTCAATTATATGCAAGCAAAAAATTCTGTTTTTTTTTTTTGCTATTTATTTTCTTTGCACAATATTGGGTATTCTTTACAAAGTTAAAGAATAATTATGGGCATGGCTGTATTATACATATACATTCTCTTGAAGTTTCACGATTTCAAAGCTACAGGTCAGTACGACTTCAGGTGCGACTTCTAGGGCAGCACAACACCCAGAGCATATGTACCTGTGTGTTGCGGTGTGTTTGGAGTGCAATTCTTGGGTGGAGTCGGAGTTGTGACGTCACTACGTTCCCGACCTGCTGGTACATCCTGCGGCCGGACTAGCTTTCACCGCTGCACTTGATCTATTAACCTGTAAGTGCAATAATCTTTAGTTTTTAATAAGCAGTTTGGACTTATTGCGCTGTGAGCCTTCTTCTCTTTTGTATAAAAATTATGTGCCACTGCCGGAGAGAAATGGAGAGTGGTTTTCAGCGAGTCCAGCTATGAATGTTTGGAGGTCAGGGCGCTGACCATCAGGGCTGGCCCAAGACATTGTGCTGCCTGGGTCCAGGAATGAAATGCTGCCTCCCCACCCCCCTCCCCAAAAAAATCACACCTACCAAAAGGCCCCACATCCATTATTTTATATTATGATAATTAAAACTAAAATTAAATTTATCAGGAAGTCAGATTTACATGCAACAGCACATTGTTTATATGCAAAATTATATGACATACCATTATGTTCAATTCCAAGGGGCGGGCTCGGGCAGTATAGGGACAGGCTAGGGTAGTATATAGACAGGCTAGGATAGTATAGGGGCAGGCTAGGGTAGTATGTGGACAGGCTAGGGTAGTATATAGAAAGGCTAGGGTAGTATATGGACAGGCTATGGTAGTATATGGACAGGCTGGGGTAGTATATAGACAGGCTAGGGTAGTATATATACAGGCTAGGGCAATATAGGGGCGGGCTTGGATAGTATAGGAGCAGGCGGAGCAGGCGGGGCAGTTGTCATTATGACACACAAAACTGCTGGAAAAAAAATCTTAGTGGTCAATTTGCTGGGTAAATATAAGAGAAGGAGAGGCAGCTGTGGTTCAGTGTGCTGCCCCTCTCAAAGTGCTGCCTGGGTTCAATGGACCCACTGGAACCCATGGTAGGGCCGGCCCTGCTGACCACTGAGCATAGGATATATTCAGACCAGCATTGGTGTGAGAATGAAATTGGCCATTTTAAAGCTACATCTTAACCTTATGCTTATTATGATCTCTTATAATCTGGGGATCATAATTATCTGGTAAGAAGATATACTTCTTATAGAACTGCTGGAGCACAGTTCTGAGTTCTGAGCACTCAGCACTGGGAGCAGCGCACTTTAAATTATTTTTCTGAATTTAATACAGACACTTGTTTTTGCATTTCATTATTTGATAATCATTTACTTATATATTTGCACATATTAAGTTGCATCATATGTATGATTAATTATTGTGTTTGCACATACTGTATTTAGTTGATCAAAAGTTTTAATGATACACTAGTTTTTGGTTTAATTCCTGATTGTTATCCGACAGCGCAACCTTTTTTCTTTTTCACATAATTCAGCACAGTGCATGTTGTATTTCTGGTTATGATGTGCATTATAATGCATGATATGGTGTAAATGAGTCCTTAGTGAGAACATTTTGAAACATGACGTCCTAAATGGTTATCATTTTTATGCAAGGCTTTATTTATACATTGTTGATGCTCTTCTGTGAAGCTCTGCCAGTTGTATTGTGTTGTGTGATTTATATATTTAGTTTTTTAGTAAAAAGTGGTAAAATGAGCTTTTGGGTGCAGCATGTGGTCTGCGTTATGTTGTATGCTTGACTACCTTAACCTGTTGTCGCCCACGTAATGCATATGTCTGCGGCAACAAAAAGGTTCTGCTTCAAAAGAGAAGTACATGCCAAAGCTCATTTAGTACTTCTCCTATGGATAACAGGAGTGCAGCTAGTTCTGCACTCCTGTGACCCGCTTATAGCAGACAGCAGGCTGAAGCCCACTGCCGGCTAACGTCACAGAGCCAAGATCGCAAAAATGAAGTCGGGATCCACCCACATGCCTGGAACGGAATCTGGCTCAGCCACTCAGGAAGCTACTGAGAGCTTGACGCGGCTGCTCCTGCCCCCTCCGTAGCCCATCGCTCCAGTGAGTGAGAGGAGGGTGGCATAGTTACATAGTTACATAGTTAGTCAGGTTGAAAAAAGACACATCCATCCAGTTCAACCAAAAAAAACCCAAAAAACACTTATATATGCACATATATATATACATACACATACAAACATACATACATACACACACACACAACCAAATAATCCCATGTACAATCCTTCACCTACAGTTCATCCAGAGGAAGGCAAAAAACCCCAGCAAAGCATGGATCCAATTTGCTATAACGGGGGAAAAAAATCCTTCCTGATTCCCCGAGAGGCAATCGGATTCACCCTGGATCAACTTTACCTAAAAATGTTAGTACCCAGTTATATTATTTACATTAAGGAAAGAATCCAGGCCTTTTTTAAAGTAATCAACCATGCTGGCCAAAACCACCTCTGGAGGGAGTCTATTCCACATTTTCACAGCTCTTACTGTGAAGAAACCTTTCCGTATTTGTAGATGAAATCTTTTTTCCTCTAGACGTAAAGAGTGCCCCCTTGTCCTTTGTGATGACCTTAAAGTAAATAACTCAACACCAAGTTCACTATATGGACCACTTATATACTTGTACATGTTGATCATATCCCCCCTTAATCTCCTCTTCTCAAGAGAGAATAAATTCAGATCCTCTAATCTTTCCTCATAGCTGAGCTCCTCCATGCCTCTTATTAGTTTGGTTGCCCTTCTCTGCACTTTCTCCAGTTCCCCGATATCCTTTTTGAGAACTGGTGCCCAAAACTGAACTGCATATTCCAGATGAGGTCTTACTAATGATTTGTACAGGGGCAAAATAATGTCTCTATCTCTGGAGTGGCAGAGCAAAGAGATGCTGACTGGAGCTCAGGGAGCTGTGAAAACCGAGTGATTTGCAGTGTTTGATTGCTCGGTTCTCAGCCTTAGAGCCGGTGGGGAACAGATGCAGCACCTAGGTAAGTATGATTGGGAAAACAAAAATCCCATACTTCATTTTTAACACTCACATGCGGCACATACAGCATGTGTCACTGGTCGACAGAGCTTTCCGTTCTGAGAGCGTACTCACTATGCACTCCCTGCACAGTGACCAAGCTGTGAAAGACAACTTTCAGCCTCTGCTAATAATCGCTGCTCCCTATCATGTGACAGCCAATCACAGTGGCCACATCATTGGATGGCCCTTCTTGGCTCCCAGGTATAAAGGCCCTATTAGAAGGATGCTAGGACTGGGCAGGGAGGGTAAAAATGTACAGACCTCTAAATGAGAAAGGTGGATGGTTTCTCTAAGAGGCCTTCTGACTGCTCTCAGCTTTTCTGTTTCTCACACTCTCCATTATAGTTCAATTGTTGGTTTTACCCCAAGAAAAAATGTCCGGAAGGGGACAGGAAATAAAAAAAAGAATTGCTGTTTATAAATTTTGGTACTGCTCCTCTAACCCCGGTACTTTAGGTTGTGGCCCACAAATGTCTTATGGCAAACACAGTCCTGCATGAAGGGTGACCTATACTGCAAACATAGGCAACCTAGTTTAGGCTTGCATTTAGGCATAGCTATAGGGCACCACTCCACCTTTATAGTGGATAATTTAAAGCGGAATTCCACCCAGAATTTTTTTTTTTACATCATTCAAGTCCTTTGCCTATATAAAAAAAAATGTATACTCACCCTAAGTCGCTTATTGCTAGGTGGTCTCTGTAATATGCCCCTTTTAGGTTCTAGGCTCTTCTCCTCATTTCCTGCTTGGCCTGGCCTCCTGGGAGATGTGACTCATCATTTCCCAGGAGTCAGTGGGCTTCCCTGTACTGTAAAATCGTGTTATTTCCAGACAGGAAATGACACAATTTAAGACGGACCAAGATGGAGGAGTGCATGATGGTTACCCACCATGCACTTCTTTCAGGAAGAGATGCCAGGAGACTAGGGATGGGTTTCAGATGCCCTCACCTAAAATGGAAAAGTCCAGCAGTGAGAGAAACTAAATTGTGAGTAAAAAATACATGCAATTACTAGGTGGTTTGAAAGTAAGGAAACAAAAGGTTACATCTATTTAGTATTAAAAGAGTGGATGCCAAAAAAAAAAAAAAATTCTGGGTGGAACTTCGCTTTAATGATCTGGGAACCTTTTTTTCCTTGTCTTTATTTAACGGGGGGGAGGAGTTCCCAAACATGTATTGTGGGTTCCTTGTGTGACTTAAAGAAAGCCTGATGCGTCCGAGCGTTAGTACAACGTTCGAAGTTCCTTGGGGCTGCCTGTCAGATTTAAAGCTGCCTTGTTTGGATCTGATTGATGACATTTGATTGTGATTGGCAATACATCAGGCAGAAAGAGAAGAAATCACACACAACATATTTAGGACGTAGACACACCCACTCCACATGTGAGAAGCTCTCTGGTATCTTGTTGCAGTGGAATTCATAGAACTGGGTTTAGATCAGATTAAAGTTTCCTGGAAATAACTGACATTTCACGTATTGACTTCTCATGATTCTAAGAATTGCACTTTATTTTCAGCCTTAAATGTGATGCTTCATATCTGTTAACACGTGTTCTCTACAATGTATTCTGCTGTAAGAGAGCTTATTGATCTTTGTCTCTTGCAGTACTGAGCGAAGGACCACTGACTAGCCATTATCGCTTGCGGCAATTCCATTTTCACTGGGGAACATCGGATAGAGATGGATCTGAGCACGTAATAAATGGCCAAACATATCCTGCTGAGGTAAGGTGGGTAAGGTATGGGGAAGAAGTAAACTGGCCCCATTACTATTATTAATATTGCAATACAGGGGTGCAAAGGTATGATGAAAACAGTAATACTAACAATAATAATAACTTATTGTAGTAATAAACAACGTTGCATTTCAAACTAAGTATTAGTGTGCAATTCGTTTTGTTCCAAATTAGTTTTTCGACAAAATTCGACAAATTCATTAATTGGGAAATAATCGAAAACCCATTTAACAAATTTTTCTGAAAATTCGGAAATTCAAAAATCTAGAAATTCGAAAATTTGGAAATATTGCAAATAAGAAAATTCAGAAATTCGAGGAATGAATAAGAAGGAAAATCCAAAAATTCAAAGTAATGAAATCCGAAAATAAGAACGAAAATCTGAAAATTCAAAATAATGAAAATCCGAAAATAAGAACGAAAACCCGAAAATGTGAAAATCTGAAATAATAGCTAACTAACTAATAATAACTATTACTAACTTTTAAATTATAGGTATTGGAATTTCCTTTCATATTTGGCTGTTAGTGAATGTAACGAATACGAATTTATCTAAAGTTACAAATTGTCCGAAATAATGAATGCCGTATCTAAACTAATGCAACGTAACAAATTAATAATAATAAATAACAAAAATAAAAGTAATAAAAACTTTTTATTATTATTATTTATTATTATTAATCCGTGCCATTTCTTTAGATGCAGCATTCATTGTATCGGACAATTTGTAACTATGGATAAATTCGTATTTGTTACATTCACTAACAGCCAAATTTAAAAGGAAATTCCAATACCTATAATTTAATAGTTAGTTATTATTAGAAAGTTAGTTATTATTTAAAATTTTTGGATTTTCGTTCTTTTGAATTTTTGGATTTTTTTTGGATTTTCGAATTTTCAGATTTTTGAATATCCGAATTTACAAAATATTCTAAATTATCGAATTTCCAGATTTTTGAATTCCCTGATTTACAAATTTCGATCATAACGGAGGACCCAAAAAATGAAAAAAACAAAAATGAATGAAACTAACAAATCTTTTGGCAGTGCACATGTCTACTAAGTACAGGGTGGGCCATTCATATGGATACACCCTAATAAAATGGGAATGGTTGGTGATATTAACTTCCTGTTTGTGGCACATTAGTATATGTGAGGGGGAAAACTTTTCAAGATGGGTGGTGACCATGGCGGCCATTTTGAAGTTCAAAAGGGGGAGTGTATATGATTACACGGTGTTTGTCCTTCAATTATAGTGGTTGGTAAGGGTAAAATAATCCCACATAGGTATACTTACCGGGTGGGACATGAATCATCTGTACACGTGACGGTTTTCTAAACAATCAAAGTAAGTAAAAACAAAAAAAGTAAAAAACCCAGGAGGCAATACTAGCTTTAAACATTTAGTCCCTTAAGTTTTTAGACCTTTAAGCTATTAAATCTTATAAAACATTTAAGCCTATAAGTTTTTAGACTTTTAAGCTTTTAGGTTTTTTTTAGGTTTTTAAGTTTTCTTGCTTTTAGGTTTTTAAAATTTATTATTGATTGAAAGATTATTA